>OZ023211.1:31193467-31798467 GCA_963995525.1 Escarpia spicata
CTGGCCGCCCAGCCATGAGCTTAGCCAGCCCCTAAGACTAAGCTGCAACTGTCTTTGAGTTTGTTTACATTTTGGCAAACTACTATTATATAGCACTAATTTTTGAATTGGCACGGCTAATAATGTATCCCACAAAATGACTTACAGGAAACAACGTTGGTTTAAATTACCATCCTATTATTCTTACTGACAAAGACCTGTAAGTTAGGTGAGTAACACCTTCGAAGTTCTGACAGCAGGACACCGCCTTTGGTGAAGTCGAGACAAAAGTTTGACAAAGGCTTCAAGTTCAAATGGACTATCACCATCCAGCTGACCCATTTTTAATTTTCTTTAGTCTACCTTTTGCTCTCAAATAATTAGTTTTATACATAAAAACATAATCTGGCATAACTTTATTAGTTTTTGTAGCAGCACATTTGTACTTCTGGTGTATCATTGCAACATGACATACATACTGTGTGCCACATTTGAATGTCATGCATGTAATATTTCCATGCAATCCATTTGCATATGTAATGTAAAACTTCAACAGCCATTTTCCTTATTTTCACTTTTTGACCCCTACCATGTTCAATGCTCCATAACTTAAAAAAAAATTTTAGCAGTCATAATTTTTGAAACCGTGTAAAGCACCCTACCCAACCTTTACAAGGATGTAAGAAAACAATGTTACAATTTTTCCGACTTATCACTCATTTGATCAGCCGGGGTCACATATCGACATATTAGTGGCCTACTTTTTAGTAACATATTAAAAGTTTCTCAAATCTATACCGGCTTGAGCAAACCACAGGATTCAAGATGGAAAACGAAACTGCGACACAGTCCTCCATCCATACTGCTATTGTTATATCGTTGTATGTCTATATTAACTCTTGATCGTTTTCATATAAAAGTAAGTACGTAAATATAATAAAGACAATAGCGCATCGCTGGTTCTTAGCTGGAATGTTGTTGAAGTCCATCTTTGTGGAACTTATTCCCTATTGGTGTTAAGTCAGTAAGAAATATAGTTTCGTTTCGCCGTCATCGAAAAACCTATCTTTTTAATACTGCATATCCTCCTTAGGTTCTTAGTAATTCCATCTGATGACGACTTAATCCTTTGGATTGATTGTACCACTGAGCTCAGATTTTCCGAGGATATTGGTGCTAAAGAAGGTTATTATTAGAAATAGGTTGAAACATTTAATGTTTTCTGTCTGATATCAAGAGCTCGACAAACTGACATTTAAAAAGATAAGTGTTACATAACGTTTACCCAGAGACCCCCCACCCCATGTAACGCTTCATCACGCTTGCCCATAGTCCACCAACATCCCCTAACCATGACGTACGTTATGGATGACCGCTGAGAGGTGGTCTAATTGTTCAGAAAGGTAATGCCAGTGGGTGTCACAATAGGAAATAGTCCAATTTAATATTGTTAAACGATTGCAAGGGCAGTTAGTAGCTAGTTTCCAAGACATTACATTTGATGTGGTAAAAAAATATCCCTAATTTTCCTACAATTTATGTTCTCCCAGGAGACTGCTCTGTGACGTGATCGCCATCAAGATGAAACTGTTGTCAGGAAAAAAGGCAGAGAAACTGGTGAACTTCTTTGAATTTGACATTATGCTCCTCTGGCCCGAGCGATGGATGACGATAAGGTATGAAATGCTGTCTTCTTCAATGCATTTCAGATTACTTCTCAAAGTGGATGATTCTCATGAAACATCTGATTTTCTGAATTAATGCTGATTTTTTCTCACTTAAGACACAGTAATATTATTGAAGAACATTACAATCTTGTGAAAGCTTGTTAAATAAATAACTACATTACATTTTTACGTTTTAGAAAGCTGTGGACAACTTCAGCCAAATGTCATCATTTGGCATGGCCCATGTCCGGCCTCTCAATGTGAGTAGAACCTCTACTACGATACATTTTTGTAAAGTGAAATAATTAAAGAGGACATTTGGGGTTGAATAAAAATAGGAATCTAATGAATAGACCTTTGTAGCAAAATATTGTTGGCGAACATTTGAAAATTATTTTTAGTCCTTTGGGCCGAAGGTCTAACGGACTATTGCCATCACTCTGCGTCCGCCATCTGCCGTTAGCTGCCGTATCTCAGAAACAGTTCAGCAACTTTTTCTCTAATTTTGCATGTACATATCTTAGGGCACTGCCACTATGCATGAGAAATCTGTATTTGATTGAATCATTCTAAGGGCACCCAATGACCCCCCCAAAAAAGACCCCCAAAACTGGTAAATTTTCACATTTTGCCTATTTTTTCAAAAACTTCTGTAACTTTTTCTCTAATTTTGCATATCGACATTTCATGTGGTAGTGCCACTATACACAAGAAATCTATATTAAGTTGAATCATTCTAAGGATACCAAAGGTCCCCTAAAATGCTAAATTTGCTAACTAAATTGTCTACTGCAGAAGTAGCTCTATCTGGCTAATCCCTTTTCCTACAACATCTGTCACACCTTACTGTGGAGGGCGGCATGCCTGATGGAAACTGTTACTAATCTGTAATTGGTCACTGGCAGAGGCTTCCAGGTTCCTTTTCTGGCACAATACACAAAATATAGTGCTAGGGGATTGTCTTAAGGGCTCTTCTCAAAACCACATCACTAAATAGTGTGCACATTTTGCATTTTGGGGGGGCTGTGTCAGCCTTCTTCTCATGTGATGTAGAGTTACCACAAGGAGAAAACTTGTCTCCTTTGTTATTTGCTATTTACCTGAATTATTTTGAACAGAGTGTTAGTCAGGGGGACTTGACATGGCAGCTGGTGAAATTTACAACGACCTTAGTGATGATGATGTAGACATTTTCTTGAAAATGTATGTTCTACTATATGCTGATGATACTAGAATGATTCAATCAAATACAGATTTCTTGTGTATAGCGGAACTATGTCAACTCTTCTAATGGTTGACATTTGGTTGTTTCAGGATGACCCCTTAAAGTGTATGCCCAACTGTCCAGGGGTCTAGTGGGTGCTGGCTGGGAAGCTATTCCCCTTCCCAAAACATCTGTCACATGCGGAGTCTGTGTCTTGCATGGATATCTATTTTATGCAGTTGTTTTATATAAGCAGGAAGTTTGTGAAATTAGTTATTCTTAGGCCACAGAAAAGTAAATCCCAGTTTCTCATCAATGCATGTATTTAAAAACAACATTTTATTTACTATTATAATTATTCCTCTAAATGCAAGACATGGTGCAATAAGTGAACAGTAAACATGTCAACATTTTACTTCCATCATAACCCTTTATGGTCTGTAACTATGATTCACCAAAATACATTTGATTAATAATTACCTACAGGGTTGTTTGATTTCTGTCCGGCAGAAACGGCAACAATAGGAAATACATGCCATTGATAGGCAAGTGTTCTTTTTTATAGAAAACGTCTTTCTGTATCTGTCTACGTATGATAACCATTTGTCCACCCTGCTCACAATAAACATCACATCAATGATAAAAAGAAGATCACTGCCACTTAATTTGTGGATTATTATTATAAAACTGCTCTGCTACTGCTTGGTGGACAGTTAATTAGTGGCTCAAGTTCAAATACATCAGGACGTTTTTCACACCTGCATGGTAGTTTAGGCTCAGAAGTGTGCTGGCAGACACTAAACCTATAGGCTTGTGTGAAAAGGATAGTTCCCAGAAGAACTAACTTCAAAGCACCATTGCATCCATTTAGCCACGCAGCAGTCACACTGCCCCAGTGTCTGATGCTACCTTTTGCTCTCAAATAATCTGTCGTCTTAGTTTTACACATAAAGACATAATTTGGTATTACTTGATACGTTTTTGTAGCAGCACATTTGTACTTCTAGTGTATCAGTGCAACATAACATACACACTGTGTGCCACATTTGAATGTCATGCATGTAATATTTCCATGCAAACCATTTGCATATATAATGTAAAACTTCAACAGCCGTTTTCTTCATTTTCACTTTTTGACCCCTACCATGTTCAATGCTCCATAACTTTGCCAATTTTTGTAGTAGTCATAATTTTGGAAACCGTGTAAAGCACCCTACCCAACCTATACAAGGATGTAAGAAAACAGTGTTACAATTTTTTCGACTTATCACTCATTTGGTCAGCCGTGGGTCACATATAGACGTAAAGGACCTCAGGGCCTCTTGGCCCATTTTTTTGTTAAGGCTTTTCAAATAAGTGAAGTATTGTTAAATTTTACCCGCATAATCTGACACGTTTAATTTACATTTTGCATCGTGAAGCCTGGTTAATATTTTGCTCTTTGCACTGCATGGGTTTAAGGCAGATGTGACTGTTGCCATACAAACGCAGCTTAATGAAATTAACACTGAAAGATTATGAATTTTTAATTGCTAACCCGGCGTTATTTGCAAAATATGTGGATGGCGTTTTTGTAAAGAGTTACTCAACAGTACAACAGGACCTATTGTTCCTGTCCATAACACAGAAGGCTATCGTATGTAGCTCTCATGCACTCGTAAATTGGTAACAGTAATATGTGTAATCATTGTGCACTACCTTACTATGGCAGCTTGCCATCCGCTAAATCCAGCATTGTCGCATACACGTCTCGCTTGAAAAACTTTCCCTTTTGTTTTTTATCAAAAATTAAACCCTCTGTATCCAAAACTTCAACAAAATACACGATGAAATTTTCAAACACACCACATCCATTGCATCAGCATCCATTTTGATGGCCGACTGGACATTGTTGCTAGGCAATAGTCATGTTGTATATTTTGTTGAAATGTTTTTTTCCGCAAAAACATAATAATAATAGAATGATAGATAGCTGTTATATAGATAACATTTTTTTCTCAGTTTTAGACAGTGCATAGACAAAAAGACTTGCAGATGTCTTTGATTGTAACGCAGGCAAACAATAATGTATTATGGATCCATTAATTGTTTTTTACAGATAGGTCCATGATTGTTAAATTATATTTCAATATTTGTGAAGTTAATTTAGAGGTATGGTGTATGTTCAGTTACCCGAAATCAGTGTGTTTAGAAACCGAATATTATAGTTACAATTTGAAAATTTCTCGGGTGCAGCTTTCAAACTGCTAACATTGTTACAAGGGTATTTTTGCAGGCAGTGTACCTTAAACATGTTTATTCTAGGTTTAAGAATAATATGTAAATGAACGAGGAACGGGCATCATGCCATTAACTCTAATTGTTTTTTATTTCAGAAAGAAACCAATGAGAAGGAGCTATCCACAGATCTCTGGACAGACGGACAGCAGTGGAACAGCCTTGCCAGCAGCTGCGAGTGCTCTTGCATTCCCAACTTCTAAATCCACATTTTCAGCAGTTCCTGTCAAGGAAGAATTTTCACCAGTTCCTATCAAAAAGGAAGAAATTGTCGATGTAAGCAACTTTTCCAGCACATCAAACGAGCCAACCGTGGGAAACAATAGTGTGATACACATTGACTAGACCAGCCAGAGTTACTAGTCATGAAGTGTGTCACCACAGCCCTTGACATTAAGGTTTTCGGTTATTTGTCCACCCGGTTTGTTGCATTTTCTGGTCGCCTCCATGAGCAACACTTTGTTATTGGTGGATCCAGTACATCGTTGTTTTCTTACGTCACAATCGAAATTATAAGCATGACCTCCATCAAGTTTTGTCTCGCCAACAGATACATAGATAATAATTAATGTGCACTGCATTACTAGAACGGCATGACATCAGCTAAATCAACCTTTCCCTCATGTAGTTCTTGTTTCAAAAATTTTGCGTTATGTTTTTGTCATAGACAAAACCATTTGGGGCCAGAATTCATTGCATTCATTTTTTTATGATTTGGCGGCCCTGTTGCTAGGCTACAGGTCATGTGATGGACAAGTCATCTGCTCATGGAACAGTGTGAGATGCCCATGAAAGGCACACTACAACTGCTCACACACCGCAGCCTAGTTATAAATATCTATAGTTCTCTGTAGGAGGTAGTTATACATATCCTATAGTTCTCTGTTGTACTTGTGACAGTAATAGTTTTAAAACATCATAGAAATGTTTTCTCAACTAAAAATGTTTTTATTGATATAAAAATGTAGAGTGTAACGTTAGAAATATTGTTTAATCTTTCTTAAAACAAATTCTTCTGATGTTTAAAAAAATTGCATTTGTTGTGATAATCTATCAACTTTAAATATCTTAAAACGTCTAATATGCTTTTTTAATTTGCTAGATATCTTATTTACATCCATAAAATGTTATAGAGAAATATTTTACCATGAGAATTATATGACATTTTTAAAGCCATAAAATTTTACATTATGTGTATGCTGTGTGGTTACTGTTGAAAGACATCTTCCATTGTGCCTTCCGTGAATAGACAGTTACAACATTTACCAGTTTGGTGAATACGAGATGTATCACATGTACTGTACTTTGTTTTGGTAAGTTCTTTTTATAAGAGCAGGGGCGGATCCAGTGAGGGTAGAATGGGGGCACAAAAACCTCCACTGGCAGCCGAACCAAATGGTGTAGAAAATTTGTTGCTGTCGCTCCACCGTAACTACAGCTTTTCCGCTGTCTTGGCTCGACTGATGACATCGGACGATGGGGAGTGATGTTGACCAATTTCGGGCGGGGTGGCTGTTGAAAATTTGTTGCAGCCGCATCGGCGTAACTTCACCTTAATATAACCTGAACGCAGGCACATTTCCATGGGTGTAGGGGTCACGTTCATGTGGACCCATTCACAAAGGTCTACGGGCATACAAAATTCCAATGGTCGGGGGGGACATGTACCGACCAAGCCCCCCTGGATCCGGTAAGTCCGGTTTAATAGTTGTAGCAGGTAGGAGAGGTTTAGGCTGTCTTTTAGAGGTAGATGTAGAAGTGTGGTTGTTGTAGATGTGATTAACGTAGTCAAACATGTTAAATATGTTAATTGAGTAGATCTACATAGATTGGTGTGTTGTTGTAGAGCTACATAGATTGGTGTGTTATTGTAGAGCTACATAGATTGGTGTGTTATTGTAGATCTACATAGATTGGTGTGTTGTTGTAGAGCTACATAGATTGGTGTGTTGTTGTAGAGCTACATAGATTGGTGTGTTGTTGTAGAATTACATAGAGTGAACAAGTTGTTAGATTGGTGTACTATAGTAGAACTCATAGAACTACATAGATTGAACAAGTTGTTAGATTGGTGTGCTGTAGTAGAACTACATAGAGTGAACAAGTTGTTCGATTGATGTGCTAATGTAGAACTACATAGAGTGAATAAGTTGTTAGACTGGTGTGTTATAACTTTGTTTATACTGATGATATGTTTATTTTTTTCAAATACTCTAGAAACAGGTCATACTAGTTACAACCTGCATAGTGATTTATCTAATCAGAACTCGGAATCAATTTGTTTGACCTCCAAATACGATGCATATACAATGAATAACATAAGTAATAGATAAGGTCGGGAGACTCCCATTAAGATATATAATATCGCTAGCACAGGAGCCACCCCATAAATATAAACAACTACAAAATTTACATGACTAGCATATGACTTGTTTTTGTAGTTGATAATTACTCGATGTATCAACATACATACATACATAATACAACGACTGATTATATGTACTCATGTACACATTGACCTACATTTGGATACTTAGGTGTACATTTCAATATGTATTATGAATTACAAATAAAGCAATTATGAATACAACTACTGTATTCATAATTTAAAATAAACATGTTTTTGTGTATGTTGAAAAACCATATAGACTGTGGGTATACATTTTATTAATGAAATACTTGGTGTATTGTTAATTGTCTCTACTATGTTGTGTCTAATGCATTTTTTGGCAAATTCATGTTTGAATCTGGACATATACAGATTATTTCTTTCACGTGTGTAGTGCTGATGAATATCATAGATGTGTGTGTTTGGAAAAACATTGAAGTAGTAGGGTAAAAGATTGTTAATTAATTTATCGTAAAATTTTAAATGTCATCCAACTTTAGCAACTGAAGTCTTAAAAATAGGACTTGTGCGAGCATTATATTTACTTAAGGATATTATTCGTATTGCTTTTTCTGTAATAAAAAAATGTGATGTGCCAGATGACCCCATAAAAGTAAGCCATAATTAATATGACGGAGAATAAGAGCAATGTATATAATATATAATGTATTAGGTGGTAAAAAGTGTTTAATTTACCTATTATTTTAGATATTGTATTTGCTATTTTGCTTGTATGACTGTGCTAGTTTAAATGGTTATTTATAGTGATGCCTAAAAATTGAAATCATTTACACATTCTATGTATGCCCCATCTATTTGTAACACTTATTATGGACGACTGCACGTAAAATCACGATTGTATACCTTTTAAAATTTTACACGATAAAGAATCCTGTGGGGTGGGGGATCCATTATTTCATAATGGCCTGGTGTGGTTGTTTTCCCCCACCTTTGCTGATGTCTAGTATATTAATTATCTAAGCTAACAGAAATGCTTAGATCGATTGCATTATGTATTCATGTATTTTATTTTGGCTTTTTGTTATTATAAAGCCCATATACAAACTCACCTTTGCTTTATGTGTTATCAGCAAACTAGCCACGATTCTTAGTATGTTTAGAGAGATCTCTCATTCATACTGGGAAATCTCACCAGCAAAATCGTGTATATATGTGGTGATTACAATATAGACCTATTGCACTGCGAAGAGCAAGCTGAATCAAAATATTTCATTGATCAAATGTTCAGCTCTGGATTATATCCCTTAATCACCAGGCCCACACGAGTAACAAGCACGACTGCTAGTATAATAGATAAAATTTTCTGTTCTGAACTGTGTAGAAACAAAATGTGCGGCATTGTTTTAAGCGATGCTACAGACCATATGCCAATTTTCGTCCTGTGTGACAACAGCACTTATGCGGTTATTAACGATGATCCAACATATAAATATAACAGAACGTTAGATGAGGACTCATTAAACAAATTTAAGCACGATTTAAATTATGCAAACTGGGACACTGTAATGAACGAGTCAAACCCTGATTTAGCATTCTCGCGCTTTATGCAAATACTAAATAATACTTATAACGATGCCTGTCCTGTAAAAACTACAACGTATTCAGGAGAGACAAAAAAGAATGATAAACCTTGGTTATCAAGAGGGCTAAAAAACGCTTGCATAAAGAAGAATAACATGTACTTAGCGTTTCTAAAAAATAGGACAGAATTAACAGAAATCCGCTACAAAAATTACAAAAATAAGTTAACAAAATTATTACGTCTAGAAAAGAAAAAATATTACAGAAAAAAACTCGACGATTGTAAGACTAATATAAGGGCAACTTGGAAAACTCTTAACAGCATAATAGGTAAAAGAAAATCTGATACCACATATTTGAAAAAGTTTCATGTTGGCGATAACATAGTAGTATTAGAAAATAAAGAAATAGCTAATCATTTTAACAATTTCTTCGTCGATATAGGTACTAAATTATCCAACCTCATAGAACCCTGCCCGGGAACAAAGCCAACCGACTTTGTAAAACGTACTGTATCACAATCAATGTATATGTCCCCCGTTACTGAGCAAGAAGTACTCGAAATTGTGTCTGGATGCAAAAGTAAAACTTCATACGGACCTGATGAAATCAGCATGAAAACAGTTAAGCATGTAATAAAGCAAATTGTACAACCGCTAATCCACATTTTTAACAGATCTTTGATCAGCGGATCATTTCCAAATGATATGAAATTAGCAAAAGTCATTCCTATATTTAAGTCAGGAGATCGTTTTCAGTTTTCTAATTATAGACCTATATCTCTCTTATCCCAATTTTCAAAAATACTTGAAAAAATATTCAACAAAAGGCTAAGGTCTTTCATTGAAACACAACACATATTGACAGATGGGCAGTATGGCTTCAGAATTAATCACTCAACTTCACTAGCTTTAACAGAATTTGTCGAAAAAATTACATCCGCAATGGATAAATGCCAAAGCACGATTGGGGTCTTTATCGACCTAAAAAAAGCCTTTGACACTGTTGACCACAACATACTGCTAAGTAAACTGCAATGCTACGGAATCAGGGGTCTGGCTCTGGCCTGGATAAAAAGCTACTTAACCAACCGTAGACAATATGTATGCTATAACAACAGTAACTCAGAACAAAAGGAAATCAAGTGTGGAGTCCCGCAAGGTTCAATCCTTGGCCCGTTATTATTTATTCTGTACATAAATTACATGTGTGAAGTCTCAAAATTGCTTGACATTATTTTGTTTGCTGATGATACAAACATTTTTTATTCCGCTAGTAACACAGCTGAAGTAAGCACTGTTATTAACAACGAACTAAAAAAACTAGACCTGTGGTTTCGAGCGAACAAATTATCACTTAATGTGAACAAAACACATTTTATAATGTTCAACAATAAAAAGCAACCTAGAACAGGTGTGAATATAGTTTTGAATGGGAAAAACATTGAGCAGGTATCATATACTAAATTCCTTGGAGTAACCATTGACGAAAACGTAACATGGAGAGAACACATAAAAATGGTTGAATCAAAAGTATCAAAAAACGTAGCAGTTTTGTATAAAACTAGGCATGTTCTTGATTGTCAAGCGTTACACACATTATATAATTCACTTGTTGAACCACATATGTCATATTGCTGTGAGATCTGGGGAAATACTTATCAATCTAGACTTAGAAAACTATTTATGTTACAGAAAAAAGCTATACGGATTATTTATAATCTTAATTATCATGATCATACATCTGTATTTTTCCATCTCTCAAACATGCTTAAATTTCATGATTTAGTTAAATACAAGACTATGATCATACTTTATAAAGCAAACAACCATTCTTTAAATGGTCGTGTTCAAGCATTATTTGAACCAACCGCAGCTATCCACATACATGATACAAGACAAAACAAACTGTTCTATGTTAAAAAGACAAACACCACCCTCCGACTGCTGTCAATCACCGTCAAGGGTATAAAAACGTGGAACAATTTACCAAATAAATTGACTCAGCTTCCAAGTTTAACACAATTTAAAAAAGCAATCAAGTTGTCATTACTTTCTACATATTTGTGAATTGTTAATTGAAGGTGACGTTTTGTTAAACCCATGAAATAGTAACACAAGCACTATAGTAAACAGTCTATAAAATTATATGAGTTGTGAATATTATTTTGTGATTTATTTATAATTCCTGTTGTATTTATTCAGTTTTCATAGTTCGAGTAGGGCATAGCAACACATAAGTCTATGACTTCAGCTATGTCCTTTCAGCAGCAGCAGCAGCAAACCATACTGTGCATGTATTATGTTGTTGTTGTTGTTGAATAAACGTTCATTCATTCATAGTTTCGTGCCACAAAAAAACACCTTTTGATTTAATTAAATCAAACGGCATTTTTGTGGACGATGCTAGCACTTCTATTGGGGAGGATACGGTAGGCCGACATATTAAGCGACGCCATTTTCATTCGGCCAGCCTCCCTTTCAATTTCTGCGCTTCGGAAAGGTAAACACATCCCACGCTTGTTTGTTTACGTTTTGTTTTCCCACCCTCCTCACCCTCTCCTTTTGTTCTCGCATGTTTACAGGCTGGCTGGTCTGTTTTATGCCTGTCGTTATTGGCAAAGTTTATAGGTCCGTTTTTCGTTAGTAGGTTTTTTGTATTGCCTGTAGTATCTATGTTACTAACGAACTTACGAAGTCAGTCACATTGTCGGTATGATTGTATTCTGTGAATATTTTAATTAATATCTTATGCATACGGGGTTTTAGGGCGGAGGTATGTACCTTGCGCTTTCCCCTATTCTCAATATTTCTATACATATTGCTTCGTTTTCACGTTTGTTAGTAATAAAAGTGTGGGGTCTTCCACCTGCATGTGGTTGTTTTCCCCCACCTTTGCTGATGTCTAGTATATTAATTATCTAAGCTAACAGAAATGCTTAGATCGATTGCATTATGTATTCATGTATTTTATTTTGGCTTTTTGTTATTATAAAGCCCATATACAAACTCACCTTTGCTTTATGTGTTATCAGCAAACTAGCCACGATTCTTAGTATGTTTAGAGAGATAGTTTCGTGCCACAAAAAATATTTTTGAGTAAATATTTCGTGTTATTGTTTTGTTTATACAACTACCATAGGTAATGGGATGTTGCTGGCAATGGTACATTGACCACAAGGGATAAATGTTTTGTTAATAGTTGGAATAGTTATTGGCAGATGCTAGTCTAATTTTCGATTGAAACTTTTACGACCCTCTTTGCTAGAGGACATACATATTTATGTGTTAATGTAAACAGGCCATTCGTCGGCGTCGAGGTACTTACTCGACAAAGTCCTATCAGGACATTGTGCTGAAGTTTTATTTCACAGTAGCCTTCTCTAGAGTTAGTGAGTTCACTAGAGGTTACTTTGCCCCCTGCGTCGGATCTTTTACGTCCCCTAGCATAGACACCATATATAAGGGACCAGTGGCTTACAGTCTCTCTTACAAAAGACACAGGCAACGTGAGGTGAACAAAACAAGTTTTGGTGGTCGGTACCAGGATTCGAACCCCGGTTCCTTCGAGCGACTGTCCGGCACTCTAACAGCGCGCCGAAACTCGAAAGTCACTGGACATTAGACTTCTTCCATCTCACACACCTTCTAAATATCAACATTAAAACATCAACGTCATGCCATATCAAGTCTAACACCTTCCAGAACCAGTGTCTCCGAAAGATTATAGGGGTATTTTGGCCCAACACTATCACCAATGAAGAGCTGCTCCGCCAGATAGACTCAACATCCCGGGTTACAAAGATCAAGAGACGAATATGAAGATGGCTAGGGCCGAATGTCTTCTGGCGCACTAACCAAGATAGCCCTATGCTGGACAACGGACAGAAGACGAGATCGACCAAAAGAAACGTGGAGACGAACAGTGTTAACGGAAATGAAAACAGTCGACCTACCGGCCATCCCGTTATGTGATTGTTTCCTGTATATGTTTAAATACACCAACATCAAGCAAACTATCAATCAAGTGTCATGCTCTGGCTTCAGCGTGGACTGAACTCTAATGAATGTCTTCGATTTGGAACGGTCTTGACACATCTGGGTGGCAGTGGTAATGTCGATGCCAGCAGTGGTCAGGTCATGGGCGATGGAGTCGGACCATCGGGTCTTGGGTCGTCGTCCCTAGCTGTCTTTGGATCAAATCAACGTATGCAGTCATGGCCAGGGATCCCTTAGTGAAGGTGTGGTCCTTAGCAGTGAACAAATCCACTTTGTACTCGACAAGTACCATTCACCATCGATCAAAGACCCAGAGCGTCGTTCTGGAAAAATCACACTCATCATCACTGGGCCTGACCAGGCCCAGCGACAGAGTGGGATGGAGCTCCTCAAGAACGGTGCATTCAAGGAAGAGTTTGCCAATGTCCTCATGGAGGAATGGAAGAAACCACACTAAGGGTCAATCATAGGGAGGAGGACCGTGTTCGTATCACATGGTGGTAAATGCATGGCGATGAAGACCAACGAGGAAGAACTTGTACAAACAAAGGAACCGAATCATCTCCAAGGTCAGCACGAGGAGGTCGACACACTCATTGCATTTCATGCAAGCAGCGTCTCCACCGGAAACTTTCTGGTGAGGTCAACTGACACTTATGTACTCGTCATTCTTCTCGGGCAGAAGGGATGAACATCATCCTGGATTATGGATCCGGAAACAACCGTAGATACATTGATGTGACAAATATAGCTACGAGAGAAACCATGGATTCACGGATGCACTCGTGGGTCTGCCTGTTTCTTTGGAAAGGGCAAAGTGAAGCCCTTCCAACTACTGGAAACGGATGTAGTGCATCAACACGTGATGGCACTGCAGTCCTTGACCTCAGAAGCAGTCGACCTACCAGCCATCACGTCATTTGTGTGCTCCCTGTATGGGTTTAAGTGCACCGACGTCAACGAAGCGAGGTACAGAGCCTTCATCAGAATGAGTGGTGGGAGTGAGGAGCCACTGGCTAATGTCCGGAAAATTAACTGCGCATCTCCCCCTTGTTGCAAGACTTACCAACCACATCATGAGAGCACACTTTGTTGCACGGATGTGGAAGAGGGCCGACCAGCCTGACCCGACGTGCGAGGCGAGGCCCACTGACTGTGGATGGACAGAGAAGTCAGGCAGTTTGGAGCTGGTGTGGTTCCAAGGGAGTTCACTGCCGGAATCTTTGTCAGCAACTCCCGTTGATGCCGAGGACGTCGTCGAAGCGATGGACGGTGAAGATTCGGACGTCTGGACAGACGATAACAATGAAGAGAGCGACGAAGATATCTAAACGCTAGTCCTGTGTATGTTGCGTCTGTACTGATGATAGACCTTTTTTCAAAATGTATTTATGCGTCATCACTTTAATCTAAACACGAGGCTAACCTAATATCTCCTTTCGCGTCTCTAGCAACTGCATGTGAGCAACATAATTTAGTGTTGTTTTCACTGTTGCTTCTCCGATTTTAGGAAAAAAAACACTATGATTCTATTATTCCCCAAAGGATATTGATCTTCAAAAGGTATCGTTTAAAAGAGATCCAGATATGTGTCTTGTAGTGATCATTGTTTAGTATCGTTGTGTGTCCTTAGTTTGTTCATCATCCAATTCAGTGCCACCTTAGTATTGCTTCGTGTTTTATCTTCTGACTGCTCCGGTGAATATTTATGTTGAACTTGCAGCTACAATAGGTAATAAACCTGGCTGGTATGATATATGTGTTTATAAACGATTATATTTAAGAAAACCAACACAATACCTGATTACCACGGACTTTCCCGATGAACGAACATGGGTAACTGTAGTATACATACTTACCTTGCATGGTGTGGTTATTAGCACAAACTGTGCAGTACACCCCACAACAGGTAATTGTCCCATGTCTCACCACTGGTAACTGTCCCCTGTACCACCACAAGAAACTGTCCTACCAAAGGTAACGGTACCAATACAGGTAACTCTTCCCTGTACCACCACGGGTAACTCTCCCTGTTAGAGATGAGAATTATCCAGGAGACAGGTGGAATGGAGAGAGGCGACAGGGAAAGAGGTGGGAATATTGCAAGACTGAAGGAGAATAGCAGTGGCAAGAAGACTGAGGAAAGGAGATTGAGAGGAGGGAAGGTGATTGGTGGGGAATAAATTGGAAAATCGACCACAGAAAACATGACAAGCGTGAAGGTGACAGGGGAGAAAATAACCGTAGAGAAGGAGGGAGGGAAGATGGGACGGAGATGTGAGGAAAGATGAAGGGATAAAAGGAAGTGAGTGTAAATATGATAGAGGAGAAGTCGATAAAAGGGACGGATCGGAAGAGAATGTAACAGGAGAGAAGACGGCAGAGGGAAAAGACAACAACCAGACAGATGCAAACCGGAGAAGGAGCTATTCTGAGGCAGCGATTGAGGGGGCAATGAGGAAAGAGAGGGTGTTTATGGGCGACTCCATTATGGGAAAGACAGACAAGACACTAAGCGAGGGGAAGGACGTCGTTGTTTGTCTACCGGGGACTAGGATAGAACATGTGACTGAAAGGGTAGAGAAGGTATTGGGGCATGGCAAGGGAGGGTCTATACTAGTACACGTAGGAACAAATAATGCAGACAGGGAGGGAACAACTGGGATAGTATAGAAGTTAGTGATGAAGCTAAAGAAGACAAGAGTTGAACAGATTATTCTCTCTGGAATTTTGCCAGTAATGGGAGGAAGGGGGGCAACGTATAGAAACTGCAAGAGGATGGAGATCAACGCACTAGTTGAGCAGATGTGTAAAGAAGAGGGGGTGGGGTGGGATTCACAGATTTACGGGTATACTTTGTTGGGAGGGAAGATAATGTACATGAGAGATGGCCACCATCTTAGTGGAAACGGGGCAGCAGTTTTCTTAGAGAACCTGCTGCGATCTATTGACAGTGGGACAGGTTGCATCTATTTAAACTAGATTTCCAGGGGGGGATTTACAGAGAAGCCTGAAACTGGAGGCATAGATGACGACAGCACAAATAAATCACATCGTGATACCTGCCACTCTGCAAAGCAAAACGGTTGATACCGCACACGAAGGGCATCTCGGCATAGTCAAGACGAAAGTCCTGATGAGAGAAAAGGTATGGTTCCCAAGTATGGACAAGGTAATCGAAACGCGAGTCAAGTCGTGCGCAGCTCGCCAAATAGCCCCACCGGTTATGAGTCGCGAACCACTGAAAATGTCTACATTACCGGACAACCCGAGTGAAGAGATGAGCTGTGACTTTGCGCACGTCGATGACGAAACACTGCTTATAGTCATCGATGACTTTTCCAGATTCCCATTTGTCGAACCCGTTACATCCGAAGCGACAGGTGTGGTGGTACCAAAACTCGACAGACTGTTTGCCACATTCGGAACCCTTGAGGTGTTAAAATCTGACAATGGGCCTCCATTCAATGACAAAGACTTCACAACGTTTTCCAACGTTGCCGGATTCAAACATCGGAATGTTACCCCACTTTGGCCGTGAGCGAACGGCGAGGTGGAACGATTTGTGAAGACGATGAAAAAATGTGTTAAGGCGGCCAAATCAGAAGGAAAAAACTGGAGGAAGAAACCACAGTCGTTCTTGCGCAATTATAGGACAACTCCACATGCAACAACCGAGTTTGCCCCATCAACGCTGTTCCTGAAGAGAGCAGTGCGCAACAAACTACCACAATCTACGTGCATCGACCCCGTCGCTGAGATCGTACGCAAACGCGACAGTGACCAGAAACGCAAGATGAAGCATCATGCGGACCGAAAGTGCTACATCAAACCCTGTGATCTGGAGATTGGCGAGTCCATCTTAGTCAAGCGACCATATACCGCATCAAAAGCACACACTCCTTATGAATCCAGTCCGATGACGATCGTCGCGCGAAAAGGCAGCATGATCACTGCCGGACGGATGGGGGGGGGGGGGGGGGGGGCGCAGTGTAACAAGCAACTCGTCATTCTACAAGAGATTCCATGATCATCAAGTCGACCTCGATGGAGATTCAGCGTTGGAGAACTACATCGTATCATCAGCGTATCTGCAGAGGGATGATCCAGAGTCGAACGACAACCCTGCAACAAAGGACGAACCGGTGCCTGCGCTGCAAAACGTTCGAGTCAAGCCGATTCTTCATGCTGAGTAGTCACCGCAGTCGAACGTGAACCAAGATCCGCCGACCCTTCACAGATCTACACGTGTTCGGAAAGCACCAGACATTCTTGATTTGTGATCAGTGTTGTCTATGAACTGTAACATGTTACGCTACACTGACATGCGAACGTTTCTGTTATTATTACTGCGATTGGTCTATACCAAGTTCCACAATTATTATTGCAATGAACATTCAACATTAACTGTAATTTAGTAATTTTATATCTACAAGGAAGGAGATGTAATGTCCTATTGTAATATTGTAATTGTTATCTTTATTTGTATTTGTTATACCGTTCTAACCCGGGAAGGGTCCCGCGACTGGGAGTCGAGTGCTAAGGATGGAGGTGAGAGATCACGAATAAAAACCAGTTTGGTACACTGTAATATTTATCTTCAGTGCAATTTGTTGTAGCCTTGCGTTGTATAAGACATTACAATATATTACATCAATCAAGCAATCAATGAAGTGACATGCTCCGGCTCCAGCGTGTGCTGATCTCTGATAAATGTCTTCATACTGGAATGGTTTTGACACATCTGGGTGGCTGTGGTAATGTCGATGCCAGCAGTGGTCAGGTCATAGGCGATGGAGTCGGACCACCGGGTCTTGGGTCGTCCTTTCATGTGGCGCCATCTTGCTGTCAAAATCATGACCTTGCCGGGTCGGGAGAGTAAACATCATGCGATTGAGGTGACCATACCAGCGGAGACGGCGTTGTCCTAAGAGGGATGACGCAGTGGGTTGGCCGGTTCTATCACGGATAGAGCAGTTAGTAACCTGTTATTGTCAAGAGATACGTAGAAGGCGACACTGGCAGTGCATGTGGTTATCAAACATGTCGAGGCGGCGGTGATGAGCGAGAGTTGTAGCCCAGGATTCAGCGCCATACAAAACAAGGAAGATAATCAGCGCACGGCATTGATGTTGGTTTAGTGCTGATACGTCTTTTGCGAAAAAGAGGGTTCGGTAGGTAGTGGGACCGGTAGCTTTGGAAATGCGGAATGTGTTGTTTTTGGTGGATGAAACGTTGTTTATTATTACCCAGCATAGATAGGTGAACGAGTCCACACATTCAACATATTCATTCAGGATGCGCAAATGTGGAGGAATTGCCGGGTCAGGAGTGACAGTCAGTCACGAGTTTAGTCTTTGCCCCGCTGATGGTCATGCCCACGTGGTTGGCTTCTTCTGGGAATTCATACTGACAAAGCCTTACGTTGTAGTCCATAAATGGTGGAGCCGAATATGGCGACGTCATCAGCGTAATTGAGATCAGTCAGCGTACAACGGCCAAGTTTTATAACAATGCTGCAGCATCAACGATGCGAGATGTAAAACATTCATAATAATGACTGATGGGAGTGAGAAAGGAGCCCATGGACAAGATCCTAAATATCAAGTCTGGAGAGAGAGAGAGAGAGAGAGAGAGAGAGAGAGAGAGAGAGAGAGAGAGAGAGAGAGAGAGAGAGAGAGAGAGAGAGAGAGAGAGAGAGAGAGAGAGAGAGAGAGAGAGAGAGAGAGAGAGAGAGAGAGAGAGAGAGAGAGAGAGAGAGAGAGAGAGAAACAGACAGACATACAGACAGAGAGACAGGCAGACATACAGGCAGAGAGAGACAGACAAAGGCAGACACAGACAGACATAGACAGCACATTTTATAGCAAGGATATGGAAGAGGACCGACCCACTGACTGTGGATGGACAGAGACGTCGGGCAGCTTGGAGCCAACGTGGTTCCAAGGCAGTTCACAGCCGGAATTTCTGTCAGCAACTCCCGTTGATGGCGAGGACACCGTCACAGCAATAGATGAAGAAGATTCAGACAACGTCTGGCGAGAGCGCCGAGCAATGTGTGTGTGTGTGTGTGTTTGCGTGCGTGCGTGCGTGCGTGCGTGCGTGTGTGTGTCCACAATCCCAAACCCCGCAGCAACTCATTTAATTTTTGTGATGTCGGGGAATGGTTTCTGTTGGCTTTGCTATAATACTTATGTAGGCTATAATAACCGTCTCAAGTTGGTGCAAAATTAATATCCTAAAATACTAGTGTTTTTTATTTTCAAAGCCAATGTGTAGTGACGTGTAAGGAAGTTGAAAGTCAACAAAATCGCAACGGATTCTCGTCCGAATCAAAGCCGCCGACTTATATTTAACAGCGCCATCTGTTGATATACCTGGTGTTAATAGCATTGCGGCATTAGTGCGTGACCAGTGCTTCGTGACACCAGTGCGACAGTCAGACCAGGAAGTAGTTTCGGTTTGTCTGTCACAAGTCAAGTTTGTCTTCAGGTAAATGTACTTTTAAATTCATTATTTTGTAAGCGGTTTTGTTTATGGCATTTGTGAATGCGTCAAGCATTACAAGGAGTTGTGAAATTATGGACATTGTCATACATACATTACTTTTATTATACTAAGTCTTAGACTTGGCCTACTCTTAGGTCTAGGGCTAGACAGTTGAATAGCTAGGTCGCGGCCGTGAGTCAGGCGGCGATGCAATGCCGGCCAAGCCCAGGTCAAGATCAATGTCAGTACCATTTATGACACGTCACATCTGCGTGTCATCCTTCTATTTAGCACACTCGTGGGAAATATAGGCTGTTGTCAAAACATGTAAATGTATCCGTAACATATATATTTAGGTGCCGTGAGGAGCAAGAACGGGGACAAGCCAATTAGAAATTATAAATAGGCGGCCATTTATTAAAACCTATCCGCCTTATACTGTATAGATATTTAATTATGCTAACATTTTGGGACACCTCATTAAAAAAAATCCACTCAACCTGATACTCCTCAATTTCGTACCAATCTGGCATCGGATTTTAAAATATTGATGTGTTCTGTAAAATGGCCACGGTGCGAATATACAATTAAGTTACTTAGGCCATTTTAAATAAAAGATTACCAAGACTGAGTGCCAAGCAGGGGCTTAGCAAGAGACCCATCTGCCAGTCTTCAAGACTGGCACAAGACTGGCTAAGACAGGTAATTACAACTGATAAGACAAGTGGAATTTTGAGGGGGCCAGCTGGACGCTAGATTAACTAATAATTCCAAGTCTAGTGGCTCATATTAATGACTATCATTGGCACAACTGGTAGTGAAACAAATCGAATGGATCAGTATTAATTAATTAAACAGCGAAAAGCTAAAACGACAGTGGTTTGTCATTAAGCAAAACATAACTGGCTAATAATGGCTGTCACTGACATGAATGGCTTCCACACAAGCCGTCCGTGTGCTAGAAGCACACTTTTGAGCAATTCAGCAGCCCACTATAGACTCCCCTGTATAGTTAGTGTATCATTGTTTGAATCAACACATCCAGCAGTATATATTCACATTTTTATTATTTTATTTTTGGTTTAGCTGTTCATCACAAATATGATTATAATATAACAATCCAACAAAATAAGGTTCAGCCATTAAATAATTAAGACTACAATATTCTGCAATTGTAATAGTTGTGTCTATATATTTTGTAGATCTTCAACATACATGTGTGTTAAAACTTAAATGTGAGTGAATCAGTTGAAACCCCGTCTAATTTTTACACACGAAGTAGAACATTTACAGTCCAAAATTTAAAGATGACATCTACACAAAGCTTTTGTGACGTGAGCAAAAGTCATTAATCTTATAAAAAATTCTAAATTCCTTGAAAGTACACAGACGATATATTACTACATACTAGAAAAACGCCCATGCTACGGCTGGCTTTACATACACAAAGACACAAATGAAGATTTCCCAGAATATTCGTAAAGATGTTTGTTATGTAACTCATCATATGCAATGGCTATTTTTTATTGAATTTATTTATTCAACATAAGTACTAAGTGTAATTTCAAATAAGGTGTAAACATGCACATTTGTAAGCTAATCCACCATAAACAGTGGAACAATGAAACATATAGTTAAGCATTGAACAATAAGAAAATGTTGAAGGGAAATGCAAGATGTTATACACTTATAAATAGCATTCCCCATAATATACAATAATTATTATTGCACTGGTACAATACATACACAATACATAATTAAAAATTAAGTTAGATTTAAACTACCTGAAGGTGTGGTAGTTGATACATAATAACAAACACAGAATCAAAACGTGAATGAATTCCTCATATCTTTGCACGAATAACGCTTTGTACATCTTTTTGAATTGATAGGTCGAACTGCACAATTTAATGTCAGCATACAGGTAATTCTATATCTTAGGTTCCTTTATAGTGGTGATACATTCCGCTTTTTAGAAGTCCTGCTAAATCTTATTTTGAAATTCCATACGGGTGTTATGATGATGACTGTCATTAACTCTTTGGAAGTACAACATAATATTTGCCGGTAAAAGATTAGTATAAACCTTGTACACAAACACCATGCTATTGAAATCCACCATGTCCTGTACAATGAAAGTTTTCAGTTGATAACAAATTGGTCTTGTATGAGCCATAAAGTCGGCCTTTTGACAAATCCGAATAGCTCTTTTTTGAATAAAATGCAAGGGTTGTATATCAGTTTTATGGGTATCGCCCCGAAATTTCACAACAATAATTTAAATACGGCATGCTAAGAGTACAGTATAATGAAGGCTTATTCAATAAATGTTTCTCCCTATTCATTACAGATACATTTTTCGAGATTTAACTTTTTATGTGACTAATGTGCTCATTGCAATTTAAATGGGAATCAATGTGTACACTAAGAAATGTGGTAACATAGACTCTGTTAATGTTCTTACCATTAATACAGACCATGTGGTTGTTTTCACTTTGTCTATTACCCAATTTTTTTGGGGTAAATTGCATTTATTTAGGGAAAGCTTATTAACTTTGGCACACTTGTGACAGATTGTCACCTGAGTAAAAGTAATTAGAATCATCAGCAGACAACTGATTTAATTAACAATGACACATTACACATATTATTAATATATATGATTAACAACGCAGGACCTAATATAGAACCCTGCGGAACCCCACATGTAACATTCATTCATTCTGAAGTTGTATAATTAATACAAACATATTGGCTTATGTTATTAAAACAACTACATATCCATATATTAGCTATTCCTCGTATTCTATAATGCTCAAGTTTGTTTACGAGAATGCTGTGATCAACTGTATCAAAGGCCTTTTACAGGTCAATGCAGACGCCAACAGTACATTTATAATCATCAACAGATTATTGCTTTTTTTGTAATTTTTAAGAGCAATTTCTACAGATACCATTCCTGCACAGTTATCAATGCATTTAGACTTTTCCGGTAGGTATTTGTGTTGTACTGTGTCATTAATATACAGTGCAACTCCACCTCCCTTTTTATTTGTTCTTGAGCAGGTAAACATTCTGTAGCCATCAATGTTAATTTTCATTGTCATTTTCAATGAGCTAAGCGTCAGATAGGGCAATTACATCAAATTGCAAATCCAATGCTTTAATGCTGTCCTTTAACTTATTCATGTTACATGCTAAACTTCGGCAATTGAAATGTATTATAGAAAAGTTTGCAAGACCTTCCTTTGATACAACAAATTTGTCTTTAAATTGTTCTTCTGTGTAATATAAACTGTTCGTGGACAAATGTTGATAAAAGTTGTCATCTGGGTCAGCCTTGTCAGTTAAAAAATATTCCTTACCATCAGTAAACCTAAATGGTTCGAAGTTTAGTGTAGAACAATTGTCATATAGATCACCTAAATTGTCATCTATACCCAGTGTGAAATTATTAAATTCATCTTCACTAGTCCAACTAAAGGGAAACATATTATAAATACACGTGATACAAAACCATTCATCTGTAGTAACAGAGAACTAATCAAGTTCTTCTGATGATAAATTAGCACATTTCCTGTGAATCCAAGTTTTAGAAACATTACAGAATATTGCACTAGAAAGTACCCTTTTCGGGCACACACTGCATGGGTTATTCATGACACTCAGCTACAAAATCTAGTGTGACTTATACCTAGTACAGTCCACTCAAAAATAGAGGTCCAGTACTTTGATCTTGTCGTCGCTTCAACCTAGATTGAAGAGGTCGTCGGGCGATTCAGCTGTTTTCTTCGTCTCCCTCCCTTTCTCGGTGGCTATGCAGTGGATGCGGCCATCTATAGTTCACACACTGCCGATTGTCGCGTCATTTCTCAAAACTCTCGCTAGCTTTGCACGAAACGGGGTGAGATCGTACGTCGTATAGAAAGACGCCCTTTCTGTCAAGGTCTCGAAGCCGCCTCTTGTTTTTCTCCAGGGCCGTCTTAGTGTCTCGCCGAACGAACTTCACGATTATCGGCCTCGCTGTCCCTGGAAGTCGGTGGCTCACACTAATGTCATTTAGTGTCACTGTCACACCGATGTTAGCCGCTACCTTCTTCGCGATGTCATCGTTATTTTCTCCTTCTGTCTCGGGGATGCCGGAAATCCTGACCGATTCTCGTCGACTATACTGGTTTTGGCGATCCAGTTCGAATTTCAGCACTTACACCTCCTTCTTTATTTTGTTTACCTCGGCCAGTTTGGCATTTCAGTCACAAGCTGTGCCACTGCAATTTCCGTTGCGTTAACCACCGCTTTCACAAGCAACGGTTTTATGGCCGTGATCACTTGGGTGATAATACGGCCAATGTCTAAGTCACTGTGCGGTTTTTGTTCGGCGCCTTTTGCAGCTTCGCCCGTTTTGTAATTTTGGCTTATTTCGCAGAACGTCACTCATAATATCGCTTAACTGACTCTCGCCTGGCTGCGTGACTTCGCCAAGAAGATAGTCTGGCTCAGAATCGCGTTTTGACTGCCCACTTGTTGGCAGCCATGAGAGCTGTCACCTAGTGAATATGCATGTGATTAAAAGGCATTAACTACGAAAATAAGTTTAATGTCGGTTTATTTTGTGTGTGATATGTTTCAATATAAGTTCAATATATGTTTTGAATGCGTTGGAGTTTATTCAAATGTTCAAGTGGTAGTCTAGCAAGCAGCGCATTCCCGTAATCCAAGACATAACGAAGGCGTGGACTAATGATTTCGTCGCATCTAAGGTAAGGTAACGCCTGATACGGCTAATGTTGTGGAGGTGCATGTAGGCTATTCGGTAGATGGCACAGACATGGTTCGCCATGCCAAGGGATGAGTCGAATATGACGCCAAGGTTACGAACATTAGATGATGCGCTCAAAGTTGCATCACCAATGGTTATGCGGATGTCCTTCATCAGTGGCAACTTGTGCTTGGTGCCGAATAACACAATATCCGTCTTATGGTCGTTTAGCTTCAGTGAATTGGACCGCAACCATTCCCCTATATGCTCAAGGCAATTACACAGATTGTTTATTGAATTCACTTGGTCATCTCCGCCGGGACAAAACGAGACGTAAAGTTGCGTGTCGTCTGCATAAAAATTATAGTCCACCCTGAATTTCTTGATGATGTCGCCGAGCGGTGAGATATATGCCGTAAAAAGCAACGGCCCAAGCACATAGCCTTGCGGCACGCCAAACGGCACAGGTATTGGTGAAGGTGATTTCTCACTGCCAATACGCACAAGCTGCTGCCGTCCGGACAAGTACGCTCGAAACCACTCGAGCGCAGCGCCTGTCACACCAAATCTACGAGTCAATCTACTCAGCTGAATGGCGTGGTCAATGGTGTCGAAGGCTGCGGTCAAGTCAAGCATGACTAGCACAACAACGCGGCCTCAGTCGACTGCAGACAGAATTTCACTATGCACTTTAAGTAGAGCAGTTTCAGTGAAGTGATGTTGTCGATACGCGGATTGAAACTGGTTGTTCAAATTATGTTTTGCATGTGGTCGCCAGGCTGCTTTGCTACAACGCACTCAAGCACTTTCGAGACAAATGCCAGATTTGAGACAGGTCGATAGTTTTGCACTAGATTTGGATTTAGTCCATTCTTCTTTATTAATGGCGATATGTATCTGGTCTTATATTGATCAGGAACGACAGACGATTTTCGTGATTGCACAGTTATGCGAGACACGATCGGAAGAAGTTCATCAATTGATTCCCTCACTAGCCAAGTCGATTTTGGTGGTGCGTCCATGACGATTTTCTTTATACATTCTGTTGTTGGCATGGAGAACAATGACAGTTCACATGTGCAGTGGTTGTCTAGCGTTCTAGCATTAGTACTCGGCAACTCGCTGCGGATATGGCTTGTCTTCTCAGCGAAGGAAGTTGCGAATCTCTTCGCCAATTCAGATTGTGAATCATGTGTCGGAAGTTCTGTGTCATTATTTCTGTGAAGAAGAGTGTTCGCAGCAGCAAACGACTGTTTCTGGTCATTTCCAATGTCCCGGATTTTTTCGGAATAGAAAGTAGTCTTGGTATGTATCAGCATATCATTTACCAGCTTGCATTTGTAGCAGGTACTATAGTTAAACACTATAGTTGTCATAGAGCTGCCACACTGTGGCAGGTATTTAGTAAAAGGGTATACTTGACACATTAGCCATCAAAGGATTGAGGTGTCAACCTGGGCAGAGTCCTGGCACTGGCTGGTAAAGCCACATGTTGTTACATAGACTCTGCTATTAAAACAGCATTACACCTTTTTACAGGTATGTTACATTATTTACCTTTATGTTATTGTAAACTAAAAGCGCATAGTCTACTTATATGTTAATTTGAAATACATGTTGCGTTTAATTGTTAGTTGTTATATTAGTGTTATATAGCAATTGACAATAACTAATTGTCACCTATCAGATATGTCAATAACACTATGTCTACAAGTGTTTTACTTAATATGTTCTGTGTTTGATACAAGGCATTGATACAGTTGTAGCAGTTGTTTCTTGTATCTTTTGTAGTGTACATGTACTGGGCAGAGTCCTGGCACTGGCTGGTAAAGCCATATGTTGTTACACAGACTCTGCTATTAAAACAGCATTACACCTTTTTACAGGTGTGGAGTTGTAGTGATTCTCTCGAACTACCGAACTGAGCGTACCGCGAGACATTGTTCACGAAACATTTATAGATGAACTTCCAGTTTGGGTTTCCGCCATGTTCGTTCTCGCCGCCTTCTCTGTTGTTTGGCGTCGCGCAGATCATCGTTATACCAGGCTCTATCTGGTCTCAGTCGGTCGCGCTTTTCTAGCAAAGGAGCGTGTGTATCAACAAGATTCATAAGAGTAGCGTCGTAGTGGCTGACCAATTCATCAACACTTAGTGACTCGAGATCTTCAGGTCGAAACACGGGAATGTCTTGTCGAAATGTATCCTCATTTATTGCGCGTAACTTCCGATATTTTGTTTTCGTCAGAGCCGCCCGATTTCGAGCAGCACTGATGGTGAAGTTAAAAGCAGAGTGGTCAGAGAGTCCCATGTCTGTGATAAAACATTGCGAATGAGATGTTCGTCCGTGCAACGAGTCAGTAGCACATCCAGCGTATGTCCCTTCCTATGGGTGGATCCATGCATTGTCATACCTGTCGACTGGAGAGAACTTGTGAGTCATCTTGCGTCTGGATCCATGTTATCATCCAGATGGAAGTTGATATCTCCAATGACAATGAATGAACCAGGTTGTAATAAGTGTTGGTCGATGAAGTGACCCCATTCCTCGGAAAAAGGCCGATGTGGTTAGGCCGTTTTTCGAAGATGGAGGCGGGCGGTACACAACGACAATGCGCAGACACGACTTACAGGTTTTCAGTGTACATTCAATATGCTCGAACGTCCGAAACACTTCAGTGGTCCGTTTTCGTACGTTTAGTCTGGATTTGTGGATGATACCACACCTTTACCAACTGGACGTGGCGTGTGTTTAATTGTATATCCAGATGGTGCGAGTTCTTTTCTGACGCAAGCGTCGGTCGATGGCTTTAACTAAGTTTCACATAGCGCCATAATATCCACATTGTTTTCGAGAATATGGTCTGAGATAGCCAATGTCTTATTTCGACAGGATTGAGTGTTTATATAACATATGTCGACGCCAGGTTCTCGAAGATCCGGCGATGATGACGATATCAGTGGTACATGTGTAATGTTGACACTGTTGGCGCCAGAGAATGCAGGTTTATCAAAGTTCTTGCCAAATGTAGTTACTGTCGGAATCAAACAATAGTGCTTAATCCCCAATGTTGTTCCTTGGTGGGTTTTTGGTACAGAACAAATCTTTAATGATCGAAGCGTTTGTAGAGTCTTCAGTGGTATCGTTTGTTTGGCCCTCATTGACATGACCAAAGATAGCACGCAGTTCTTGACCGGTGAAAGCCAGCATGTTTACAGTCTGTTAAGTGTCAACACTGATTTAACAATGGGAATGTGATACAATGTTCCTACCCAAGTATAGTCATGCAGCAAATTGTCACATTGCACAACATGGTATAAATGCTGTTGAATCGGCAGACCCTTTGTAAATGACGCGCAACGATGACGTAAACGTGTTTGGTGACCTGCATCGACGTTTGGCAGGCGTGTCTGATACAGCGTCACGGTTGAAAAGATAGAAGCACTGCAGCCTTAAAACACTAAAATCTCACAAAATAAGTAATATCCATGTAATATCGGTGAACCATCGTACCGTCCAAGAGTTCATGTGTAACATAGAACTAAAATCTCCACGCACATATAAGAAAAACTATAGATAATTATGTAAAAACACAGGACGATTTGTATGGCGGCAGCACAAAGCGCACACCCACACCCACATGTGAACATATTCAAAACAATTGCACACACGGCGAGGGGTTTCAAGTAAATAATTCAATACTGTCACTACGTGTTGACTTTTGTGAATACAATTGGGTGTAAATTAGTCTTAATCAGGCAACAAAAAGGAACCAATCTCCACAGATCTTATGAGTCCCACTTCGTCTAAAAACGCAACCCGAAACGACCTCGTTACGGGCCTGTTGGGGATGCTAATGTGGTGTTTGTATTATATAAGATGACAGAATATAAGACGAAACCACATGGTCCACCAATCTCACACCCACTTCATTGTTCTTCCAGTAGGAAATGTAACCTTCTGCATTATGAGCCCCCACGTGAACATGTGGGGCCCTCTGCATTTTGAAAAAATATAACCCCACATGACCTTGTGGCGCCCACTGGAGTCTGAATTGGTAAAATGTGAACCCCCCATTGTGAAAAGCTGGCTACGGGCCTGGGTACAGGGTAATGTACACGTACATTACCCTGGCAGATCTCCTACGCATTGTATAGAAGTTAGCTGAATCAAAATTCCTAATTTGCTTCGCCGATTGCGACTGTACCACCTGTGAGAACAGTGCAGAACATCCATCCGACCCATGCTCTAGTTCCAAGACGATGCCGTCGACTTCCGGGAATCCCCCTATATAATTGCCCATTCAAATATTTGCACAAGCGTCTGAGCGGTATTATGTATTCAAATTAATAACTATGTCTACTTCCCAAACATTCCACCGGAACTTCCCAGCAAGCGATATTATTGACTAACCTTATCTTCAGAGTTTTGCAAGGCGATCTGTCATGTACTGATGCTGATGTAATCAGCAGCGCCCCCTGGATGGGATGGATGGTGGTTTTAACTACCTGATAATACTAAACACTAACCGTCTTTGTAGACTTTGCAAACTTGTGAAACTGCTGTAGCGGTAAATGCGGCGGTCAATTATGTTTCATGTTCATGTTGGATGTGTTTCTTCATATGTATTTGCTTTGCTCTGATGTCATGGTATTGGTGTTTTAAGGTTGATGTTTGGATGGTGTGGGAGATCAGATGGCAATTCAACAACCAGCCCCGTTCAACTGTCTGGAACCTGATAAGTGGTCTGAATGGTTAGACCAATGGGATCCATTCTGTTTAATGCTGAAGGATGAAATACAGATAGAAGCATTGCTCTTTGCCATTGGAGATGATGATGGTAAGATCGTTAATTCATTAGGTTTATCAGAGGACAACCAAAACCAGTACCAAGAGGTCAGAACTGCCTTGGGTCACTACTTCCGCAAAAAATGTGTTATCCGTATGCGACACCAGTTTTATAGAAGACAGCAGGAAAATGATGAAACAGCTGGACACTACATCAGCACAATAAAAGAACTGGCCAATAAGTGTAACTTTAAGGACGTCAGTGATCAGATACGAGATCGCCTCGTCAGTGGTGTGTTTGAGAGCACACTAAGAGATGATATGCTGACGACAAAGTTAGACCTCACAGAACAAATCGCAGTTCAGATGGTCCGAAATGCGGTATGTGGGTCTGTAATTATTTATTGCATGTCTACTCCTGCCTAATGGCAAATACAACTTTCATCACTCATATTTTTGTTTCCCTAGTAACACTTTCTGCATTAACATCTAGGTCATTTCTATGAATGCTGAAAGGACTGTGATTATTTCTGACACATTTTTGCAACTTGGTGGTAAAAACATCCAGCAAAACCTGTTTTGCTACCCATAGGAGCAGAAAACCATTTGTTTTCTTTTTCTTCTCAAATGTGAAGGAAGAAAATGCTAAGGAATAAACATATCTTACAAGTATTGGTTTAGGAAATATTTACAAAGAATACACAATTACCTGTAAAAAAATGTTGGAAGTGGAGACTAATAGTATTATGTTCTATTCAAAAGTATTATGTTCTATACTATGCATTCGCATAGTATTATGTTCTATTCAACGAAATTATATATACGTATTGTGGATTATATTGAATTAGGTAAGGTAATTTCGTTTTTGCACCAAAAATAGTTTTTCAAATTTTTTGTTATAGCTCTTTGCTGGAAACAATGCTAATACAGAACTGATAAAATACTTACAATTTGTTTTGGTAGAACAACCCTGGCTATGATTCTGGTGTAAGTGGGCAGGTGAACATGATAGTTCATAAAATGACATAACCACCATGAAGTCGTTATAATATGACATTTTGTATAAAATTGTTTCACAGAAATTAATAACATTGAATGCTGACAAATGGTAATATTACTGAATGCATTTCTTTCTTGGATATACACCCCCGATTTGTAGTATTGGCTAATATGACAACAATAGTATGCTGCCTGGGTTACTCAGAAAGGATTTTTGTATTTGTGTTATCAATTCGTGTTGCATGGGTATCATAAAACAACAAATTATCAAAATAAATTTCAAACTATGTAAGAACTAGAACAGTGCTTACAACAATGTACATGTTCCATGTTACTTTTGAAATTGTTATTTTGATCGAGAATAAGACAACGATAAATGTCATGGCTATTGCAGGAAACGATGAAGACAAATCAGAGACCAACAGTTACCAGTGTTGCAGACAACAATACTGCGTTAATTGGACAGTCAACATCTTTTAGAGAATAACATCGTTGACTGATGAACAAACAGCGAGAAATTTAATCTGTTTTATTTTCTTATTGGATCATTTAGCTAGCCACATAATACTGTTGTGCTTCCCAGAGAAGTCGAGATGGTGTTTGATTGGTCAAGTCGATCTGCCAGGTAGTAAAATGTAAAGCTCTTTGAGTAATACTGTGGACTGGATACTGCATTATATAAGAACGTACCTTGTTTACTTTTTTGATACAATGATAATAATATCAGAAAAACGTTTGTTGTTTTCCCTGTATCCATGCTGGAGTAACATAGGGCCTACAATGTACAAGTACATTGAAACAAGGTTGTCCATTACCTTACCTAATATTAACCAGGGCTATAATTATGTAATTATTGGCAAGGAGGTTAGTAGATGAGATGTCTTGAATGTGGGAACACACAGATGTGGTGAACATCAAATGAGCTTTCCGTTAAATGAACTGCCATCTCTATAATGCCAGTAGAATGTGTTGATAATTGATAAACTGAATACTTTGTTGAGATTTAAACATGACACGGTAGACATATTGAAATTACAAACACTGTTTCATGTTTATTAAACATAATTTGCTTAACTTCAACAAGTTTATTTTAATATTAAGAACATTATGTTTTAAAAGGAGCAGCAGGCAACCTCGCTTTAAACTGAGCTTTTCGAAACACTGCGTTGAGGCATATAGGTGTTTATCCTTCAACCAGTAAGAAAACATTCAGGTGAAAACATGATGTTACTATTGTTAGTTTAGTCACATAAGATATATTCACCAAATGTGCAGTGGTTAGTACAAATTAAAAGTGATTGTTTATGTACATATTATTTTAGACACAATCAGGTGCTCCCTGTCACACCCAGCCCCTCTTTAGTGGAACAATGTGAATATTCTGATTTGGGACAAGATGGGAGTTCCGATTCAACAGACATGCCACCAATCCCGCCTTCGTGGAACAAGATAACTTCAAACACCATAGAAAGTCTTCAGGAACAAACAAGGAAGGTAAAAGAGATTGTACATTTTGTAGAAATTCTACAGATTATTCTATAGGATTTTTGCAGATATTTTCTATGGAATATTTTGTAATAGGAATTCTTCATAATCTATAGTACTTATGCTAGTAGTAGTTTTCTGTAACATATTTTACTGGGCTCTATATAATTTTTGTAGAAATATATAACCTTGGAATAGATAAAGATCAAACTTAATCAAAATATTTAGTTTACTCCGTTTGGTTGCATCAAGGTAACTGCCTCGGCACCAAGGTAATATTCAACTGTCATGTGATGCATATCTATGGATAAAACAATGTCTTAGTTTTATCATAAGACCAATGTCAGCACTCACTACTAGGGCAAAATTATGTGTGCTATTTTATCCATTTTATTATGTGTCTGTTTGTCCTCAGGTAAAAGTAACGCTGAACATCACATCCTTTTGCATGTAACACATTTCTAATTTACCGTTACATGTCTTCCAATTTACAACCTACTATGATCTACCCATGATGCACGCAACTAATTTTTTGTTGTTGTATTTATTATATCCAACATTGTGTACAACTAAAAATATACGTTTTATACAGTTAGACTGAGAAACAAGCTCATCTAATATAAGCACAACAACATATTTGATGTAAGATGTGTTGATTTTGTTAGCTTGATTTAATATGGTAAAATGTTGTAATAAACAAATTAGGTTTATCACAACATCAACATTTTGGTTTGAATTTAGCATCCATGTGTACTGTACTATGTATATGCTAATGACAAATCTTTGTATTATATTTTGAATGTAAGGTGTTCTCTGAACAATCGGTGCATTTTCTTAATCTACTACAGGACTTATATAACTATAAACCATAACACGACAAAACACACATTAATTAGTACAACTTAGTGTTTATCTAACTGACGTTTAGTAATATAACATACACTCAGATATACGGTGTTGCTAACAGCGTGGAAATATGTAATACCACATGCAGGGATCGGTTATTATTCAATCCATATCTAAAGATGGCGATAGATTATTAGTTAGCTCCACTTCAACACATAGGACAAGGTGGAGCTACAATGTTCTTGTACCCCAGTATATCAGTCTTGAATCAGTGAAAACATTATTAGGAAAGAACTAGAACAGTGATAACAAAATATATGTTGTGCTGTTCTTTGAAACTGTTGTTCTAATAGAGAAAAAGACTGGTAGGTTTCATGGTTATTACAGGATGAGAAGAGGGCACCAAAAAGATCATCTACAAGAGCTGGTCCACTCTGCAGCAAAGTGCAACAGTAAGTTTTCCACTTTGAAATAAGATAGTACTTTCTTTGATTTTCCCAAATTGGTTCGGAAACAGTATAAACAAAGAATCAATTGTGGGCACAGGTTTTAGGTAACTGAAACAAAATGGATTATTTTAAATTTGGCTGAAGAACATCGCAGAAACAAAAATTGTGGGTTTTTAAGGTGTCCTAAAATGTAGTGTCCAAGTACAAACAGTCAGTACGGTGATGCGATGATTATGCTGTAGTTACTGTGACATCAGTGAAGAATCGATAGATGAAGATGAGTTGAAGCAGGCGACAGATAAGAAGACATACAAGAGGCAACAGTAAGTCAGTGCTGACACCTAATGGAACGTGGTGGTATAGTGATTAGAGTGTCAACCTCTAAATTGAGAGATTGCGTGTTTGAATCCTGTCCTGCCATTTCAAACTATGGACAGTTTATTCACTTTATGTTGCTCCAGGTCACTCAGCTGTATGAATGAGTACCTGCCTATAAACAGTGGTGGATATTTGTGTGTATAGTCAATGCGCAGTAATTGCAACATGGCTGATTGCTTCCCAGAGAAGTCAAGATGTGTTCAAGTGAACAGATCTGCAGGAAAGGAAAGTAGAAAGCATTTTGAGCAGTCCAGTAGACTGGATACTGCGCTATATGAAACGTTTTTCTATGCTGTCATCTGCCACTCCAGAAGTCTGTCGACTGATGGAAGAACCTAACAAATTAAGATTTTATGAAATCCTTAAATGATTTTATTTTTGGACTTACTGACTGAGCCTTACATAGTGTTTAACGCATTGTTTTTTTATCACCATGGCAGTGTAATGACAAATTGATATAAGACATATACGAAATTAGTAGATTGAATTTTGTTATAACTAATCTAAGAGTTCTGTTGTTTTTTGTTCTTTTCTCAGATCTTATAAAATTACTTCACAACAGTAGCATGTGAATTAAAGAGACATAGCACATTATTTCTACAAATTTACAAGTTTTGTTTGCTAAATCTCCCTAATAATTTCTGTGTTACTGTCTCACTAAAACCTGAGTTTGTGTCGTTGTTAGTTTTGGCCAGCAGTGATCAATGCATGTCATTGTTTCTAAACTGACATAAGTTCAGCAGTGATTGAATGGGTGTTGTTACTTTCTTTTTAGGGAGCAAGAGCGAAGAAGGAACGCTGAGGAACAAAAGTTTTGTGTGAGCTATATTTTTAAAAGTGCATTCTGAGATTGTCCATCTTTTAAATATACATATCCAATGAATCAACGTTCCCCATATGCTTTATTTCACTTTCCTCAACACCATATCAACTTTTTTCACATAATATGCGATTTTTAAATAAAACTACATAAGACGAATGATTATATTAGCTTGCCAAACATTTATTATTTTGTTAGTGGGACTTGGTGTCCGGTAATTTTGTGAAAACAATTTATTGAATAACCTATGAAATGCTAAAATGACATGTATGGTAGCAAATATGTTAATCTAGATCAATATTGTTCAATTTGTATATAACATTTCTTAAAATCGTTTAAAATGGTAGAGAATGCAATTTTAATGGAGTATGGTGCCGTTTGTTTCATGATGAAATTGGGCCAACGAATCATTTATGCCACAGAATGTGGAAGTCTATGTATAAAAAACCATACTATATATTGCAATTGAGTCGACATGAAAAAACGAGATAAGTATATAATGTATTGTATAAAAATAGAGGATTATGTCATATAAGACTAGTATGCCAATGACAAGTCTGCATTATATTTTGAATGTAAGATGTCCTCTGAACAATCGGTGCATTTTCTTAATCCACTACAGGACTAATATAACTATAAATCAATCATAACAAAACAAAACACACATTAATAATGTCACGTTTAGTACAACTTAGTTTTTATCTAACTGATGTTTAGTAATATAACATACACTCAGATATACGGTGATGCAAACAGCGTGGAAATATGTAATACCACACGCAAGGGATCAGTTGTTATTCAATCCATATCAAATGATTGGGATAGATTATTAGTTAGCTCCACATCAACACATAGGACAATGTGGAGCTGCATTGTTTTGTTTCTTTTACCTCAGTATATCAGTCTCGAATCAGTGGAAACATTATTAGGAAAGAACTAGAATAGGGGTAACAAAATATATGTTGTGTTATTCTTTGAAACTGTTGTTCTAATAGAGAAAAAGACTGGTAGGTTTCATGATTATTACAGGATGAGAAGAGGGCACCAAAAAGACCATATACACCCGCTGGTCCACTCTGCAGCAAAGTGCAAAAGTAAGTTTTCCACTTTGAAATAAGATGTAATAGTTAGGTAATTAATGTTTTTAAATGTAGGAGAACACACCGTGGGTAGCTGGAGCGGAGGGGTGCAAGTGCAAATGACGTAATATCTAGGTCAAGATATAGGTCAAGGTCAAATATATAGGTCATAGGTAGTGAACTACAAACAGCGCCACCTGGCGGACAAGAGGTGAACTAAAACAGTGCCACATGGCAGTCACGGGGTGAACTACATATGAGTCTAAATTGATGTCTCTTAGTTTTGACAACTAGCGCCACCTGATGGAATTTTGATCAACTACATACCTGGACCAAAGTTCAGTACTGCCTAAATCCGTGTCAGTTATTTTTTTTTACAAATGGCGTCCCCTGACGGATAGATCGTGAACTACAAATATCACCCCTGTTGGATAAGTCATGAACTAAATATGGGGCTGCCTAAATTCGTGCCTCTTATTTTTGTCAAGTGCTTACTCCTGGTGAATATATCATCAACTGAAAGCACCCCTGTTAGATAAGTGGTGAACTAAATAACTACTCTGCAGTCCGCGTGTGTGCACATTCTACTTTGCAGTCCGTGCTTTTGAATTTTCTACTCTACAGTCCGTTATTAGAAGTCTTGGTTGCAAAACATCAAGGAAATTAATTTTTACAGATTTGTTAATGGACCAAGACATTAGCTACATAATAATCACATGATTATGTGAAAATATGCATCCAGGAAAAACTTTATTTTTTATTTTGTGTATTCGGCTTGGAGTGTGCATTGTTTGAAAGTATTTAAAAATACACCAATCTATGTTTTATAAAACACTTTGAGATTGAGGTGTTTGTGACTTTATGCATCAATGAGTAAACATTAAATGTCACATTGGAAACATTACAGTAGCTTAGTGAAATAGAAATTAAACAACTATTACATTGCTGTACATTTCTCAGAATAGTTAATTATTATTGAATGTATTTCCTTTTTAACTTATCCAAAGATTGGAATTACCTATCATAACTTTCGCCACGTGACAAACACATTCCAACAGTAGATGCAACGTATATCATCACTGTGCCTTTGTTTGTGCTCAACAATGCAACTCATCCACTCCCTTTTGGATAACTGCAATCCTGAAAGTCCATTTTCTCACCTTGTCCATTAATTTGAGGTGTGACATGCAGAGACTTGTACAAGTCAGATACTCGTCGTAATCCAAGACTTGTCTTAACTTTTTATTCTTATCTTTATTCACTGTGTACTGCCTTGAACGACATTAATAAAATGATGGAACAGTTTTTAGTCCTTTGGGCTGATCACTCTGCGTCTGCCGTTAGCTGCCATATCTCAGAAACCGTTCAGTAACTTTTTTTCTAATTTTGCATAGACGTATCTTAGGGTGCTGTCACTATGCACAAGAAATCTGTATTTGATTGAATTGTTCTAAGGGCCCCATAGGGCCCTCCCAGGGCAAACAAAACTGGTAATTTTTCATATTTTGCCTATTTTTTCAAAAAAACTGTTCAGTACCTTTTTCTCTAATTTTACATATACATTTCATATGGTACTGTCATTGTACACAATAAATCTGTATTTGATTGAATCATACTAAAGGCACCTAGTGACCCCCCAAAAAGGACCCCAAAACTGGTAAATTTTCACATTTTGCCTATTTTTTCCAAAACTCTTAAGTAATTTTTTCTCAAATTTTGCATAGACATTTCATGTGGTAGTGCCACTATACACAATAAATCTGTATTTTATTGAATAATTCTAAGGGCACCTAATGACCCCACAAAAAAGGACCCCAAAACTGGTAAATTTTCACATTTTGCCTATTTTTTTGTCCTTTGGGGCGAAGGTGTAATGGACTATTTCCATCACTCTGCGTCCGCCGTTAGCTGCCGTATCTCAGAAACCGTTCAGCAACTTTTTCTCAAATTTTGCATAGACATACCTTAGGGCACTGCCACTATGCACGAGAAATCTGTATTTGATTGAATCATTCCAAGGACACCTAATAACTCCCCAAAAAGACCCCAAAACTGGTAAATTTTCACATTTTGCCTATTTTTTCTCTTTTTCTCTTTTGTAACCTTTTCTCTAATTTTGCATAGACATTTCATGTGGTAATGCCATTATACACAAGATCTGTATTTGATTGAATCATTCTAAGGGCATCAAAGGTCCCCTAAAATGCTAAATTTGCTAACTAAATTGTCCTCTACAGCCGCAGCTCTATTTATAACTTGATGGCAACATCCTTTTCCAACAACATCTGTCACATGTGGAGTCTGTGGCTTGCATGGAAAAGAGGTTGTCTTTTGTGTTATTTCAAAAACTGTTCAGTAACTTTTTCTCAAATTTTGCATAGACGTCTCTTACGGTAGTGTCACTGTACACAAGAAATTTGTATTTAATTGAATCATTCTAAGGGTACCTCAGGGCCTCCTAAAAAGCTAAATGGTCACATTTTGTCTGTTTCTGCCTGGATTGGGTTGGCAGAGTATTGTGTATTAGACCCACCCCACTGCAGTTAAGATTCTCTGGCTGCTATTTTTTGATGGAAACTGTGACTAATCTGTAATTGGTCACTGGCAGAGGCTTGTTGCTACAAGTTGCGTTCATCTGAAAGATTATTCAATTACCTATCCAATGATAATACATATGTTGTGATGTTGGAAATATATAGCGTTTGTATATTATACACGAGGGTTGTGATAGGAAACTATTGGACATTGCGACAGTCCAAAAAGACAGTATGAGATGTGTCACTATACGAAGTGTGACTTTCAGATACTTCATTTTGTAGTGCTATGGATTATGATAGGCCTCTCCATTAGTTCCCTATATATTGTTATGCAAGCAACAACACAAAGTCCACTATAGTGATGAAAAAGGCCAAATGAACGACGTTTATTTATTAAGGTGAAAAGAGAGAAATGTGGGCTCGACATCCCAAGGCCAGGCCTGTGACTGAGCCTATACTAATCTCCTGTACCTCAGGTTGATAGAGCCCACATTTCGGCACATAAAACAAGCAGTATTGGTATACATGATATCATATATCAAACAATGTCACTACTGCTAAAATCACCATAGATCTACTGCACAGTATAATACTAGCCAAGCACACCAGTCAACCACACCAAATCTAAAACCAACAGTACCCGCTGACGCATTATAACTATAACTATATAACTGAGGCTAAACCTTAAAATTGGGGTCGATTATGCCACCGTTCACCTCAACCTGTGACCACCCCACGAATATAAAACACAGTAACAAGATTTACTAAGATATGGAAGGTGGTTAAGAAGGGATATAAATGATATCATAATAAAGTTGGAGCCTGGCCGCCTAGCCATGGGCTTAGCAAACCAATGGGGCTAAGGCTAAGCCTAAGGCTAAGCTGCAACTGTCTTTGAGTTTGTTTACATTTTGACAAACTACTATTATATAGTACTAATTTTTGAATTGGCATGGTCAATGATAATATATCCCACAAAATGACTTCTACAGAAAACAACGTTGGTGTAAATTACCATCCCATTATTCTTACTGACAAAGACCTGTAAGTTAGGTGAGTAACACCTTCAAAGTTCTGACAGCAGGACACCGCCTACGGTGAAGTCGAGACAAAAGTTTGACAAAGGCTTCAAGTTCAAACGGACTATCACCGTCCAGCTAACCCATTTCAAATTTTCTTTAGTCTACCTTTCGGTCTCAGATAATCTGTCCTCTTAGTTTTATACATAAAGACATAATCTGGCATAATTTTTTAAGTTTTTGTAGCAGCACATTTGTATTTCCAGTGTATCATTGCAACATAACATACATACTTTGTGCCACGTTTGAATGTCATGCATGTAATATTTCCATGCAACTCATTTGCATATATAATGTAAAACTTCAACAGCTGTTTATTTCATTTTCACTTTTTGACCTCTACCATGTTCAATGCTCCATAACTTCGCCAATTTTTGTAGCAGTCATAATATTTGAAACCGTATAAAGCACCCTACCCAACCTTTATAAGAATGTAAGAAAACAATGTTACAATTTTCATTTCACTCATTTGGTCAGCCGGGCTCACATGTAGACGTATAAGTCCAAAGGACTTCAGAGCCATTTGGCCCATTTTTAGTTAGATGCAGAGTGTATACATCCAAAGATGGGGGGTGCGGGGGGAGAGGGGGGTGAGGGGGATGAAGATTCTTCTCCTTTATAGCAAGTTATGTAGTTCGCAGTTCCAACAACTTCCGCCAGATGGCAGAATTCCGGCGGAAAAGGTCTATTATTATATTATTATTATAATCTAAGCAGGACGTTAGATGCCGAGAGTCTACAGGTAATGCCAATCTTTGTATATATTAAGAAGAAGTTGAAGTGAACTGTGATTTAACTGTTTATTTTAGAAACTCTGAACAGCATTCTGCCCCGCCTATCAACAGCAGCTTCTTGTCTTCTGAGGAAGAGGATGGATTTTCTAATTCGTTATCATCATCAACAGAGACATCAGCCCACCTAGAACCAAGTTCCCCTGGTAGTAGTAGTATCAAAGGGGTGAAGGCACTTCCAGCAAATCTCTCTGAAAGTCTCCAGACAACCATAAGAAAATTCAAGAAGCATGCACAGGTATCATATAACAGTGTACAACAAGTGATAGGTTTAACCCTGAAGATCTGACACGACAGGTTTCGGAAGTTAATTTTAAGGTATGCCTACTAATTAAGTCATTGAACAAATTTAAGGTATACTTACTTAGAGCTGCTTCTTCAAGTTGCAGATTTGTGATAGATTATGCTTGGAAGGAATGCATTGGTAGCTTCTGTAAATATTGAAGAAAACATAGTACCTGTAGTTCAACCATCTACGTTGGTATCTCTGAGAATGTATGTTGTGAAAAATTATAAACCTTTCAGGTATGTGGAATCAGGATATGTGAAGGTGGTAATCAATGCATTATTGACTCGGCGATATGCTGTATTTTGAAGCAAAGGGGACAGATACAGAAATGGTGACATTTAGAAGTCTTGGAGCAAAATAGCAGCTTTAATGCAAAACATTTGTTGCTTGGCTTGAACTACACATTGCTGACATTTCTTTTTATTTATTAAAGATCTTTCAGAGTTGCTACTGTTCCTACGGTTTTGGCTGTCATTCTAGTGTTTTATGTAGGAACATAAAGCCACGTGTCAAAAGAATTCCTTCTACAAGAATAGCACCATCAAACGCATATTTTGGAAGTAAGTGTTCCCCAATAGATCTGTTATAACTACAGTGGAACCTCACTATTAAGGTTGCTCTCGGGACTGGTCAAGTGACCTGATTAGTGAGGTGACCTTACTAGCAGAACTAATTTCCTATTCTTTACTGTATATGGAACACATTTATGACTATCCTAGGGTGATCTTAATTGCAAGATGGCTGTATTACCAAGGTGACCGTAAATCGAAGTTCAACTGTAATTGGACATTTTCAATAACACTTTGTGGGTATAAATTAATTGAAACACCCATCTATGTTTCTGTAAATCCACACCTGCTTGTGCAAGTTTATTGTTCTGTAGGATCTTTATAGTTTTATTCCTCAAGTGTACTGACTAGTAAATAAACTTAGCAGATTTGTCATGTAGCTATAATTTATAACCTTAGAGAAGATGACACTGTATTGGAATATGGTAGGTTAACTAGAGTAAAATGTTACACGAATTCATACAGAATTTGAAGTAAAAAATATGAATTTCAATCAAACAAATGTGTGTGAGAGTGTAGCATCAACTAATTGCTGTGTTCTTGTGGCAGGATAGTCAGTGAAACGGAAGAGCTAGGGAAAGATGAACAGACGGATATTTACGACCACTTATCAAAAAGTGTACTGGGTAATCGTATCACCTTCATGAGACATGTGAAGATTGTGAGATATGAGAATCAGATCACTGAGCAGACATGTGAGCTGCAAAAAGGTGAGCAAGACTGGGGTGGGTGGATTGGGGAAGTGAACTGTGTGGAACATGGCAAGGGGGGACATGAAAGAAGAATGGTGGGGCATTAGACAAAGACATGGATATTCAACATTGTAATTTTATTTGTTTAAAAAATTAAAAGCAATTTTTTTCTCAAAAATCTTCTCATGTATTAGCAGAACAATAGCTGCGATTGTGCCCCCATCTCAAAAACATGTCCCAACATTAACTAATGCTTGACTCCTTGAAAGGCCTGTCAGTTTCTGTTGTATAATTATTTTTTCAGCCATCAACCATCAAATGAGTTGTGTTGCGGACAAACATAGTGATGATGATGAAGAAATGCCGAGCTGAGCTACTTACTAACAGAACTAATAGATGGGGTGTGTGCGGTAGTCTACTGGTTAGAGTACCAAACTGTTGACCGAGAGTCCACCTTTTGCCACAGAGGAATTTAAACAACTTCCTTTACCCAACTAAAAAGGAAATAGGTCATGAGCCAGAGGGTTTGTTGGCACATTTTTAGGGACGAATGCTCATAGTGATTTTTGGCTAGGCCTACATCCCTAGAGATGGAAAATAGGTGATAGCATTGCAGCACTCAGCAGCTTCCTGTGAGAAATAACTTTTTTTCACACTCCCCATATCCGCGGCAACAAGTTTTCTATGAAATTGCTAATGGGGTGCCCATCCACAAACTACTATGGAGTATTTACTACACATCTCAGTATAATGAAAATTGGATCACATGTGGTATAAATATCATGCTTTCCACACACATCAAAATTATTTTCATTCCTTGAGAATTGTGGATGTTGTGGTATTTTATTACCTAAAGTTCTGACTGTAACACTAACCTACATACAGTGGACTTGTTGTAGACATTCAAATTATACAGCTACACAGTATTGACTTGTAGCTGTAGTAATGCACACTATGCACTGTGAACATTCCACATGCTTAATTCATTATGTCCTTAGTTGAGGTTGGAGACAGTGTTTAGTAATCACAGCCATCATCCAGTTCATCCTCAGCTACACTTTCATCATTGTCAGCACTAGACATCTGATTGTCACAGTCTGCACATGTCAGTACATCTGAGTCCATTTGACAAACAGACACACTTTGGCAGGTCACACTTCCTGGGACAACTGCATGCTAGTAGATCCAACACGGCCTCAGGTGCTGGCTGACCTTCCATCCAGTGTACAACCAGTTGCTCAGTCCCATCTTCACTTTTCAACTTCCAGTCTCTGCCAACTGGAGTCCTTGGGTCCAGCTCCAAACATCTTCTCCATATTGCAGCCTGGTAGTTTGCGCGTTGTGCATGTTTCAGCAAACAGTCTCTGCATCGTGGCAGTTGGTGACTCTATCTCACCTTTCTTTGCACAGAACAAGTAGTATCTCAGATCATTGATGTTCACAGCAGAATATTTTGGAGCGTAAAGAAGGCATGTAAATGCCTCTAGTGTGTCCATAAGATCTGGAGAGAGATCCATTTCCTGGCCCAGCATCCTGAATGAGTCTTTGTTGCTAGTCAAGAGTTTCAAAGCACTTGCTTTACCTTTTCCAGCAAATGCACTGACTGTGTCACATCCAGTGTATGCGTGCAATCCAATGAGAGCTTTACAAACATCTCTACCAACAGTAGCTGCTATATTTCCAATATGAAGGATTCTTGTTCAGTATTGTGACTTCTCTGGGAAGCATTTAGCCATGCTGCAATTAATGCGTGAAGATTTTTCATACACAAATATCCACCCCTGTCTATTGCCAGGTACTCATTCATACAGCTGGGTGAACTAAAACAACGTAGAGTGAACGAATTTGGCCACGGTAGCACTCAACTGAGAATTGAACACCCTAGCCACTGTACCACAATGTTGAAATAGCAGTATATATATATATATATACATATGTATATATAATATATATATATATATAATTATATACATATGTATATATAATATATATGTATATATATAATTATACATATAATATTATCTTACATTCCAGCACTCTAACTACTCGGCCACTACACCCCAGCATAAATATATATATGCATATATATATATATATATATATATGAAAGAGCAACAATATACATACACAATACCAAAAAATAACATTTGATAGTTTTTTATTAAACAGATGTAATTTCAAACATAATCTTCCATTCGAATGTTGAATACATATTAAAGGTATGATGCTTTTTCCCATTTATCCATGTTTATATGTATTTAGTTCTTAATACTAAAATAAATATATTGACGAGGATACTTTTTGCAAAATTGTGTTTAATAGGTCCGAAATGGTGTTCACAATTTGAAAGTTGTGCCTATAAAGTTCAAATTGTAAATACAACATTCCATTTGTATCTGTATGAGAACAGCCAAGTAGTTTAGCTGTTACATAAATATATCACAACATTTATTGGCATTTTGCCTGTGCATTACTCTCTCATTTTACTTGAACAAACATCTAAGATCAACACGAGTTTTCAACATTTTTGCTTAAGGTATACTAAAAACAAAGACATAAACCATAGTCACAATCACTGTCATAGATGTAAAAGTGGGCAATGTGGAAAGAGGAAATATTTCTAACACATGGCATCCCTAGATATACCTGTGCCATGTGTTTCATGTGTGTGTCATGTGTGTGTCGTGTGTGTGTCACGTGTGTGTGTCACGTGTGTGTGTCACGTGTGTGTGTCACGTGTGTGTGTCACGTGTGTGTGTCACGTGTGTGTGTCACGTGTGTGTGTGTCACGTGTGTGTGTGTGTCACGTGTGTGTGTCATGTGTGTGTCATGTGTGTGTGTGTCATGTGTGTGTCATGTGTGTGTCATGTGTGTGTCATGTGTGCGCCGTGTGCGCCGTGTGTGCCGTGTGTGCCGTGTGCGCCGTGTGTGCCGTGTGCGCCGTGTGCGCCGTGTGCGCCGTGTGCGCCGTGTGCGCCGTGTGCGCCGTGTGCGCCGTGTGCGTCGTGTGCGCCGTGTGTGTCATGTGTGTGTCATGTGTGTGCCGTGTGTGCCGTGTGCGCCGTGTGCGCCGTGTGCGCCGTGTGCGCCGTGTGCGTCGTGTGTGCCGTGTGTGGAAGTTCCATGAATTACTTGTACAGCTGTATTTTATCCTAATCCTATACGTATCTGTCTCCACCTGAAATGCTGTGGGAACCATAACAAAATACAATAATGCCCACACCCAACATCAAAGGAGAATCAGCCAAAATCATGGCAGGCAACAATGTTATTGGCTCAGCTAAACTTCTGTGTTTTGCAAGGCGATCTGCCAGGGCTTTTTAGACTAATGTAATCAGCAGCACCCACTGGTACACGAGGTTGCCTCTCCCCTATTCTTATTGTCAAGTATTTTATTCATGTTCCTTTACGAGTCATATTTTGCACGCTCCCACAGATTAACCCATGTACGAAGTGACGACAGGAAAATTTATCGAAATGGATCAAAACAATTTGAATGGACTGAGGAGATCAGGTAATATTTTGCCACTTGTTGGAAGCCTGCTTGTTGCAATATTACACACAGGGCTAGCAATGTTATATTTTCAACTAAATATAGCACTGATGACATTATTTGGATGTTTAGTCTATTGCTGTATGATTTAAATAAAAATTAAGTTGATTATCAGTAGTTATACTTGTTATAGTTATACTTGTTCCACTTCTTCGTTTCATACATATAAGTAACTTACGGTCATGGTAATAAGTGTCAGTAATATTTTTGTACAACAGACCTCGACTGTTCAATAATGGATGCTAAGCAGCCTATTGGGACTGTTCTAGGCTACATTCACAAATAACTCGGCTACCAAGTTTAACACTATTTAAAAAAAACATTAAAGTCATCATTACTTTCTGTATATTTGTAAACTTTTAAAAATGCAAGCACCAGTGTACCAAGTTTATAAATGAATCGTGACTGTTACTTTATGTATTATATTGCTGTTGAATAAATTCGTTCATTCTATATGTGTGATGGTGCATGTTTGCTCGGGTAGCGATGAAGTTAATAGATAAAGGACGATATTTGTATGCGCCCACACAGATTTTTTTGTTTGAAAATGTGGAATGTTTCATTATTTTAAATGGCTACAGCAGGTTCAAATTGTTGTAAGAGTTTTCGTTTCGGTGTCACTTGAAAGACGGTGGCGAGTGGGGCGATTGGGGGCACTTATTAGCAAACAAACTGAAACGGCTGTAATATGTGAATGATCGATTCGACAATAGCATATGAGATCTCTATGGATTGCCTTTGAGGAATAGTAACTTAAATGTGCATAACTTGTGTAGTGCATCAAGGCCATGTTGATGTTATATGTTAAACATAAAAAGTATGTAATTCTAATGGTACTGTTCTCTATTTCCACGATGGTTATTCATGCAGAGACCTGCTATGTGACATGGTGTCCAAGAAGATAAAGGTCATAAGGCTGGTGGCAAACAAACTGGAGCCTAGGAAAGCAACTCTGGCCAGACAGTTGTATGCAGCCAAGGTAGGTATTGCTCGGTTATTCAGTGCATTTTCATGTCATTTAAATAGTACAGATACTGCATCTCATTCATGAAAAAGATCGGGCATTTACAAAATTCAAAAAGACCAAAGACATCAGTTGTCATGGAAAATGCATTTCTCTTCGGAATCAAGTTGAGTATAAGAGGAAACAGACCAAATCAGACTTCATTGCTAACAAGGCTGACGAATTCAAACAACAACCAAAGAAATTATGGCAAATGTTAAAAAGTCTCGGAATTTCGTCTCAGTGTAAAACTAAGCCAGTGAGTATAGGATTCGATACCGATAACAACATTTGTTTTTTGATAAATCAATGGTATCTTAGCAGGTTGGAAAACTTCCACCAAGTAATAGTAAATATGAAGGGCAACACATCCTAGACTTCTACAGGTCACTGGGTGTCACCAGTAATAGTTTCTGTTTTAGTGAAGTCAGCGAGAACAAAGTACTAAGTATTCTTAGCAAACTAAACTCAAACAAGGCAACTGGTTTGGATCTATTGTCACCCAGATGTACTAAGGATGATGCCAAGCTAATTACGTCTCCTTTGACGCATATTTTAAATTTATCTTTGTCCACCAGCTAAATTCCAGAAGATCTTAAATCAGCAAGGGTGATGCCCATTTACAAAAAGAATAGTAAGATGGAAGCCGGTAATTACAGGCCGATCTCGATTCTAAATACGATCTCGAAATTATTTGAGAGGATCGTCTACCAACAGCTGGACGAGTATCTCCAAGCACATCAGATCCTATTTGAATATCTATCTGGTTTTAGATCCTCCTATTCTACCGAAACATGTTTAGTACATCTCACAGACTTCCTAAACAGGAGCAAAATAAACCATAGCATTATGCTTCAAAAACTCGAAGTTATAGGACTTCACAAATCTACCATAGTTTCGTTTCTGTCATATGTGACCAATCTGCACAAAACCAGTCACATGTGCCAACAACAAAAAACTGTTAAAAATATGGGAAGTAGTGCTTTATTATGGTGAAACAATTATTCCATTGTGACAATTATTTCCAAAGTTATGCTCGTTTGAATGTTTTGGTAATTGATACCAAAAATGGAAACGCGAGAAATCCATGTTTAAAGGTTTCATTACAGAAATTGGACTTAGTCCTTGGTAACCACCACTAATTATTACCCGATCTCAATGAAATCTCCCAGTGTTGTTGTAAAACAATAATTGTCAATCTATTTAAATATTAATGATGTAGGTTAAGTATTTACCCTTTTATAGCACAATGAAAAGTAACTTGCATTTTCATTAAAACGGACATTTTACTGAAAAAAGTCAACTATTTATGAACAGAATGGAATGAAATTTTCCTGTATTGTTAGACCTGCAATTTTGGCTACATTCTTGAAAGATTGTAGATGTAGAAAACATATTTATACTTTTTAGAACAATAACAGGTAAAACTGTACAATTAATCCGGATATTTCACTAAAAAATTACAAATTGCATATTTATAGACATATGTTAATTATACAAACCATTATATCGACTCTCCTGAATGATTACAGATGTACAACAAGCATTTGATTTTCTATAACACAATACAAAAAAGTAGTTATTTTGCAAAATTCTTGAAAAATGGACAGTTTATTGATGTCGCCGTATTTACATAATTCAACACTGAATAGCAGGATCCATTTACACATCGTCCTCAAGATTCTCTGGGTGTGGTACTGCCCTGCCCACTGTCTCTCGCACCGCCTCGTCGAATTCCTCGTGCCCTCTTCGGTGGTGGTGAAGATTCGCGCTTCTCTGGGGGTTGCTGCATGGTAGTGCGGGGTACAGTTGGCAGTGGGCACAACATGTCATTGTCGGCGTCTTTCACAAACTCCCTGGTGCTGCTGTACATATACTAATGTCACTGTGGGTCTAGTCCAGCTGGCACAACAGCATCAAGGGCACACTGTGGCCGGCGTGTGTCTGGAATCCACAAAGTAAAGGTGACCTCCTCACTATCCGGGGTGACACGGGCGAACACCTTTCCTGGATGATCTGCCTCGAATCTGTTGCAACAATTATTCTGACAATTAAACAAGTTGCTAAACATGCTAACATGTGCATCCATTTTATTCATCATGTGTAGAATGATTCATATCATATTTGTCAATTCGAGCCACTACCTTTGTACGGCTACTATTCTGAGGCCTTACTTGGCTATACACATTGTGATAAATTTTCTCAGCTAAAATGCCCCAAAATATATGTCGTTTGACTAAAGCTTCCAAGTTGTGTGTTTTAAATTAAATGTGCCATTCAGAAATAATGCGGTTCATTTGACAAGGACCACTCAGTAAACATTGGTGACCTCACAGGGGACCCCGACTCTTAAGACCATAAGACACCCATCGCAAATAATGTCTTATAAACACATGATAAGTTTTTTGGTATTTACCTGAAGTGCCGGTACTTCTTAATGCCACTGAAGGTGCAACAGAAAGGGCTGAGATGGGTTTACCAGTTCCCAACTGGCTCCAAGGACATCCCATCTTCCCGGCCAACCAGCTGAGCAGTGTCGACACAGGCACTCCCGCAGACGACAGACTCAAAGTCTGACAGCGATGACACCGCATGGCGTTTGAATGCCTGCTTGAGAAGCCCAAAAACCAGTCCGGGGCGAATTTGGTGTGTCCTGCCACCAGGAAATTGAGTGTAATGGACTGATGGAGACCAATAGCCACCCTCCATTATTTATATGAACGACAAATGTCAGTTGAAATTGGTGGTACCTTATCGAAACCGATTACTGTCACATGTTGTGTACCCCAGTGGTAAATTCTTGCACCTTTACTGTTTCTAATATATATTAACGATATTCCATCGGTTGTTCGCTGCAAACTTATTTTGTATGCTGCAGACGATTCGACCCTCATAGTTCCGGGTAAGAACACCCTACACATCCAAGAAAGTCTCTCTTCGGAGCTTGAGGCAGCCAGAGAATGGCTGATAAATAATAAACTGTCCCTCCATCTAGGGAAAACTCCACACAAGTAATTCCATTCAGGTGACATGTGCTGGCAACACATGTGTCAGATGCATGTTAAATACCTAGGTGTAGAGTTAGATCAGTTACTAACTGGAGAAGGAGTGGCTGAGAAGATAATTTGTAAATCAAATGCTCAGTTAAAATTCTTGTACAGGTAAACAAGAAATGTCAAAATGAAAACAAAAAAACTTCTTACCTCTGCCTTAATACAATGTCATTTTGAATATGCCTGTTCGTCATGGTTCTCGGGTTTAACCAAGAAATATAAATCTAGACTACAGTGTACCCAGAACAAGGTAATCCGTTTCCTTCTTAATGCACCAGCCAGAACCCACATTGGATCAACGGAGTTTAGACAGGTCAATATGTTACCAGTGGATCTAGGATTAAGCAACTAAAGTTGAACCTTGTCTATAATATTGTCGATGACAGAGCACCGATTTATTTGTCCGATTCTTTCTACATAGCACGCAAACAGCAAGGTATAAATACAAGATCTAGTACTTTGACTCTTCATGTGCTGTATGTTAAATTTTTCGGTCAAACTTCTTTTTACTACACAGGTATACAGGCATGGAATGAATTGCCATATAACATTCAAGGTGCTCAGAACAAGAACCAATGTAAATATTTAGTGAAACAGTATTTGTTCAATTATCTTAATGAATAGGAAGCCAGCTCATTTGTTTACTATTAATTCAAGCTTATTTTTGATGTACCAGTATTTAATTTAATTTATTATTTATTATTTAAAAAAATTGTTTTATTGATGACGCATCTTTTGTTAAAAGTGTTTAATTTAAAAACTGGTATGTATTTGAGGTACAGGAGTCGGTTTTTCAAATGGTTTAATAGTGCTTATAATCAGGAAGTAATCTCCCTCCCTTCTTAATACTGTATTACACTTATCAATGTTCAACAGTTACCAGTATTTATTTATTATTGTTGTTTTAGCCTGTTATTTTGTCACATTCTGTTAATATCTGTGTCATGTATTTGTCTGTGTCTGTCCAAGGACCACAATGGAAACAAGTGCTGCACTTTCTTGTGTCATCCTTTATATTTAATGTACCCTGTATTTAATGTATGATGGTCTGACAAAGGTTTGGCTGCTTAGATATACTTATTATATATGTGAATAATGTCCATACTTGATGCAGCCTGGATATTCTGGATTTGGAGATTTTTGACTTTAGACTTGACTTGGAAATCATAAATTTGAGACTAGACTTAGAATTGGAGGTGATTGAGACTTGGCTTTCACTTGGAGATCATTGATTTGAGACTTGACTTGGAGATCACTGGCGCAAGACTTGACTTGTGTGTGGGCTTGGGAACTCATAGAATTTAGACTAAACTTACGCTTGCTGGTCATTGACTTGATACTTCACTTGCCTGTTTTTGACTTGCCAAAATGTATCTGTTGCGTATGTCAGATGTCCTTGAAACTGTGCAAAACATGTCAGATCTAGTGGGTTATCAATATATTGACCACAGGCCTAAGATGACGTAATAATAATTCTTATTATAAATTATATTTGGGGTGTTTTATTATGCTTCATAAATTATGTAAGAAAAATACTAGTACAATTAGCACAACTAATGATTTATTGTCCTCACACATTGAATTGGTGGATTTGACATATTCTTTCAGTTATCACTGCTTCAGTTCACTTGTCTATACTGAAGAAAGGAAACAAATGTTAAGCCTTTGCTTTGTGTTCATAAGACAAGGACATTACCAGTGGTAATACAACTAAGCTTAGTTTATAACTGGATTAACTGTTTATGTTTCAGAGAACTGTGGATACAAACCGAATCAGTTCATAAATTGTTCTGGCCTAAGAGATCAAAGTGAGTACCGGCAGTATTTAAAAAAATATTAACTTGGATACTAGTGTTGGACAACGCTTGTTAAAATAAAAAAAATTGAATGCAAATTCATACATTTCTGCCAAAATAAATGCTATTTTTCAGGTTTGTATCCAAATGCCTGATTATACATTTCTAAATGCATTTACAAATGACTACAAATCCATTTTCTTTTGTTTTTAAACTGGAGCAATTGGACGATATGTCTGGGTATTGGCACTATATCCATGTCATTTCATAGCAACTAAGGTGAATGAAAAGGTTCATCAGACTGGATGGTACAAATGAGTGATATTTTTACTTATTCACAGTCAGTTTACCTTTTTTCTCTGCGCAGCAGGACTACCGTGTCGCCATACAGTGGTTGCCATCTCACAAAGACTGCTGAAAGCAGCTGAAACATCAAAAAAACTAAATTGACTGTGAAATAAGTAAAAGTATTACTCGTAATAAATACATGAACTTCCTTTTTCTGTGTGAGTTTGCATGCGTGTTGTCGTGTTTGTAAAACACTGTAAACGTAATGATGAATATATTCAAAAACATTGCATCCAATGAGCGTTGCCTTGCTGCTCTTCCCGCTATGCGTAGTGATGGCACTCACTGTGTGGATATTTTAACCAAACAGATAGATATGTAGCTATCTGATAAGAAAATAATTTAGTATCACATCTTGTATAACAAATCTGCAAAAAAAACATTTCAGCATTTGCTACCATTCTCTTTGCTTTTGATTGATTAATATATTCTAACTTCATACACATGTTTTATTTAAACTTTGAGGATGAAACCAAAAAAATTTGATTTTCGGTAATTCACAGAATGGATACATCACGTTTTGCCCTGAAACCCTTCACATGTTTTCCACGTTTACTACCAACCCAAATCAAAATATCTGTGACTTGTTTGTGTTAAGGGTTGACGGTCTTTCATATAGCACCGTGTTCAGGAGCCACCCAAGCATGTCAGCTGGGCAGACAGATGAAAGGCTACCCACTCCTGAAACAGCTCATTCTACGTACAAACGGTATGAGTGTGAGTGATGTCATCATATGTTTGTCACAAAGTACAACTTGACACGACACAATGTGGTGACTAAATGCAACGTTGAGAGAACGAAACAGAGTGAGCAATGCAGACCTCTGTAGGTACTCAGACTCAGACTCAGAATCAGTTTATTTGACCTATATATACGATATATACACAATGAATAACATGAATACTAGATAAGGTCGGGAGACTCCCATTAAGATATACAATATCGCTAGCACAGGAGCCACCCCATAAATATAATCAACATCAAAATTTACATGTCACAATATGCATATGCCTTGTTTTACAGTTGATAATTACTCAGTGTATCATCATACATACATAGTACAAGGAGATTAAATGTACTCTTGTACAAATTGACGTAGATATGGACACTTAGGTATACATTTCAATACGTATTACGAATTATATATAAAGCAATTATGAATACGACAACAGGATTCATAATTTAAAATAAGAAAGTTTGTTGTGTATGTTGAAAAACCATACAGACTGTGGGTGTAAATTTTATTAATGATAATACTTGGTGTATTGTTAACTGTCTCAACTATGTTGTATCTAATGCATTTTTTTGCAAATTCATGTTTGAATCTGGACATATACAGATTGTTTCTTTCACGTGTGCAGTGCTGATGAATATTATAGATGTGTGTGTTTGGAAAAACATTGAAGTAGTAGGGTAAAAGATTGTTAATTAATTTATAGTAAAATTTTAATTGTTGGATTTTATAAATGTCATCCAACTTTACCAACTGAAGTCTTTTTAAAATAGGACTTGTGTGAGCATTATATTTACTTAAGGATATTATTCGTATTGCTTTTTTCTGTAATTTGAAAATTCAATGTGCCTGATGACCCCATAAAAGTAAGCCATAATTAATATGACGGAGAATAAGAGCATTGTACATAATATATAATGTATTAGGTGGTAAAAAATTTTTAAGTTTATTTAGTATGCCTATTGTTTTAGAGATTTTATTTGCTATTTTGTGTGTATGACTCTGCCAGTTTAAATGGTTATTTATTGTGATGCCTAATTTTTTTTTATCATTTACACATTCAATGTGTGCCCCATCTATTTGTAACACTGGGTATTCTATTTTCTTTTGAGGCATATGAAAAATCATGAATTTAGTCTTTTGGCATTTAGTGACAGTTTATTAGCTTTTAACCAATTACTAATCTGTGTTGGTTCTTTGTTAATATTTTCACTTCGTATTTGGCCTTCTGAATCATTAAATGTTTTTAGTGTACTAGTAAGGGGGTGCCATCAGCATATGTTATGAATTTGAAAAGGACACTAGAAAGTGCTATATCATGTATATAATAAATAAGAGCGGCCCTAAAATTGAACCTTGAGGGACACCAGTGTTGATGACTATTTCCTTAGACTTAACATTTTCAATTTCTACATACTGCTTACGATTTTGTAAATAACTCTTACAAAGGTCCAGAGCCTTGTCATTTAATCCATAGTAATTTAACTTCTGTACCAATATATTGTGATCAGTTATGTCAAATGCTTTGTAGTATAACGCTTTAGAATGGAAGTAATCGTGGATTTGATCAAACAGAACCCTTTCAAAAAAAATTGAAATCACTGGCAGGATAGAAATCGGACGGTAATTGTTAAAGTCAGAAAAATCACCTTTTTTGAAAAGGGGTATGACTTTTTGCAATTTTTTATTTGTCTGGAAATATACCAATTATTATTGATTGATTAATAATTAGAGTGACTGCTTTGCTGATATCATTTTTTATTAATTTGAGTAATTGTGTTGAAATACCGTCTTTTCCACAACTTGATTTTGGAGGTAAACGATCAATTGTATTAACAGTAGTTTCCATGTCAATCGGATTAAATCTGAAAGTGTGAAATATCGGGTTTTTCAGGTAATCTTTGTATCATTTATCTCCACTAGTAGTTGTTTTAGAGGCTAGAGTAGGACCAGCATTAGTAAAAAAACATGTTAAATTTGTTTGCAATAATGCATTTGTCACTAATCATTTCCCCATCAACTTTGAACAAATCTGGAAATTGTTCTTTCTTTTGACTTTTCTGAATAATTTCTTTAATTAAACACCACGTTTTTTTAACACTATGCTTATGCTTTTCAAAACTGGATTGGTAATACATTTGCTTAGCTAATCTAATATTACTCTTAAGAATTTTATTGCCGCCAACAACATCCAGGGAGATCCAGTTAAGATGCCCCCATTCTATCATTATCTGACTTGTTAGAGGAATTGCAAGATGTGGTCAGAAAGCACTGGATTAGCATTCATAATAACATACCAAAAGGCGCTTTACAGGCCCGATACAACTGTCGCATGGAAGTCGTCGTCAGAACCATGCAAGGTCTAATGCGATGCATCCTTTACTATCAGATAACCTGATTTAAAATTAAACTAAGTTTCGCATTGATCAAGCAAATGCAACAACTCAGATATTTTCATTCATCGAACAATAACTGCGTGTTAGGAGAAACCTTTCTGAAGTCCATTGAACAGAACGATATCTTGCAACTTGTCATTGCTCAATGACAATGGGCTATGTCCACTTGGCTCATCAAACTTGTAATCAACGTAACATTTTTCGCATACTTAACATTAGGCGTGCTCCTGTGACACTGTGAACATTTTGTGTAGTATCGTAAATCTGGATAAATCGTTTCAGAGGCCCTTAAAATACACTTATATGCACAACATTAATACATTATATAGTAGATTTATTGAAAAGGAAGATAATATATTAGATCAAGAGAATAAAGATAAGTATTAACGATATAATGATAATAAGTAAGTTAAACAAGGTGTAACATTGATAATTTATATAAAAAGCAGGTAAAGATAATAATAACAATAAATAATAATAAAAATATTAAATATAATAATTAAGTATTTTACTAGTTTTTTTTAAAGTCGCAAGGCAAAATAACGTATTCATTAAAGCGATTGTCATTCACATGCATTGAAATTATATCGAAATAGGAATCTCCTTTAGACCTGAGCCAGACAGTCACGGGAGACTCGCTGGACTGTGACAGGCTGGGGCTTGTTTTTGTTCTTGTACATCTGACAGAGCTTTCAAGCAATAACTAGTTTTTTAAATAATTATTGGACCATTAATTTTATGTTTAAAATGTAAATGACAGTTATCTGACGCGGAAGGATTAAATACATGGGTTGAAATTTTTGGACTGTGGATAAGGCAAAGACTTGCTTGTCCAAGTGCTAGCTGGAGCTTGTCACTTTTGGTGACAACCTCATTATATAAAATGGTGTTCATAAATGATGCCGATGTGTAATGTATCGCCTGCTCTGTAATGACTTCTGGTCGGCAGTACCAAATATCTAACATTCTGCTGAAAAGTTGTCTAATTACATACACTCGGTTGTCATTTTATTTTAATTATATTTTGTGACGCTAGTTTAATAAATGTATATTAATTAATTTTATTGACAGATCTCCTCATGAGAAGGAACTGAACAGTGCAGCTAAGACGGTAGAAACTACGAACACCAGTGAAATGATCGAGGAAAGCAACAACGCTGCAGGTATTTCCACAAATACTCCAGTAACTCCACTGACGTCTTCACAAGATCATGTCAAGAAAGAAATGATCGAGGAAAGCAACAACACTGCAGGTATTTCCACAAATACTCCGGTGACTCCACTGACGTCCTCACAAGATCATGTCAAGAAAGAAATGATCGAGGAAAGCAACAGCGCTACAAATACTCAATTGACTTCCTCAACAAGCTGTGTCAAGGAAGAAATAGTCGACAGAAGCACTAACATGTCCAGCATGACAAACGAGCTGATTGGGGGAAACCCAACATATGTGATAGAACTTGACTAGGCCAGCCAGAGCTATCACGTACCACTAGCCTAGGTGTGTGCCACTACATGCCTTGTTATGAAAGCGATGTTAGGGTTTTTGCTGTCCATTCATTTTTTCATAAAAATCATGTCTTATTTTATCAACTACTAGCTTATAAACTAAAGGCAGTCATATGTACCAGAAAACCCAAACCCATTCCAAATGTTTCCAGGCTATCCGCCTGAGATAATTTCGACGCTAAATGACAAAATGCGACATTGCTCCATGTGTAGGAAATATGAAAGAGGGCGCTATTTGTAAGCGTGCGGACGTGATCAGTGACAAATAAACCTGGTGCATATGTTAAGCGCTGGGGATTTTCAAACGTCAGTGACTTAAAAACTATTCAGAATTTATGTATACATCCAGCGACATATTTGTAGATGGCATAATTATCTTTACATTAAATTCCGTGGCTGGAACTCCACGTACAGCCTTTTGAAATATTGAGCCCCCAAGTTCTCCATCCCCCAGACAAATTTTGAAAATGTATCAATCTACGAACCATCTCAGTGGGCCCGGTAGATCACATGCAAAATGTCAGCCCGATACATGCAAAACTGACCCAGAGTTGGGTGCACATACAAACAGACAAGGAACTGTTTCATAATATAGATATATAATAATTATTATATGATGCTGACTGCCTAAGTGTGTTTTACCGAACCATTGTTGTTGCTGAAATTTAGATGGCACTGTGCCCTTTCCGAAGCGTGACCGTATTACTGAGATGAGACAAATATATGCATCACAATGATCACGTAATACGCCATCACGGCCCCAGAATTCGAGCTCACTATTCAGAGGTTTGAGTGGCAGCTCGGCGGTTTTTGTAAACTTTGAACTGTTGAATTCAAAAGTTGTCTCTGCTTCATTGAAGCATATTTTGGTGGTAATTTCGTTAGTATATATATATATATATATATATATATATATATATGAGTGAGTGTGGCTCAGTGGCCAGCGCATCGGACTCTCAATCGAGAGCACCCAGGTTCGAACCCTGTGATGCCGTTCACTCTACGTTGTTCCAATTCACTCAACTGTATGATTGAGTACCTGGCTAAATACAGTGGTGGGTATTTGTGCACGAATAATCTTCGCGCATTAATTGCAGCATGACCGAATGCTTTCCAGAGAAGTCGAGATGGTGTTCGATTAAACATGTATGCCAGTTACCTAGTAATAGGTCCATCAAGCAATCACAAAACGAATCCCGAATATTTCATCTTAAGCCTACATGAATATCATTGAAATTATGGCCCCAAACGTTTTTCTGATATATTCTGTATTACAAAAATATAAATGTGTCTACGAAGTGACACCTTTATTCAAAAATGTTTGATTTAGCAGACGTCCTATGACATGAACATATAAATGCATGCAAAAACAAGCTAACTAGTGCTTTATACATAATTAATAAAGTTAACCTCTACCTTCCAGTAGCTGCACTTAAAACAATTCATTACACTTTACTTTATCTCTACTTGACATACGGAATCATTTTGTGGGGATCCACGTAAAAAACACATATCGAAAAGGTATTCATTATGCCCAAAATATTGTTCGTTCCATTCTTAAAACAAACTAATGGGAACATTCACATCCCCTCTTTACATATTTAAATTTAATAAAATTGCATGATATTTATGAAATTGAAGCTGGAATATTTCTGTATTATTATGTCCACGGGAGTCTGCCACATTCATTATCCGATATTTTTACATTTACCTGCGACATTCACTTTTACAAAACAAGACAAACCTGTAATATACGTCCTATTATCAGTTCTACTCAAATATCTTCGAACAGTTTGCTATGTAAAGGTCCGATGATTTGGAATACAAGTTCAACTGTTATACAAAATAAACCAAATTTAAATAGTTTTATATTATCATTAAAGGCAAATGTTGTAAGGGGGTATGGTGACATATGTGTTTGATATAATGTTATTCTACTTAGGTGTTATGCCATTGCTGAAGCTTGGCAGAACCACGTGTTTTTTTTCCGCATGACTACTTATGTGAACATTTATCATCTAATATTGATGTTAGTAAATTCACATATGTGTTCTATTGATTATAGCAACGTAACCAAAACACTACACGTGAAATCATTGTTAATAATAGTTATTTTGGGGATGACGGCGACTAGTTTACTTAATCATTATAATCTTATATTGGAATAATTAAAACTAACTGGTTACAGCCTTAATTGGCTCCGCTGTCAACCTGGAATTGTATATCATTTTGTCAATTGTTTTACGGATTGTTTATATTTGTATGTATGATTTATACAATTCCAAATAAAACCTACTACTACTACTACTACTCCTGCTGTCCTGCTAAAGTAATTCACATGTATTACCGTTAACAACATTCTTTACGGGGCAAAACTGGACGGAGGTAATTTTCATTGTGACGTACGCAAACCACGTGTTCGGTGCCCATTATTTATGTCTTCACGGAGCTTTCGTTAGGCAACAGGTCACGTGATGGATAGGTTATTTCAAAGTGTGACCTGCACGGCTGTATTGTACAGAGCATATTGCACACGTTTGTTATGGCCATACATAGGCATTGCGACCGGTGGGCTTTGATGGCTGAACCACCCAATAGTTTAGGTTAGTGGCTGGTTTACGTCATTTGTTCCCACCAACATTTCAACAATTGGTGCATTTGGCAATTGGTGTTTGGTGGGCCCCAAAAGGGAGCAATTTGAGCGTTTCTGTTGAGCCATAAGTTGGAGGTTTGGCGAATCTCACGGGGGGTCTCGGTGAGTTTCAGTCCACCAATGTTCACGAAGTTCCGACGCCTATGTAATACTGCGTTAAATGCACCACCAACCGACTGTATTGGCACGTGCAACCTCAACTATTCAACAAATGGCGTAGTTGACTGTCAACATGAGCAAGCGTGCGTCTCACCCATGTAGACGTCTAGAAGTATGTAAGGGTGAATATTTGACAACTAGTCCAATTAAGGTTGTTCAAAAGGTGTAAACAGTTTTGACATAGACCCTAGTGTCATTAGCTTCTGACAAGACAACATCTTCTGCTTTCTATGCTTTTGTTGACAGTCTGTGCTCGTTCATTCTTTGCTCATGGCCTGCCCATTTCAATCTGCTTCCAACTACTTTCGTTTTATTTGTTTTTCATGCCAATCTCTGCTCTCAATCCATTAATATTCCTTCTATCTTCACTGGTTACTTTGCATATTTTTCAGACCCAGTTATTTTCTGTTGTCTCTACTTCTCGTCTTTTTGTCGGTGCAAGTGTTCCCAGCCCGTCTATGCCGGCTGTTACTACATGCGATTCCAACATATCCTTTTAGTTGTTTCTTCAGTTAACTCCTACATCATGCCTTCCGCACGCCTCAATGTTTCCACTCCTGCTTGTACCCTCCTCTGTACCTCGTTACTACTTCCTCCATCCTCAAACACAATATCGGCCAAGTAAACAAACCTGTTCACATGTTTAATGGTCTTTCCGTCAACAACTACATGCATGGCCACATCCTGCTCGCCTGTCCACATGGCTTCAGTCTCTCCATATTCATTCTAAGGGCGTGTTTCTTAGGAGTTTTCCATTATTGATATGTTTCCTGCAGTTCCTCCTTGTTACCGGCAACCACTGCGAGACCGTCTACATTATCTTCTTAAGTTCCGATACCTTCTCACGTTTATTATGGATGGCGGTTGGAAAGACAGAGGTCATTCTAACCTCTGCCTCTCCAAGATATCTATTGGAAAGCCATGGTCAAATAGTAGCGCAAATTACCGTCACATCCGAAATGAATATAACAATTCACGATGTGTCCGTATATATGATGTTCGCCGTGTGTGGCAGGCTGGTATATCAACCGAAGTAATATCTAATGTGAATGTTTTATACGAAATGTTACAAATCAGAAATGGTTTTAAGACATGCACTATTTTAATGATGACGATGTCAGCCGTATTATTACGAAAATAAGTGTATTTTAAAGAATATACAATTGCATTTATCATTGTGCGAAAATAAATATTTTATGTTATTTTGGTTATTAGTATAATGAAAAACCGAAGACTCAGTGCACTTCCCTGTCTGATTCCTACTTCCACCCCATTTTGTTCTGATGTTTCTTCTTTGACTTTCACCACCGCTGTTGTCTCCTACATTTCCTCCACCTTTCTGACCTCTGCCAGAGAAACCGCCACCCATCTCATCACGGCAAACGCACCTTTTCTCGGTACGGTGTCAAATGTATTTTCTAGATCGACAAAAAACCGAATGCTACACCCTTTCTATGATATCCTCTTCTCAATAATTTGTATGATGGCAAACAATCCATCATCTGTTCCCCGTTTCCTAAATCCCAGCTGATTCTCTCTCATTTTTGTTCTCACCATTGTATATCTCACCTTATATCTCACCCTAGTATCCAGTATCATTTCTAGCAATTTGAGGGTTTTGTTCCAAAAAGATCGTAATAGACCTGATATTTAACACATATAAATCCATGTTTCGTAGGGATACTGATATAGTTACATAGAATATGATTGTTGATTTTTTTAATAGCCAACCCTCCCGGGTTTTCAGAAAGTCTTCCGGATTAGTTGTGAATCTAGGCCCTCCAGGAAAAGAAGAAAATGTCCCGGATTGCACACTTTAGGAACAATTGTAGGTTTGATGAACCTCAATGGGGGGCAAATCCTAAGAGGGTGCTATTGGGGGTTTCAATAAGTCTGAAATTTGTGTGTGCGCGCGTCTGTGTGTGCGTATGTGTGTGTGTGCGCGCACGCATGTATGGTGTGTGCATGGGTGCGCGCGCACGGTTGTGGTGTTTGTGTGTAGGTGTATATATGTGTGTGTTCCAGCATTGTCTTCTAGAGGTTCGCCCTGATCGCGAACTATCCGTGTACTCCTCGGACTCTCTATAGGCACTTATAGACGCTTCAAGTGTTGCTCAACTCCTTTTAATTCTAATATTTCTCAAGTCAATGGGTATTTAATTGTGGCGCATGGCTTGTTTGTTGGGCAGTATGTCACTTCCGCTGTAGACATGCGCAGTAATTAACGCGTCGAACACCGAATATTGTCTACGTCACGGAAACAATATTCGCTCTATATGTTTCGGCGGTAGCTTTGGTTTCGGCCGACCCAACGGCATTCAGACGTCACATGACGCTCTGATTCGCACCAATTCACCATGCCGTTGCGAGTTTTCTGATGAGGTACCACAAGTTTGATATGTAACCTTGGTAATGCGTATTTATGTTAGGAACCGGGTGGCTTGGGGAAAGCCCCCAACGTTTTTGGTGGGGGACTGCAGATAGGCTTAGGTCCCCGATATTTCGGCAAATGGTGATACGTACGCAAAATAGTTGAAAGTTTTGGGTGACCCTCAAGGGGGATGCAGTTGGAGCTACTGGTGGGATTCAAGGGTAGGTTTAGTTGAAGGATTTTGGTGTGTTTCAGCCTCAGGCCCCCAGTATTCACCACGTTCCGACGACAATGTAACACACACAATTATAAATAAAACGTCTTGTTTTACAATTTCCTAAGGCTAAACGAGTACGAAATCACCAACAGACTTGTAGTTAAGTTATACGTTCGAAACGTTTCATAGCACGATCGTACAAAATCATACGAACACACAATCATAATCCTAAGTGGCGTATGATGTTATCCAGAAGCGCTAAAAGACATTAAAACTAAAACTAGACAGTTAAATAAATGATAATAAATTGCTAAAACCGTGGTGCATAACGCATAGGCAGTTAACATTATGTGGCATATGGAGATAACATTAATTAAAACATGACATAATGTGAACATAGTAAAACATAAATAAGTTTATTAAATTATAATAAATTGCTTAAAAAACTCTATTGTGTTTGAGACTATACGTTGAATGATGCACGGAAGAGGTGAGTTTTTAAAAGTCGCTTGAATGTGACTGTCTTTAATTCGGACTGAGGAGTGTTCCACATCCGTGGGGCCAAACTGAGTTCTTGTCCATAAATCATGTCCAATTCACACTTTGAAGTATTGGGTTCACCATGAAAACAAATGTATAACACTGTGGTCGGCAACATACGATGCAAATGCGGCCCGCGAAGTTATTTCACGCGACCCGCGGACTGAAAGTGAAATTGTCCAAAAAGCGGCCCGCGGGGTGACAACATTAAATGGTCGGAAGAACTGCTGCATTCTCTCTCCAGAAGAGTGGCGCGGGAACGAAATTCATATTGGGGGCTACCGGGTTGCTGTTGGGTGGACTTTTTTATTTCATTTTATTTTTGATGTCGCGCCGCTGCTGTCAATTAACCTTCTCCAGCTTCTCTCCGTTGTATAGATTGAAATTATGACATCCGAAGACGGGAGGGAGGTGCTTTGGAATTATCGCCGCCGCGCCGCCTACTACTGGGGGGGGGGGGGGCAGAAAACCATATGTCTGCCCTCCAATTGCACACATATTTCACACTTGACAAAAAATACACATTAAATGTCTCAAAAATTTACATTTCCACCTGCCCCCCTGTTCCCGCGCCTAAGCTCCAGAATGCCTTTATGGCAAATAAGTGAACATACAGAACGCATTGGTCATCATGGTGAAGACGGTAAAAGTTCTACATTCGCGCCGTGGCCTAAACCACAGGCAGTTCCGAAACCTTCTGGCCAAGATTACTGCGCTATAGTCGAGGTGCAATGCTGCGCCGTTTGCTTGAGCTGAGACATGGGGTGATATCGTGTTCATTGAACAGACGAAACAGAACTACTGGAATTTGCTGACTCCACATACATATGAAATGTTGTATTTCTTGTTAACATCACAGCGGACCTCAATCTGTCTAATGTTCAACTACAGCGACGAGAACATCTCATCAATGAGCTTTCCCAGTTCGTCTGCGCTTTCGAAATCACGTTGCTACTCGGGAGACACAACTGCAGAACGCCAACTACGAGTATTTCCCAACACTCGTGAAAAACAAACCGTCAAATGCGGATTCATTCGGAATATTCATTGAACTGCTGAAAAAGGAGTTTTCAGAGACTCTTACTGATATTAGAACTCGTAACGAGGAGTTGCATTTGCTCTTATTCTCCAACCCGTTGCTCGAGGAACTCGACAGCTGTGCGGATAGAGTTCACCGAACTACAATGCGGCTACGTGTCACTCAAAACTACCTCCAAAGAGTTGAAGCTTATAGAATTCTACCACAAGCAATTGCCAACGGAACAAGTTTCCTGATCTGACCAAACACGCCAAGCTCACTGCTAAGCTCATTGCCAATCTGTTTGGTAGCACAGCATCTAGACCAAGTGTCACACCAGTCATAATGATGTCACTTGTTTGCCAAGAACACTGGCTATGAATAATATAATTATTGCTTTATAACAGTGAAATTTAATTGTTATTCACAATGAAAAATATTATACGTTGATGCTTGGTAATATTAATTATTATTATTCGTAAAGGGTAATCACGTGTAGGTTAATTTCAACGGATAGGAACAAGTTTGCTACATTCAGATACCACCCGCAACTAAATGTACCATCAAGGGTGTGTCCAGAGAGGGTAGTCTAGGGAGGGGGCACACAAACCTCCACCGGCGCCCGAACCAAATTGGTGTATTTTTTTTCGCTGCCGTGAGCATCTCGCTGTTTCGGCTCGACTGTTGACATCGGGAGTCTTTGATGACAATTTTTCGTCGCTGCGCCGCCGTAATTGCAGTCATGCGGGCGCATTAAAAAGGGTCAAGGGGGTACGTACAAAAAGGACTGCGGGCACGCAAAATTCAGACACGCCTATATGACCATTTCCCATGAAGCTAACGATCATCGATATTCATTAACACATATGTGGCCCGCTGACTTAGTCCAAGTCATGTGTTTGGCCCTTCATTCAAAACGATTGCTGGAACGTGGTATAGCAGCACGTGTCAGCACCTTGTTTCGTCCATTGTAAAATGAAACCAACACCAGCAGTTGATGTCAAATGTTTCACAGACTACTTGCTACTACATCGGGCAGTTGTAGACATAGTAGGTCGTTGTATTCTCAACCAACTTAAGTCTACTCATGGAGCAACGCACCACTAGGATTAATAGTTACCATAACAGGGACGCCACTCAATTAGGTAGAAGAAAGGCCCTTTAGAAAACAGATACTTTCAAAACACGCAAGTAAATAACTACAGTCGTGTTTTCTGGAATACATTGCCAATTCATAGAGCAGATGTCAATGGTCAAAGGACGCGAATGAACCCAGAATAAGGCGAGTAGACATGTGTAGAAATGTTCGCAATTTCTAATGCCGTCGATTGATGACGAATGAGGGACGCCCCGAATATTTCTGGATGAAAGAACATGCGACATCTTAATAACATGAACTCCAGTGTTAGTGCCATAAACACATTGGAATGAAGATCTTCATTAAAGTAATTCTTTGTAAGCTAATAATACATGCAAGCTGTACTGTACATGTATTAAGCGTGATGTTATCCAATAAGTATCTTCTTTGCAACTTATTTCTTGCATGTTATGCATAATCGTGTTTTTGTATGCACAGAATAGCCAATAAATAATTGTGTTTACACGAATCATTTTAAGCTTGTTGCCACGTAGAAGAATGGCTATGCATTCAGCCCTAGTATAAGTCTGCACGCACGCTAAGTGAAGCACACTTTTAAATCAATCCATCTGACATGGGCTTCCGCTATAATCACTCTCTGTTTGTTGTCATGGTCACTTGTGATTAATAAAACATAATGTTCTGTTCGTCTACCCGGAATTAGCGGGCGTAGTAATTTCTAAATGGAAGTCTGCTGTGTTGACCGTTGGAAATTGAGCATCGTTGAACATCAAAGGGTATAGCACTTAAACCAGCCAGATTCGGCCATATTGCCAATAAAACTTGTTTTGAAACTGGATGTTCTGTTTACTATTTGAACATGCACCCGTGGTCGTGCTTTCAAATTGCAACCGTTGTTACAGATTTACTAAACATAGTTTGGGTGGCAGTATGCTTTCAACATAATTAGTGTTGTCTTAAGAACATTATATTAATTAATACATCAAAAACTAGGAACAGACTACGCCCTTCTAAAGTTAACAGTTTCGCATAATGTTTCGCAATACAGGACCGAGCGGGCCTACCAACAGACCCTGGCAGAGGTGCGCTGGCTGGCGGGCCATACAGCCGGACGCAATGTCCGCATCGCAATGCAAGCCGGTCACACAGCAATACGACAAAACGTGAGTGCTCCGCTTAAGCACTATATCTGGTTCCACTGGCGCTATGGTTCTTCCTTCTCTTGCGTAGTTGGGTCCGCGTCATTTGGTAGCTGGGTTGATCAAATGTTCTGAAAAGTAGCAAATGTTGTTCAATTTTGGGAAATGTAATTGCCTGCACACAGGACGTGGGAAGGAAGATATACAATGGGGGGTACTGTACTAACTACTACGGTAAAAGAAAAGGACTTAGGTTTAACTATTTGTGCTGATATGAAGGTTTCAGAGCAGTGTGGAATTGCAGCTTCAAAGGGAAATCAAATCCTTGGATTAATTAGGCGAAATATAGCGTATAAGGAAAAATAACTAATAATACCACTGTACAAAACAATAGTTAGGGCTTATATAGAATACTGTAAAGAAGCGTGGAGGCCATATCGCAAGAAGGAAATATATGTGCTAGAACGAGTACAGAGGAGAGTGACTATGATGATGATGATACCAAAACTGAGGGATCTTAGTTACGAAATACGCCTAGAAGAATGTGGTTTAACAACACTAGAGACCAGGAGATTGACAGGAGATCAGATAGAAGTGTATAAAATATTGAATGTTTATGAAAATATTGATAGGAATATATTTTCTCAGTTAAGAAAGATAGAAGGACCAGAGGACATGAAGTTACATTAGTAAAGTAGCAGTTAGATATAAGAAAGTTCTCATTTTCACAAAGGACTGTAACTGATTGGAACATATTATCTGCTGATTATGTTGGTGCTAGTAGCGTGAATATGTTTAACAATAAAATCGACACATACCTCAGAAGGGCGGAATACACGTAAATAAAAAGGGTTGGATTCTCGATAAGCCAAAAGGCTTCCTTGTCCATCTGCCATCTAGAGTTAATTCTCTGGGCGGCAATCTTGTTAATACTGTTCATCTCCGTCTGTCGTTTGCAATGGTCTTCCATTCTTGGCCGTTCGCACATGCCCTCCTAAGGTCTCGTTTCGCGCTGTCTTTCCATTTCAATTGTGGACGTCCTCCTCTACCACACTCTTCTGTTTTTATTGCTTCATGACAGTTTTCCCTCGTTCATGTCCTGCCCATCTCAGTCTGCTTCCAACTCAATTGATGCAATAGGGCCTAGTTGTGGGAGATGTGTTGGACTAGTTGATGAAGCGACCGACCTCATTTAGGGGAGAAATAACTAGCTTGTCAACGTAAACATATGATTGGCAAGACGTAGTTTCTCAAGACATACTCAGTATGTTCGCAAATCGATTCCATAAAGCACATACAAGTTCTGGATACATACAAACGCAAAAAAAGATTATTCATGACAGGTAACCGTAGCACTACCGCGTATACATTTGCCTTACAGTTTACCGGCTCTCGCCAACCTATCTGCACCCCGCTGTTACTACTGTTACCGCAAGTTCATGCATCCCAACGACATACTAACGCACTTGTCCGACGACCACCCGACGAAAGACATCATCATCCTAAAGCCTTACTGCGTTCCACAGACGGGACGGATCCGCTACCGGACACAGCGCTACGGCATCAGATGGCACGATGTGGCCGGGGGCGCCTCATCGCTCATCCTCATGCCGCACAGTTGGCTCCTGGTCGGTCGCGAAGACCTCAAGAAGGTGGACCATGCCGACTCGGGCGTGGGCCCACCGCAACCTAAACGATCAAGCTCAGATCAAACGAAGCACGTCTGCTGGCGAACGAAGGTCGAAAGTGAAGGCGCGACGATGTTAGGTAAGATCCATTCATCGCAACAGTCTGGCGTGAACGCAGCGAGGGCCGAAACATGCAAGCCGGAGAAAACTGCCGTCAACGCGGTGTCTACCAAGCCGGTTACTGCAGCTGAAATGGGTCGTATCGTCAGCGTGGTGTCTAGCAATAAAGCTGAAAAGGGTCGTCCTGCCAGCGTGATATCTGGCAAGCCGGCAACAACCACTAAAAAAGGTCGTCCGGCCGGCGTAATGTTTGGTAAGCCGGTTAATATCATTCCTAAAGATCGCCCCAACGGCGTGATGTCTGGCAAGCCGACCAGTGTCTGTGGTCTGCCCTTCGTCGCGAGCGTTGTGTCAGGCAGGTGGGATGAAGACGCCACGTTCAACTACAACGATATCACTAACTTCGTTAGTCCCCGGACGATGTCGCCACAATGCATGCCGAGCCCAATCGACAGCGGCACGTCAACTGGACAGTTGAGCGACAAACAGACCAGTACGACCACGTTTGACCTGGGTTCCGCCAACGCCGCTACTGCGACGGAAGCTAACTTCGACGAGATCCGCCAAAACAAGGTCGACAACAGCACTTCGACCATTCCCGGATATGACGTCACACGCGACGGGTCGATCGCGAGCGGCGTATACTTCTCTGAGGACACGAGCCGCCAATTTTCGCCCGGCAAGGACGTGCCTCCCCCGCGGAAGTGCCGCACGACGTCGGGCCGGTACGTGTCGAACGACCTTAAGGTGCAGTTACCCGATAGCGTCGTGCGCGGTCTCGAGAACATGTCGATGGACACCGTCAACCCGGCCAAGTGCTTGCTCGCCCGGGGCACTTCGCTCACCGACAAAAAGGTGTGCTCAGAAGATGACATCCCGATGTTGAGCCGAGTGCTGTTGGCGAATGCAGTCCGGGCCGGGGAAAGCGAGCAGACGACAGCACCGGGCAACGTTATTTCCATGAACTGCGAGTACGGTGCCGATACACCAGTGAATCGCACATCGGACAACCAGACTGATGCAGTGTCGCGATTTTGGAAAGAGATGAACGGTGAACGCCTCAGGAAGTCGCTACGTGCGAAACAGCACGTGGCGCACGTCGGACACTCTCAGTCGCAGAAAAACCAATCGCTGATAGGGGCGACAGATGACCGCCAATCGGACGATTGTGGTGGACTGGCCAGTTGGGCTTGGGAAGAGAGCCGTGTGATGGCAGCAGGCTCTACGGATACAATCGAGGGCTGCCCGTTCGACGAACCTGACACCGGTGAGACCGGCAGCGATATAACATTATCTGAACCACGTGATACATGTGACATTCAAAACCCGGATGGTGTCAAATATGACATAGGATGCGAGCAAGAAAATGTCAGAAACACGAAGGACAAATTCCCGCTGGGAGAAAAACGGACACAGCAACCCGACGTGGTTCTGTGTAGTTTAACAAACACAATTTCTTGGGACAGTGCTACTGAAGAGATCGAAACGTGTATTACTACCTTGGACGCACCTGACAGTTATCCAGCAATGTTCGAAAATGCGGAGTCCGAATCGGCGGATGACGACAGCATTTGTCACTGTTGTGGTGTAGCAGAACAGTTTATGTACAAGAAACTGTCTGCAGAACCAGAGGACGATGACGTCACAGCGATAGTAGACGGCGTCGGTGACTCGCAAGCAATGAAGTGGCTGTTTCGTGAAGACGATGACGATGATGACGTCACCATCGCCGAACCAACACCGATTCGGTTTTTCGAAATGGACGATTCGATCGCCAACGAAATGGTGGCTCTATTTCCGTCGGTAGTGCCACTGTTGCGATCGGCTGGCAGACTCGCTGACTGGGTCCGTTTCATGCAAGTCGTGTCAGACGACCGCTGTTTCCCGCCATCGGACGATTTGTGGGATATGTTGGCAGATATCCGCCGTTGGCAGGCTTCGGACCCTCGGGCGTACACGGACGGTCAAAAACGATTCTGGTCGCTCGGAAACAGACTGTTTCGCGCCCACCGCGATTTTCAAGCAAATAAGGCTGACCGTCAAACTGAACGATCGTGGGACACGTTTGATGAATAGAAAAGGCCTGGCGCTAGATAACTAACAGTTGCATCCACTCATATCTCATACGGAAACACAACTAAAGAATGCCCGTATTATTGCCGTCAAATACGATCGACTGTCAAAGTACTTATCTTATAAGATGTACTAAAACAATGTGATTATAAAAAGGCACGTTTAAAAAAGTTGACATTTCTATCTAAGTAGTAATCAGTAGTAGATAATGATAGACGAGCGAAACCATTAAGATGATAACACGGTACAAAAACCGCGAAATGTATACAAAACCGTAAAACATGTCAACAGCTAACGTACAATAAATCATAGCAGCAAGTATCGGGGTGTATGTTTTATTAGAACATGTGTTTTATTCCAACTCTCACTGAAACGACAGTCAATACACAATCAAATACAACATGCCTGACTACATCTACATACATAGTTGTCAAAGCTTTGCATAAAGAGAGAAGTCGACTACGAAAACATCGCAGGAATTTTGAGATTGTGTTCGTGCGTTATCGTGTCACGGTCGGTCTTCAGAGACGAGACATGTAGCTCTCTCTGCGAGCTACCAGGCTCGGCGTGATGTCCGTCACGGCCTTACAACCTACAACACAACAATTCCCGTGACGGCCATGTCACAGTGCTGCGCTCCTATTATTAAAGGGAAAACAATTATGTCGGCCTGAACACCTAAAAGAGTTAATGGCAAATTGGTGACGTCAGGCTTTCTATCACAATGGCGCTGTCCGTGCAATTTAAAGTATGTGTCTTCAATAAGCTTATTCCAATAAATGGCTGGCGTATTATTCTTAATTGTAGTTGCAACTGGATACATTTTTTAAACTCTTTTATATGCATAGACCAAAACAGATGCCTTTTGTTTCCCTTTAAAAGCTGCCTTGTCAAGTAGGATCTGACGGCTGAAACTCGCTGTTACTAACAATACGGCACGCTGCTTCACTCAAAGTGTACGTAGGTTTTCACTGAGACGAAGTGCCGGCTAAAGCAAATATTCCACTCATAGGCCCACGTACAGAAAAGCATGCGAGTACGGTATGCAGTGTATCCAAAACACCGACCGACCCCGACTGCACTACAAAGTAAGCCGGCGTGATGTCATAATCTCGTAAACTTGAAAACTTTCGACTACGTCGGAATCAATCTCCAAGCAGAGGCTATCTTCCGGGCGCGATCACCTTCCAGAAAAGTGAAAAATTAAACTTGTCTCTTGGGCAAAGTAATGATTGCATATTTAAAACGAATGTCAAAGGTTAGTTTGGAAGCAGTTCAGTCACCCGTGGCAGAGATGAAGATCACGACCGGAAACGAGTCGCTGTTTGAAGAGTGCGTCAGAACTAGTCGATGTCAGTCAGACGTATTCGATAGTGTTCAGGTTTTCGTGATTATGACGTCACGCCGGCTTAGAGGGTAACGCAATCGGATGGAGGGAGACATACAGGCACGCACGCACACACTCACGCACGCAAGCAGAAGTGGGGAGCAACGGACGGACGGGCGGAAGGACGAATGGAAAGACGGACAGACAGATAGACAGACTACTTAAGAAATAAAAAACGTCAGTTACCGCACAAGGCCATCGCTGTGTCGAACTCTGACTTCAGTATTTGGAGGACTTGTTGCACTCCTTCAGCTCCCTGGCGGAACAAAAGTTGTGACTCATACAGAACCTCGTCCACCTACACCGACCGAAGTCTTCTACTTGTAACAAACATTCATTTGTGCTCTCAGCAAAGATGTGTTTGTTGTTCTCTATTACTTCGTTCGCTTAATTTACTAATAACTAATACGAAGCTTAAACTGAAAATAACATTTAACGATTTTGTTACGACGTCGATATATATATATAATATATATTTATACAATATATGTATATATATATATATATACAATATATATATACATACTTTTCATGAAAACGACGATTTGTAGTCGTAAAATACTGTTTTTTTTTTAACTTAGCGTGTTATTGGTTTACTGATTTTCGTGTTAGTCTTAGAATATATATATATATATATATATATATATATATATATACTCCTAACAGCAGCATACGTCGACCAGATATGCATAAGGGACCACCTTAGGCAGACCACCGTTTTTAGGCAGACCAGAGCCGGTCTGCATAAAGTGTTGACCCCTGATTGCGTAGACAGTATCGTTTATTTTATAATTTGAACTGTTAGTGTATGTAGTATACCCAGACATATAATGATATCAATAATTATTTGCACCAAAAAATTATTTTTTTGGATTTTGGGAGACGTTTTCTCGGAGGTTGTATATCCTATCTCTCATAATGGAGCGGTCGACCTATGCTGCCCTTAGGCTTATATATATATATATAAACAGTATTTTAGGAATACAAATCGTCGTTTTAATGAAAAGTGGATAGTTACGTTGTACGCGACGCCGTAGATGGCCGGTCGGCCGATGAAGACGGCGCGTGCCCCGAGGGCCACTGCTTTGAGAACGTCCGTGCCGAGTCTGATGCCGCCGTCGAGGTAGACCTCGCAGCGGCCGGCCACTGCAGCGACGACTTCGTCCAGCGCATCCAACTGAAACAATTGTCGTTGAAGACATTTGGACGCTCGCATAACCCGGGGATGCACAATGTGTAGGCGCAGTCGTGCATTTTCAACATATATAGTTATATTAATTTAAAAATAATAAATAATTTAATATAATAAACATATATCTATATATATACAATACTATATAAATACTATATAATACTATCAAACGCATGTTTTACACAATACATATATATGTATTATATGAAATTATTTATTATTTTTAAATTAATATAATTATTTATTTAATTAGTTTAATATTTTAGAAACTCATATATTTCAGTTATTTACTATATATATTTTTTATTAATATTTGTTGTCACGGATACACGGCATTATACAAATGTTAATAATAATAATAAACAAGAAATGAACAACCATTAACATGTAACATTTTCTGTATAATCACTAACCAAATCAATGGTAACAAACAACTACCTTCAGGTGACTACACATGCCAACATTCCTAGCCTTCCCTTTGCTTTAAGACCGGTGTTAAATCGAGTTTACTCGAGCGATTAATTGTCCGATTCTCAGCACCGCCTCGCCAGACGGGCCGAACACCTTGTTTTTTGGAAGAAACCAGAACGACCTGTTCGACTGGGCGGGCGAGAGGTGGAATTTTGTGACAATCTCAATTGTTGGTATTTTGGCGAGTTTCGGACAATTGCAATTGGAAGTTTTAGGTGAGCCTCGAGGGGGTGCAACTGGAGGTTTTTTAAAGCCTCAAATGTTAATTCTTTGGAGAGTCTCAAGAAGGGATGCAACTGAAGGTTTTTGAGAGCCAGAAGTGGGATGCAGTTGGGGTATTTTGCCCCCGCCTCCATAGACTACCCTCTCTGGATCAGACCCTGTTCACGCAGAAACAAGTGAAACAGGCAAAGACAACGAGGAGAAAGTGCACCGTGGCAGGGACCCCGTCGAGCTGTCTGCCGCCGTGGTTCGAGACGACGATGCCGTCCACCTCGCTGTTGACGGCTTCAAGGGCGTCTTCGGCTGCAACAATACAAAAAGGTACAGGTAAGTTCTTATATAGCGAAGTATCCAGTCCTCAGGACTGCTCAAAGCGCTTTACACTTTATTCCCTGGCAGACCTGTTCAATCGAACAACATGTCGACTTCTCTGGGAAACATGCAGTCACGTTGCAATTAATGCGCGAAGACTATTCGTACACAAATGTCCACCACTGTCTATAGCCAGGTACTCATTAATACTAAGCTAAGTGAACTTGATTCAATATAGAATGAACGAACTTGCCCAAGGTTCAACACCGCGGCACAGGATTCGAACCAGGATTCTCTTGGTCGAGAGTCCGAATCTCCTACGCACTATGCCACTGCACTCCACAAGAGCAACCGTTGCCTTCAATCTCACAATATACTTCAAATAAAACAAGTTTTGTTCACGTATAATGTAACTTAAAACGTGGATATGTTCCTACCTTTCGTAACTACGTAATCGACCTACACGATCTTCGTTTCAAATTTTAGCTAAGAGAGATGTGTCCTTACTACCGTGAGCAACCCAATACAAGGATCGAGCCAGCAAGTAGTCGGTTAAAACATGCCACATAAATACCTCATGTATGCAGTATATTAAGCAAAGAATGGTGTATACTGTTGTCATCATCTCATTCACATACCGATAGATTTTAACAAAAATTGCATACTTCCAGCTCTCGTAAAATGCCTGTATGTGTGACACCCGTCAATATTTACAAATGCCGGCAAGAATTACTCCGCAAACAGGTCACACAGGCACATTGCTGCCAAATATCCTTCCGCTTATTCAAATCATCTAGAAATCCACCATTTTACAGTCAACACCTTCTACGATCACATATGAAAATCTCCCTACTCAAATGCACTTACGTCACAGCATGTGGATTTTGTAAAAAATCATTTCTAAAAAATACACTGCATTTTTCTTCGGACAGGAAGTCTAACTAGAACATGACCCCTTACCTTGAGCCGTGGCCACTTCGCCGTCGGGGTGCGCCGTTCGGTGCAAGGCGGTCGACGCGATGCACACTGGGAAGGAGATCTTGTGGCCGAGAATCGTCGTGCTGGGGTCTCGCCGCGACACATCTCGAAGACATCGCGGCCGAAGCTGATATCTTAAAATACAATGTGTTTACCAATGTTTTGTAAGGGTAAAACCCATAGGCCTATATATATCCCATATTACTCTGCGGATTAAAACAAATATATATATACCGTTAACTATTTCGATCTCAACGTTCAGTAAAGATAACATTGTTATATTTTATACTTGGATATTTATTGTTGTACTCAATTTAAGATGTTTTCAAAGATTATTGCAATTACTGCAACATTTTTAATAAGTAAGTAATGATAATTATAATAAAATATGCTATACTCCATGTATCGCGGTGTGTGCGTGCGCGCGCGCTTTTGTGGTGTATTTGTTCTTTTAGTATGTATGTGTGTGTGTGTGTGTGTGTGTGTGTGTGTGTGTGTGTGTGTGTGTGTGTGTGTGTGTGTGTGTATGTGTGTGTGTGTGTGTGTGCGTATTGCTTGCGTAAGTGTGTGTGTGTGCGCGCGCGCGTGTGCGTGCGTGTAGCTAAAAGGTCAGACGTAATTCGTTCAATATAATCACGTGCTCAGTGTAAATGTAAAATGTAAACATCTATCACTTGTGCACAGCCTATCCTTTTTAGTGGAGTGCGAAATGGTCATGACTATGACGACCGTTACGTCTCTCTCTTCTTTTCTACACAAACTACACAAATAACTCTTTCAATTTATACAATAATGGTAATCGTTTATTTGTTTGCAACCATAAGATATTGAATAAAAAGTAAATTTACAAAATGTACACACACGCACACACAAATATATATATATATAATAAATATACATATATATATAATATACATATATATATATATTATAATATTATATACAATGTATATATATATACATTGTATATGTGTATATATATATATATATATATATTACAAAGACTATTAATGCAACAATACAATGAGTAGGCCCTACACATACAAAATCATCGTAACTGTCATTAAAATGAATAAATATTAATAATTAAGTGTCGACCCCGGCAAGCACGGCATTGAACTAAACCCGTGTACAAGTTTTGTTCACAACCACAATCCAACGACCTGTTGAGAAGTACCCTAGAAGGACCTCTCTCAACGGCTCACGGACTTGCCTTCTGAACGCGTCCACGTTGTCCCTCAACGTCGTTTCGTTGTTGGCGCCGCTTCTGTAATAATCCAACGCATTTCTCGCGATGTTTTTGAAGGCATATTTTTCAAAGTCGTCAAGACAGAACATTTCTTTAGATGCCGACATCTTGGTGAGTGTTTACGAGTGCGTTACTTGTGAACACGCACCAGCTATTAGCACAGCTCAAGTGTAATTAAGCTTAAGAGACATTCAAACACCCCAAGTATACTGTCAACGTACTGGTCTGGAAGGAGGTTCCAGTGTACTGGTCTGGAAGGAGGTTCCGGTCTGAGAGTAAATTCCGGTTCCGTTTTGGGTATTGCGCATGCGATTGTACATGTCAAAGGTTAGCGCCTACTTTCGGGCCGCAGCTACACGATCTGGAAGTAAGCTCTGGCCTAAGAGTAAGTTCCGGTTCCGTTTTGCGTACACACAGTACATGTCAAAGGTTAGCGCCTATTTTTGGCCAGCTTAAAACGGTGTTTGCCGAAAGAATGTGTGACCCAATTATATTATAGTTTACGTTAATGATACGGTTACTTTTGTAATTGTTAGTATACATAACAAAACCTCATAATTAGCATAACTTGTAATTATTTGCAACAAAATTGTGTTTTATTTTGATGTCATTGTCTCAGAGCGTTGACTTGTATGTTACGACTTCGTCACACAGAGCTGCAGTTTTCAGCGCTGTTTATACGCACAGCGGGTTTTGTGGTAACCACAAATCTCCGCATTTTAAATGACATGACACATACTTATCTCCGTCAGTTTGGCATGTATAAAGCTGAAATTTGTATGTAATCTAGCAGGCCCATTGGGGGTGTTTCGTAGATTTAGATTTTTTTTAATTCGTCGGGGGTGGGTATCTTGGAGGGGTGGGGGGTAACAATTTATAAAGGACACATATCTCTGTTAATTTGACATGTATGAAGCTGACATTCAGTTTGTGATCTAACGTGTCCATTGGAGTAGTTTGTACATGTAGGTTTTTTTTCGAAATTCATCCAGGGGGTGGGGGTCTCGGGGGAGGTCACAATTTTAAAATGGCACTTATATATGTCATTTTGTTGAACTTTTGTGTTTGATCTAGCAGGCCCATTGGGATAGTTTGTAAATCTACATATTTTCCAAAAAGTTTCAAAATGTGGGGGTCACAATTTTAAAATGGCACTTATCTGAACCAGTCATGCCTGTATGGGGCAAGCATTTTTATGCGATCTAGCGTACCCATTGGGATGGTTCGTAGTTTTATATTTTTTTCAAAATTTGTCCTGGGTGGCGGTCTGGGGATAACAATTTTAAAATAGCACTTATCTCCATCAGTTTTGGAAATATGGGGCTGACATTTTGTGTGCAGTCTAGAAGTCCCATTGAGGCGCTTCAAAATTCGTACGGAGGGTGGGGATCTTGGGATCACCATTTCCAAACAGTTTTTCCCAACGCAACTCCGAGTAACTCAATAATTCTTTAATAATACATTTATGGAAACGGGTCATGCATTCAAGACTTACATAAGTAAACATGTATTATCATGTCAACGTGTATAATTATGTGTGACATAACAGTTCAAATAGTATTATTAAATCAAATATAAAATGCAATTTTTTTTTTATTTACTCAGATCAAAACTAGCCCTTTGTATAATACTGTGATGTTTAATCAGATATGTGATCAAATCCAATTATTAAAAAATCAAACCATTGTCACAAGTAATCATTAATTCATATATAGCATGACTGCATGACTAATAATAATAAAATAAAATATTTATAAATCGTCATAATCACACAATGCTCCATGGCGCTTTATAATACAATCATATTACCAAACCTGTATAGTTAGATCATTAAAATATTAAGTTAAATAACATAAATACAATACAACTAAGAATCGTACATTGAATTAAAATACAATTTAAATATAAGGGCATTATACCTAAAACATATATAATGAATACACTCATTTAAATAGTAAATTACACTAAGAGCCACCAAATAATATGATGAGGTGGGATTAAAATAGTAAGATGACAAATTATAGAATATATTAAGTGACTGCATGTGCCATTACTGTGCAGGAACTAACGGGGTCAGCACACTGTTGGACTTCCTGCTTGATTACAGACGAAAAAAAGTGCAGTATATTTTTGAGAAATGATTTTTTACAATGTTCACTTGCTCTGACATATGTGCATTTGAATAGTCAGATTTCTAGATGAGATTGTAGAAGCTGTTGACAGTAAAATTATGTCTTTTTAGCTGATTTTACTAAGCGGAAGGGTATCTGGCAGCAATTTGGCTAGTTGACACTTTTAGCCGGATTTCTGCCTGCATCCAGTTGTAAATATTGACGGGTGTCATACATACAGGCATTTTGCAAGAGCTAGAGATATTAGATTTTGAGTAAACTCGATCAGCATGTCAATGAGATGATAATAACAGCAGGTGAGAAGTTTAAGAAACTTTGTAGGTCACGTTTTCTTATAATCACACAAAACGTTAACATGGTCGCCAATGGGAAAACTGACAGTATGCTGACCCCAATTAAAGTCCCTAGCAACGGAACCACGCTACACAGTGAGGCATCATGGACGACAGGTTTGATGAAAAATATGCAGACAAAATTAATGAAAATGTGTCTGTTTCAACAAACAATCAGTGTATATTGTGGACAGGCTGCACAAAAGGCACAGGGGTGAAATACGGAGCAGTTAGCTGCAAGTTTAGATGTGGCAATAGACGTACCATCACGGCACACCGGTTAAGCTATATGCTGCACCACAGGAGAACATTTATAAGAGCGAATCTAGATGCTTCACATCTCTGCCACAATAGTCTCTGTGTGACAGCCACACATGTCAGCCTGGAACCACACGGTGTCAACAATGAAAGAATTTCTCGCGTGAAATCAGGCGAATGTCGTGGTCATGGCATTTACCCTGCATGCATGTTAGATTTAAAATTAAATCCATTAAAAATGGTGAGCACTTACATTTCTTCGGGAGTTCGTGTACGATGAACTTTTGCGATGTGTGATCGTTACAACAGGTCACTGATATATGTCGACAACAGTCAGCCCCTGCTGTCACTGATGTAGCATTGCATCTTGTCGATTGATCATGGTACTCAAGATGTTCGTGGTAGTCTGATTGTGTTCGCATGAATGTCGGCAGGCAGATGGTGTCGTGTGTGTCGGATGGTCTAGGTCTTCACATTGTGTTTGTATGGATGATGGTCAGTTTGCAGCCCAAGTAGACGCTGCAGAAATACAGAAAGTCGTATTGTTATAAAGTTGTGTATGCACATTGTGCTCATGTGTATGTGTGTCTGTGTGTCTGTGTGTCTGTCTACTCTCTGCTTGCGTAAGAGTGATCGGCCGATTTTCGTGACCTTTACGAATATGGGTGATCAGTACGATTTCCCGGTGGCTGTCGGCGCCTCCTTCTCACTGGTGTAACTGCCGTTGCTGTCACTGCTACTGTTGTTACTGTATGACTTGCTGGTTTGGGATCAAGTTGACTCTTTCTGTAGATGTCGTCTTGGCATCTCTGTCGTTTCGCCCTAATGTAGTCTCTCATCCTCTTTGACTTGGTGGCTCATCTGTGTAGGCGTACCGATGGCCGTCTGGCATATTGTCGTTGGTAAGCTACATCTTGCTGGATCCGTTTAACAGCGTGAGCAACTCTTCCGCCCTTTGTAATGGGACACTGTACATTTTCCAATTTTCGTAGCATTGAATCTCCAGCACCGTAGTTTAGACGATCGATGACTGAACACACACGTCCCAGTGCATTTCGACTGAATTTAACGTTCTTACGTACCGACGCGGAATAAGCTCTGTTTGCAGATTCATTTGGATTTGTTGTTAGTCTGCGTCGTGTCATTTGAAGTGCGGCATTGCCAAGACGCATTTCAATCAGTCCTTGAAGTGTTGCTCGATCACTGTCTGTCATATTTAGTCGCGTGAGGACGCAGGCCTTCAAATGCTGTGAGGTATTCCACCAATTCTTGCGACCACCACGGCAGACAATTGCATGTCTGCGACAATTTCTGCACGAGCCAGAATAGCAGTCGAGTGTGGCTTGAATGATGTCGGGCATACGTCTGGTTATAACTGTCGTGTCACTGTCGTGAAGTATGTGGACACTTGTGTAGATCTTCTGGCATCTTGTTTTCACATCTTCCGCAAACATTTTTCTGTTTTCTGCTTGCCTTGCAGCAGTTTCTCCTGGAAACATCCTGGGGAGAATGATGCTTTCATGATATGACGAAATTGCGTTTGAGACAGATGCGTCGTATCGGATTGCCTCTGTGTCTCCATACCTGCTGGCATTGCATCTTGTACACCTCGCGATGCTAATGCATCACCGTCTGTTGCAACATACTTGATTGCAACGTCATCTTGTGCTAAACTGTCGCCAATTTTTTTCCCAATTCTCTACTCGGACAGCGGATCTGTTGCTTGCACATTGGCCGTGCAACCAGCATGACCAGGACAGGTGACATTGACACCCTTGTTCCGAAGTGAAGCTCCTAGTTTATACAGCTTGCTGTCCATCCAGAAAGCTATGATTTCCTTTTCACCGGTTTGCCAACTGATTGTAGTTCCCAAAGCCTGTGACGCATTCTGCCCACCACAGCTGTAAGTGTTTTTGAGATTTGTGGAGTTGTACCGAACATCGACGCTTAATTTAATCGGAGCATCTTCTGGCAGACCACGCAGAGTGTTGGTCTCTTTTGTTTTCTGTCTTCTGTGTAAGTCATCCATGGTTGCTTGTGCGGTGACAGTTGCGACCTTGTTTGCAGTTCTCTGTAATCCTGTGCGACTAGGTGGTGGTGTGTCCATTGCAGCTAGAATGTGTCGGATCTTTGTGGTCCCTATTGTCGAATCCTGGAGACCGACGTGAAGTGCGACATTAGTTGTAGCAGCTCGCTGACCACTACGTCCAGTGCTGACCTCAGTGTACAGTTTGTACATGCGCGAATAATAGTCACAATTTGTACATCGGAGTGATTGCTTCCAACAGAGACCAATCTGTTGTTCATGGTATATTTGAAACTGTGGAGAAGTGCACGTCGTCTTGCAGGCGTGTTCAGTGTAACATTCATTCCACATCTGAGCACTCTTTTCCATATTTAACAGACGCATCTCGGATCCTCCTTGATTTTCGTCTGGCTGGAGGTAGCTGTCTGTTAAATCTGGGCATCGGTATGGCCGCGGTCGTAGAATTTTGCTACTGCCAGGCCTGCCGTCAGCATCGGGTACCGTTAACAGTCCACCAGAAGTTTCTTGTACGACTCTTGAAAAGTCAGCCATGCCGAGTCGTGGCATCCATACATGACTGTGTGGTGTTTCTGTTGATTCACCATGCATTGCTTCAAAATGTGGGTGGCCTTGTTTGAAACCGCGCCGATTTCTCCTCATTCCTCTAACAGGCGGTGTCTTCCTATCACTACGTTTGCTAAGTTTACCAGTCTCATAATTTGCAGTCTCCTTCATTGTAATAAGGCAGAATAATCCCGGCAGAATCACAGTTGAAAGGGACAAACCGTTATTTGAAATCACAGACTTCTAATGAGTCTGAAAGTCCAAATCACAGTGACAGAACTTGGGTGTGATAAGGGGGGTGGGGAGAAAATCACATTAGTGAAGCCTCCATTTGGAAATCTAAATCATAAATGGACCAATGACATTGCAGAAGGGTGATTAAACACTCTGTGAAAGTGCGTACAGTGTAGAGTTATGCCAGATTAGAATATGTCCAACAGTAAAATGCTTACTCATATGGTGCCCGGTCAAGTAGGGTGGCGCTTTTGAAATGTGTATAGAAAAAAAATATGTGGATGAATTACCAAAAAAATAGCACTGTGTTTGAGATAGGAGTGCCTCTAAAATATAGTAATTTCTATTTTTTTCTCAAAAATTGCCATACCTATTTGGGGTCAGCACACTGTTGGACTTCCTGCTTGATTACAGACGAAAAAAAGTGCAGTATATTTTTGAGAAATGATTTTTTACAATGTTCACTTGCTCTGACATAAGTGCATTTGAGTAGTCAGATTTCTAGATGAGATTGTAGAAGCGGTTGACAGTAAAATTATGTCTTTTTAGCTGATTTTACTAAGCGGAAGGGTATCTGGCAGCAATTTGGCTAGTTGACACTTTTAGCCGGATTTCTGCCTGCATCCAGTTGTAAATCTTGACGGGTGTCATACATACAGGCATTTTGCAAGAGCTAGAGATATTAGATTTTGAGTAAACTCGATCAGCATGTCAATGAGATGATAATAACAGCAGGTGAGAAGTTTAAGAAACTTTGTAGGTCACGTTTTCAGGCATAAGGCATTACATAGTCACCAAAAAGCACTTGGTGTGTGAGAAGCGTATGCGCAATGCTGTCTTGAAAGCTACGCAGCATGGCAAGTATCGAGTGGAAGACGGTGAGTAGACTGTACAGCCCCAGGGCCAGGCTAATAGTCTGTAGCCTAGCGTATAGGGATACAGGTGAAAACGGCGACAGATCCAAAACGGCGACAACCAAAACGGCGACAATTCCAAAACGGCGACACACCAAAACGGCGACAAACCAAAACGGCGACACACTAAAACGGCGACAAACCAAAACGGCGACAACCTATAAAGTTTCAAATTTGAGAGAAATAAAAATAAGCTCTTGTGTTGTTTCGTTGAGCAGATCCTTTCATGCGGTGTGTCTTTGATTTGTGTAGCCGTAGTAATTCGCTTGCTGCTCTAGCATTGTGTAATTGAGCAGATATGTTTGTGTTGTCTGCTTTTGATTTGTGTGTGGTAAGAACGTGTGGATTCGGAAGAGGTATTAGTAATCGACATGGTGCAGTTGCATTGTTACATTGAGCAGATCGTTTCATGAGATTGATCTTTGATTTTTGTCGGTTAAGTCGGTAGAGGCATTAATAATCGGCCTGGTGCACTTGCATTGTTTCATTGAGCAGAGCATTTCATGCGATTGATCTTTGATTTGTGTCGGTTAAGAAAGTGTGAAGTCGGTAAGTTGTAAATGCAACAATTTTCGTCATGACTCCCAATATAAAACAAAAAGCTGCCCCATAAAACAATCGATTACTATTTAAAAAATAAATAAATATTTTGATTTACATATAGGTCAAGAGAAACGCACAACAGCAAGTGTTCGCCGCAGCAGCTACCTTGGTGGAGAGCGCTTTTCGTCGAGCGCCTGCAGGAGCGTCTCTGTCAAATCCAGACAATCTTGCCCGCCGAGCGAATCGCCTACGTGAGGCCATGCGACCTCGCAATCCTGACAACCTGCTCTTTCAGCTGAACGCTGAATTTGTCCCCAATGAGTTCTTGCGCGAGGACATCACCGCAGACGACAGGCGGCATTTGCTGGTCGCCACTGACAGGATGTTGGAACTGCTGGCACGCGCCAAGCATTGGTAAGAATATGCAGATTATCGACCTGGATCGTTACACGTACAGGACAAGGTTACAGAACAAACTATAATATTACTGTGAATGGAATTGAGTCGGAAATAATGTATTAGTTGTCAACACCCTTGAACAGAGTCCTCCTCTGTGTATGAATGTACAAATACAGTGTATTATTATTAATATTTATGTCATCATATTTATATAATTATGCGACTGATTATTAAAAAAACGTCTTACTTCGTTTGTTCCAGGTATGCAGATGCCACATTTGTTATGGTAAAGAGGCCATTCATCCACCTCTTCAGTATCCATGTCTTCCTGAAAAGCGGAGACAACTTGAAACAGGTGATTAATACAATGAATGGATATGGACGAATCACGGATCGGGATATGATAAAAACAGAAACGACGCGTTTGGGAAATATGTTGACTGAAATTGCATTTGTTCTCAAATGTTGAACCTAAATTCCGTGCTGAGACTGCAGGTTGGAAATGTGTCATAGGATATGTGTTGAGAAAAACCGTCAAGTCTGCAACGTTGCTTCGACGTACCGCATGAATACCAATAATAAGAAAATCTTTAATGTTGTTTTAATAATAAAAAATACGATCACAACTTGCCTCATTTCTGCCCCAGGTACCCGTCATGTTCGTCCTCATGAGCGGGAAACGCCGAAGAGACTACAAAAAGTACTTCAAGCAGTTCTTCGTGTTCTTCCGGATAACCCTGCCGTCGAACGCCTCATACTGGACTTCGAGGCAGCCATGTGGCGGGCAACGCAGCAGGTGCTGCCCGACATCGCTATCCAGGGATGCGCTTTCCGCTGGACGCAAGCGGTGTGGCGCAAAGCGCAAGAATAAGGCCTCGCAGTGGCATACCGCGAGGATCACGGAACGCGAGATGTCTGCCGGCACCTGCTCGCCCTGCCACTTCTGCCAGTGGATGCGATAACGGGCGCGTTCGACCGGCTGCGTGCCAGAGCAACAACTGCCATGTTAGCGCAGTTGTTCACGTACGTTGAGACAACGTGGATCGACAGCATGTTGTGGCCACCAAGCGGGTGGTCGGTCTTTGGACAGTCAGTCCGAACCAACAACGACGTCGAAGGCTGGCATCGGCGCCTGAATGAGAGAGCTAAGAACGGCCAGCTGAACATGTACCTACTCATTGGCTTGCTTCACGAAGAAGCACAGCTCGTGTCGATCCATGCACGGCTGGTTTCTGAGCGGAAACTAAAGCGCCACCAGCGGGTCACATATGCGAGGTACCAGGGTAGGTTATTCAAACTCTGGCGCGAGTATGAGGCCGGCGAGCGCACCACTGACCAGCTGTTGGCAGCATGCTCCAAGGTGCATGGACCAGTTTAGAAGCGGACGCTCTCAACAGTTAAATGTGCAGGGTACATATGAATAATTGTGAACATTTTAGTTATTTCCCTAAGCTTCACGTAATTTGTACAATGTTTTTATGACCGGTTTTTCTTTTAATATTGTGTCTTTTTATACTGTATACTTTATACTGTTATGAACGTTATGTTTTGGATTGGTTCCATGTTCTTTAATAAATACATTTCTAAATCTCTTAACTCATTAAGGATTTATAGGCTTATATATTGTGGTGTGAGGTACTGCTCACTTAGAAGCGGACGCTCTCAACAGTTAAATGTGCAGGGTACATATGAATAATTGTGAACATTTAATTTATTTCCCTAAGCTTGACGTAATTTGTACAATGTTTTTATGACCGGTTTTTGTTTTAATATTGTGTCTTTTTATACTGTATACTTTATACTGTTATGAACAATATGTTTTGGATTGGTTCCATGTTCTTTAATAAATACATTTCTAAATCTCTTAACTCATTAAGGATTTATAGGCTTATATATTGTGGTGTGATGACAGGAAAGTGTTTGTATTGTATGTAATGCTGTTCTGGTTGTGGGTGTAATTTATTTTCCTAAGCTTGACGTAATTTCTACAATGTTTTATGACCGATTTTTGCTTTAATATTGTGTCTTTTTATACTGTTATGAACATTATGTTTTGGATTGGTTCCATGTTCTTTAATAAATACATTTCTAAAATGAGCAAAGTCATGAACGGTTGCTTATTCATTTCTACTGAAATCTCTTAACTCATTACGGTATAGGATTTTCTAGAAACATATCCAAGGATTTTGGACAAAGTCTGGACGTATTTACCACCTAGTGTTAAGAAAATCTTTGGAAAAAACAATACGAAATGTCGCCATTTTGGCTTGTCGCCGTTTTGGTTTGTCGCCGTTTTAGTGTGTCGCCGTTTTGGTTTGTCGCCGTTTTGGTGTGTCGCCGTTTTGGTTTGTCGCCGTTTTGGTTTGTCGCCGTTTTGGTGTGTCGCCGTTTTGGTTGTCGCCGTTTTGGATCTGTCGCCGTTTTGACCTGACCCTACTATGCCCAGACCTGGAGCCGAGTACATTTTCATGAGTACAAGACGAGTACTTTGATGATGGATGAGTACGAGTACGAGTACATTGCTAAAAGCTGAGTACGAATACAAGTACGAGTACATTCTCACGAGTACGAGTAAAAGTACGAGTACATTTTTAAAAATATAAATATTAAATAATAACGTATTTTAAAATTATGTAATTAATATAATTTATATAACTCAGCACAAGTGAATATGCAATGGCAGTTGATACATTTTTTATGACGTAAACTAAGAAAAACCTCTATTTCATCAACAATGAAATTCACTTCATTGGCATTCATTTCAGTGGCATCCTAGCTATGATCTTATCATCTATTTGCCATTGCACCAAATGAGCATGAGTTGTTCAAAGGTTGAGTCTGTCAGGCTGCACCGTTCAGGGCAGAATACTTTCTCGGCTATGCTAAATACCCTTTCAACTGGGACTGATGAGGCCGGAATGCTGAGATGGTGAGGGACCAACTGAGCCAGAGTTGGAAAACTCAGAACTGCAGTGGGTCACTGTGACGATCTGTACATGGCTGACTGAGGTATTCGATCACCTCTGCAATCAGCAATCTGCTGATATTATAAGTTTGCAGTTTATATTTTCTGATCTTAGACTACTAATTGTTGAGAGGGTTAGCACATGTCCACATAACAGGCTCAGCATCCCCTTTGAACTTTTTAGCCAGGCTGCTGGCATGGGATTATACTAGAGTAGGAGGCAGTCTCACTTGAGCCACCTTACTTCTAGAGAGGGAGACTGGCATTTCTTGTTCTTAGCAGTTAGCACTGTCAGCCACTGTCAAGTGGCATGGTCTCCAGACTACATCAAAGGCATTTCCTGTCTAATTGGTGGGTTAACTGCTAATTGGCTCTTTATGGACATCCTGGTGGCTCAATTAAACAAACAGGTTTATGGCCTGAACTGATAACCTACAATTATTGTTTGCTGAAGAGAGTTTTTCTGACAGGGAAAAGATGCTGCCTGTTGCCATGTTTTGGTATCATAAGTCATGCTTATCAGAGAATGAGGATGTACTAAGTGTAAGGATGGTAAGGTGGTATTCTATCAGAATTAACAAAGTATTATCAAAACAGTTGAACATTTAAATATTTCAGGAAAGTTTTATTTTAAAACCAAATATATTTATTTTCCCCAGTACATATTGAAAAAGCACTCAGATGTACTCGTAATGTACTCGTAAAATCTGACTACGAGTACGAATTCATGACCCATAAGTTTTATGAGTACTTAAAAAGTGTACTCGAGTACACAAGTACCAAGTACTTCGGCCCCAGGTCTGACTATGCCATAAGCCAGTCTATGAATATGGGTCTCTTAAATGATATAGGTGTCAGAATAGGGGCCTATGTTTTTGACAGAAGTATAATTATGAAACAATGGTTGGACGCAATGACATGGCTATTAACACAGCTGCTCTGCAGGCCCACCGTTTATTACCTAGAATGGTTATTATTCTTATCTTTCTGTGGATTGTACCTCTTGATTTCCTGAACCATAAATAAATATTCCTTTGACAAAACAGACACCCATGACAGACATTACAGGTTGGTGGCTATTTTTTGGCAAATATTAATAGTCTTAGATGACCAAATGTACTGCTAGTTTGTTACTACTTTGTGTCACATAAAATTTACATTCCATGCCCATGGGAGCCAAACCTTAATACACTGGCCCCGCGATAAGTGCTACTTGAAATCGATTAATTGTGAATTCTATTTTGTGAATATTCTTTCAGCTGAAATTATTAACGCTATTAAACAATCGTTTTACCTAAAAATGTATAGGCCTAGGGGCCAACCACTAAAAATGTATACCAACCTAAATACCAATGTATTTGACCATATATAGTGCAATTAATGAATGAAATAGATTAATAAATCATGGACAATCACTCGCTATCAGTACTGCATTTAGCACAGGTACTTATTGTCACACTGTACTGTATTTGTGTGTGAATAAAGTGATATTTCCTTTCTCGGAAGTAGACACAGTGACACATAAACTTATTGACAATGTGTGGGAATACTGTTACATGACAGTAAGGAATTTACTAATTAATTTTATCATACTGACTTGGTAGACTTTGTATTGCTAAATTGTTTCAAGTGAATTATGACATTCTCTGCATAGTTTGCTTAGGCCCTTATCTCTAGAATTTAGACCCCTACTGCCCTAGGCTATGGCAGTGGCAGCATCAGGTAACTTGTGTTGGTAATTTCATCCATTATTTATGTAGTAAGCTTTACTGATTAATTGTATTAAGTGAACAATACTATTTTGCAGCAACTGCAAATTTTGTAAATGGCCCTTATTAAGTTGTCTCTTTGTATTTTTTTAATTGAAACTTGAAACATTGGTTTCCTTTTTAAAACTGTTTATTTTAAATTAAGAGTACAACTGTAGATGCTAATGTCTCGGTATCTGTTGGTGGCTCAAATCCGCCAGGTAAATTATCCCTGGCATGGACTTATTGACCGATACATTGCATCTGCGAGTATGATTATGTTCATATTTAATTAAAATGACTTTCAATGATGCAACCGTTGAAGCATCAGATATACTCCATTGAAAAAATATCCAAACAACTGATATACCGGTAACCCCATACCTTCCTTGTCCACCTAACAAGATTGCCACCCAGAGAATTAACTCTAGATGGCAGGAGGACAAGGAAGCCTTTTGGTTTATTGAGAGCCCAACCCTTTTTATCCAACCCTTCTGCATCCCGCCCTTCTGAAGTGTGTCGATTTTTACATATTCACGCAGCAAACACCCACACAATCAGCAGATAATCTGTTCTATTCATTTAGAGTCCTTTGTGAAAATTAGAACTTTCTTATACCTAATCTACACTGCTCCTTTGCTAATATAACTTCATGTCCTCTTGTATTTCTATCCTTCCTAACTGAGAAAAAAATATTTCTATAAATATTTTCATAACCATTCAATATTTTCTATAACACTTCTATCTCATCTCCTCTCAACCTCCTGGTCTCTAGTGTTGTTAAACCATCTTCTTTTAGGTGTATTTCATAATTAAGTTCTGTCAATTTTGGTATCATTTTAGTCGCTCTCCTCTGTACTCTTTGTAGCATATCTATGTCCTTCTTTCAATATGGCCTCCACGCTTGTATACAATATTCTAATTGAGGCCTAACTATTGTTTTGTACAATTTATCAGTTCGTTTTCCTTATACACTATGTTTCACCTAATTAATCCAAGGATTTTATTTCCCTTTGTAGCTGCAATTGCGCACTACTTAGAAACCTTCATCTGAGCACTAGTGGTTAACCCTAAGTCCTTTTCTTTTACAGTTATAGTTAGTACAGTACCCCCCATTGTATATTGTAGATCTTCGTTCCCATGTCCTGTGTGGAGGCATTTACATTAAAAAAATTGAACCACATTTGCCCCTTTTTAGACCATTTGATCAACCTGTCAAGATCATCTTGTAAGTGCTGTCTATCTACATCACTTTTAATCCTTCTGAACACTTTTGTATCATCCAAAAATTTCAACATCTTGCTTGTTATATCATCATCCAAATCATTGATATATATATTAAGAATAATATAGGTCCCAGTACTGATCCCAGTGGTACCCCATTCAAAACTGATTTCCAGTTTGAATCCTCCCCATCAACTACTATCCGTTGTCTTCTGTCAATCAGCCATTTTTCTATCCAGTTAATTATACCATTTCCTCTGCCATGAACCTATAGTTTAAGTAGTAATCTTTGATGTGGCACTTTGTCGAAAGCTTTCTGAAAATCTAAGTACATGATATGTACTGGTGATCTCTCCCATATATAAATATATGGAGTATCTTGAAAAGAATGGGTATGACGTCCTATTGTGAGGGTCGTATATTAATTCCTAAACGTTTGGTGCTCCAGGTTCAAGCTGTCTAAGATGAAAACTACCCACATGCATAATACGCAAGCTTGATTCTAAGTAAATGTTATGCCTCAGGTGGTTTTCACAGGCCTGTTGTCATTAGATGTAAATTCTACATGCACACTAGTAGCAGCCAGTGACCCAACTGACATGAAAGCAATTAGTTAGGTTCAGGCAATTGTTTGCACAATCTCAAATCTCCAGCCAGGGACAGTCAGTGACTGAGCTGGGTGAACTGTGAATGTCCAGTGGGTGATAAGGCACTTCAGGGCTGGGTTAAAAATGTGAAAATGAACACAATCCAGCTATACAATATTTAACTTACATTCTCATATTGTACTTTCAAGTTTTAGATAAGTTTGTACAATGTCATTGTGCTTTATTAGCTTGCTTGGCCAGTTACAGACATTAGTTCCAGTTAGCCTCTTTAGCGGATAATGTAATAATTCTTTTTTGTCTTGTATTAAAATTAATCGTCAGGTGAGTTCAAGTTCTAATTTAATTGAAGTTAGTTTTATTTGAAGTTAGTTTAAATTGAATGTTAATTAAATGAAAGTTATTTGTTAATTTTATTTTATTGAAAACAATTAGGAGGTTAATTTAATTTAATTGACCTGATAAACATATGATATTAATTAATTTAACTGGAAAATATCTGAGTTGATGTATTTTAATTAATTTTCAAAGTTAGCTTCCCATGCCTGCTCTCAATTTTTTTTAATGTTTCCTGCACTAAATAAGTTTATGTATGGAAGCATGCCAAATTGTTTTATGTGAAGGAATCTTCATAGTATATTGAGTTACTTTGTTGTAATAAAAGTGATTGAACATAGAACAATATTTTATACTCGGTATTTAATTATTGTGTTACATTTTATAAATACCATAATGTGGCGTCTTGGCATCCATATAATTTAACAAATAAGATAATTATACATTAAAATTTTTTAGTTTTACACTTTACTCCCTGGCAGACCTGTTCAGTCGAACACCATCTCGACTAGTATTCAGCCATGCTGCGATTACGTTTGACTTCAAGATAGGGGACATGGTCCTGAGACGACATATGAGGAATGTTGGGAGGAAGGGTGGCAAACTACAACCACAGTGGATAGGCCCGTGCAAGTAACATAATTAACTACTTACCTTAATTAAAAGTTATCCTCAATAAATTGGATAAATGGTTCACATGTAATAATTCCTTTAAAAAAATACTAAGTTAGGTGTGTTAATACTTGACTTTTTAATTGTATGTTGTATTATTTACCCACTTTTCAGAGAAAAAGATGTTATCTCTTCAAGAGAGCTTACTTGGGTTTGTCTGATAAATGCTATGACAAACCATGGCCGATAGAGAAAACTTGTGTCACCACAAGATGGGGATCATATCGGGGACAGAATCCCTGTGAGATAATAAAAGTATTCCTAATACATGTTCCCTTTCCTCAGGATCACAAACATTGGGCCAAACTACCAGGTGACATTGGCAAACAAAGCTGGAGTTGTCTTGAAGACAAAGGTGGCCTATGACATGCTGAAGCCCTACCACACACCTCACCTTCCTGCATCACAGACTCTACACAGTCTACCTGCATCACAGACTCCACACAGACTCCACACAGTCTTCTTTCCACACAGACTCCACACAGTCTTCCTGCATCTCAGACTCCACACAGTCTTCCTGCATCACATACTTCACACAGTCTTCTTTCCACACAGACTCCACACAGTCTTCTTTCCACACAGACTCCAAACAGACTTCTTTCAACACATACTCCACACAGTCTTCTTTCCACAGAGACTCCACACAGTCTTCTTTCCACACAGACTCCACACAGTCTTCCTGCATCTCAGACTCCACACAGCCTTCCTGCATCACATACTCCACACAGTCTTCTTTCCACACATACTCCACACAGTCTTCCTGCATCTCAGACTCCACACAGCCTTCCTGCATCACATACTCCACACAGTCTTCTTTCCACACAGACTCCACACAGTCTTCCTGCATCTCAGACTCCACACAGTCTTCCTGCATCACATACTCCACACAGTCTTCTTTCCACACAGACTCCACACAGTCTTCTTTCCACACAGACTCCACACAGTCTTCCTGCATCACGGACTCCACACAGTCTTCTTTCCACACTGACTCCACACAGTCTTCTTTCCATACAGACTCCACACAGTCTTCCTGCATCATAGACTCCACACAGTCTTCCTGCTAAGGTGACAGTTCAAGGCATCAGCATGACAACAAAAGACTTGATCACCCTTTCACCAGGGGAATGGCTAAATGACCAAGTATGTTATTTTCTTCAAAAACGTGCATGTATATATATACATACACATCCCTCGCACACGCACGCACGCACGCACGCACGCGCGCGCACACACACACACACACACACACACACACACACACACACACACACACACATACATATACACATATGTTCAAAAGGTTGAATAGGTTGAGTGCATTTGCACTGTATTAACAGGCAATATAAACATGATAGTTTTTTATGATATCGAGTTCTTTCATTATTCACAAACGCCATTATGGTGATATGTCCACGTACCTTACTGTGTGTGGTTAAACTTCTAAAGTAAGTTGCAATGTATAATTAAATATATTGAAACTGACAATTGATTGTTACAGGTGATACATGCATACCTTGGCAAGCTCTCCACAGAAAATAGTGATGTTTATGTACTACCCTGTTTTTTTGCAATATTGCTGGATATGGGTCAGTTCACGACATGGCTGTTTGACCAGGTTAGTAGTTGTTCATGAGAATAGAACGTAACCTGTCACAGTAAAAATCTGTCATGCACAAATGATACAAAGTTACTGACGTCATTATTATTTCTTCTATCAAATGCGTATGAAGAGCTAATATGTGTGACGTAATAATTGTAAGACAAAACTAAACATATGACAATAACATACTGTTAGGGGCTGAGTCCATGACATGCTATATCCATGAGGGGAATTATGTCCATGTGGGGGTTTTCCGTGAGCATTAATTCCAATCAATTCACACACAAGAAATAGTATAGATACAGTCTGATGCGATGAAAGAACTGTAACAAAAAGGTAAACTGGTGTTGAACTAAAATGCCAGAAGTTAAAATAATGGAACACCATGTAGAAACTGTAAATAACACACATTTTATTTAAACTATAATAAAAAATACTTATCATATATTTGATTATCTGTAAATTATTTAACTACGTTATTTGTAGCTTAGGCCAATAAATGTGTAAATATTATATTTTCAAGTTTCGACCACCTGTACATTGTTGAGTGAGTTAGTGTGATTTTGTTCAAGTAACAATGGGTTCAAACTGTGATACCCTTCCATTTAGTTGGTTTTTTTACAAGCACCAATGTGTGTTACTTATTTTTCCCTAGGTATGCTTTGCCAACTACCATTGTATTATCCTGCCCATCTGCCACCAGAACCATTGGTTCCTGCTGGTGGCAAATACACAGGACAAGAAAATGACAGTGCTGGACTCACTGCAGCAGGAGACGAGACGAAACAAGTTTGTCGCCCTATGGCAGTAAGTATTACCTGCCAACGAAACAGTGCGACCATTTCTACTGCTTGTGTGCAATACAATAACTTTCTTATAGTTTCTAGCCCTAGGTTGATTAACAACTGCTATAACACCACTTACTGATTATGTGTGTCTTTACACATGTCCATGTTTTCATTGGTGTAGTAAAACAGTGGAGACAGGGCGTGTTGCCTACTGCAGTGTTTATGGTAACAAGCCTTTCAATCTTGCTTGTTGTTGTTTAGTGATATGTTTTATGCAGGAGTATGTAGATTATTTTAACATGTGCCCCTGTAGTCAGACTATAGTTTCAATACACTTTGCAAATAATTGTGATATCTGGATAGTATATATGGATATTGTTTCTGCATTCTTAGGTCCGTTATTTTTAAGAGTTGCCTGAATTTAGGTGCAAAATGACTGCATAAATGTGAACAGATTTCTGTCCTTCTTCCAGGAAGTACACGCACGCGAGAAATGCAAAGCTGGGCTTGCCATTGGAGACATGGACAGCCATAAACGTAAGATGTGGTCAGCAGGAAGACGGTCACAGTTGTGGTGTGTACACAATGATGGTGAGCATCATTTGAGAAACAATTTTGTCTTACCATTAATTGTAATTTATGATATATTAAGACAATAAATTCCTGCCAATTTGAAAAAACCAGTAAATGTTCCAATCCTCCACATGGTGCTATATACACAGAGACACAATAGTCTGTTTCCTGGCATATTCCTACATCACATTTGCTATGTTATACATCTAAAAAGTTTTTCGCAATGCTGGTTACATAAAACGTCCCTCACTGATGTAGGAATGAAAACTTCACATGATACACACTAATTGACAGCTCCATTACAGTAACACTGAGCATGTTATCACACTACCAAGTACAAGTTGGTTTGTGTAAAGTATTATATTTCTCAGAAATAGCAAAGGAAAATTGTGACCTGTATCTATGTATGATATTAAGGGACGATATGTTTTCAGATGAGTGTATTATTTATGTAAGGAAATGTTAACATTAATGTTTATCTGTATTCCAGTATGCAAAGGCCATCATCTAAATCTACGAACCACCCCCAATGGGCCTGCTAAATTACATACAAAATTTCAGTTTCATACATGCCAAACTGACGGAGATAAGTATGTGTTATGTCATTTAAAATGGGGAGATTTGTGTTTACCACAAAACCCGTTGTGCGTATAAACAGAGCTGAAAACTGCAGCTTTGTGTGACGAAGTCGTAAGATACACACCGTCAACGCTCTGAGACAATGACACCAAATAAAACACAATTGTTTTGCAAATAATTACAAGTTATGCTAATTGTGAGGTTTCGTTATGTATACTAACAATTGCAAAAGTAACCGTATCATTAACGTAAAATATAATATAATTTGGTCACACATTCTTTCGGCAAACACCGTTTTAAGCTGGCCAAAAATAGGCGCTAACCTTTGACATGTACTGTGTGTACGCAAAACGGAACCGGAACTTACTCTTAGACCAGAGCTTACTTCCAGACCGTGTAACTGCGGGCCGAAAGTAGGCGCTAACCTTTGACATGTACAATCGCATGCGCAATACGCAACCGGAACTTACTCTCAGACCGGAACCTCCTTCCAGACCAGTACACCGTGCGTTGTTTGTCTGTGTTAACAGTGACGAGGTTTACAGTGGCCTAAATATTGGGCACGGCTGTGCTGTTTTCCAATTGTCTCGTGTTGATCGTATCGCCTACTTGACTCAGTTGCATAACTTTACCGGTGGTACTTGAAGTCGAGCTAGTACAGAACTGCTGAGTTCACCGAGGCGTTTTCATTTACAATATGCCTACTAACTTTTATTGGATTCAGGGAGATTCATCGTCGGTTCAGCACCATATCCATAAATCCGAAATCGTTTTACGGTGTCAAATATGATCTAGGAAGCGAGCAAGAAAATGTCAGAAATACGAAGGACAAATTCCTGATGGGAAAAAAACGAACACAGCAACCCGACGTGGTTCTGTGTAGTTTAGCAAACAAAATTTCTTGGGACAGTGCTACTGAAGAGATCGAAACGTGTATTACTACCTTGGACGCACCTGACAGTTATCCAGCAATGTTCGAAAATGCGGAGTCCGAATCGGCGGATGACGACAGCATTTGTCACTGTTGTGGTGTAGCAGAACAGTTTATGTACAAGAAAGGGATATGTTGGCAGATATCCGCCGTTGGGAGGCTTCGGACCCTCATGTGTACACGGTCGGTCAAAAACGATTCTGGTCGCTCGGAAACAGATTGTTTCGCGCCCACAGCAATTTTCAAGCATATAAGGCTGACAGTCAAACTGAACGATCGCGGAACACGTTTGATAAATAGAAAAGGCCTGGCGGTAGATTACTAAGAGTTGCATCCACTCATATCTCATACGGAAACACAACTAATGAATGCCCGTATTATTGCCGTCAAATACGATCGACTGTCAAAGTAATTATCTTATAAGATGTACTAAAATAATGTGATTATAAAATGGCACGTTTAAAAACGTTGACATTTCTATCTAAGTCATAGTAATCAGTAGTAGATAATGATAGACGAGCGAAACCATTAAGATGATAACACGGTACAAAAACCGCGAAATGTATACAAAACCGTAAAACATGCCAACAGCTAACGTACAATAAATCATAGCAGCAAGTATCGGGGTGTATGTTTTATTAGAATATGTGTTTTATTCCAACTCTCACTGAAACGACAGTCAATACACAATCAAATACAACATGCCCGTTTTTATGGTTGAAATACATCTACATACATAGTTGTCAAAGCTTTGCATAAAGAGAGAAGTCGACTACGAAAACATCGCAGGAATTTTTAGATTGTGTTCGTGCGTTATCGTGTCACGGTCGGTCTTCAGAGACGAGACATGTAGCTCTCTCTGCGAGCTACCAGGCTCGGCGTGATGTCCGTCACGGCCTTACAACCTACAACACAACAATTCCCGTGACGGCCGTGTCACAGTGCTGCACTCCTATTATTAAAGGGAAAAAAGTCAACTGTGTCGACCTGAACACTTAAAGAGTTAATACAATATAAACATTGGCACCTACAATCAACGATATCATGCCTGTGATTTACTCAGAACTTATTTTCAAAACAAATTATTCGACGCAAACTGGAGTAAGAGTCTCAGTTTGGCGACTGGCAAATTGGTGACGTCATGCTTTCTATTACAATGGCACTGTCCGTGGAATTTAAATTATGTGACTTCAACAAGCTTATTCAAAAAAACTGCTGGCGTATTATTCTCGATTGTAGTTGCTAATGGTTACATTTTGTAACTCTTTTATATGCATAAACTAAAAAAGATGCCTTTTGTTTCCCTTTAAAAGTTGCCTTGTTAAGGTGGATCTGACGGCTGAAACTCGCTGTTACTAACAATACGGCACGCTGTTTCACTCAAAGTGTACGTAGGTTTTCACTGAGACCAAGTGCCGGCTAAAGCAAGTATTCCACACATAGGCCCATGTACAGAAAAGCATGCGGGTACGGTATGCAGTGTATCCAAAATACCGACCGACCCCGACTGCGTTATAAAGTAAGCCGGCGTGATGTCATAATCTCCTAAACTTGAAAACTTTCGGATACGTCGGAACCAATCTCCAAGCAGAGGTTATCTTCCGGGCGCGATCACCTTCCAGAAAAGTGAAAAATAAAACTTGTCTCATGGGCAAAGTAATGATTGCATATTTAAAACGAATGTCAAAGGTCAGTTTGGAAGCAGTTCAGTCACAGATGAAGCTCGCGACCGGAAACGAGTCGCTGTTTGGAGAGTGCGTCAGAACTAGTCGATGTCAGTCTGACGCATTCGATAGTGTTCAAGTTTTCGTGATGATGACGTCACGCCGGCTTAGAGTGTAACGCAATCGGATGGACTGAGACATACAGGCACGCACGCACACACCCACGCACGCAAACAGCAGTGGGGACCAATGGACGGACGGGCGAAAGGACGAATGGAAAGACGGACATATAGACAGATAGACAGACTACTTAAGAAATAAAAAACGTCAATTACCACACAAGGCCATCGTTGTGTCGAACTCTGACTTCAGTATTTGGAGGACTTGTTGCACTCCTTCAGCTCCCTGGCAGAACAAAAGTTGTGACTCATACAGAACCTCGTCCACCTACACCGCCCGAAGTCTTCTACTTGTAACAAACATTCATTTGTGCTCTCAGCAAAGATGTGTTTGTTATTCTCTATTACTTCATTCGCTTAATTCACTACTAACTAATACGAAGCTTAAACTGAAAATAACATTTAACGATTTTGTTACGACGTCGATATATATATATATATAATATTTATACAATATATGTATATATATATATACAATATATATTCATACAATTATAATATTATATATATATATATATATATATATATACTTTTCATGAAAACGACAATTTGTATTCCTAAAATACTTTTTTTTTTATAACTTAGCGTGTTATTGGTTTACTGATTTTCCTGTTAATCTTAGAATATATATATATATATATAAACAGTATTTTAGGAATACAAATCGTCGTTTTAATGAAAAGTGGATAGTTACGTTGTACGCGACGCCGTAGATGGCCGGTCGACCGATGAAGACGGCGCGTGCCCCGAGGGCCACTGCTTTGAGGACGTCCGTGCCGAGTCTGATGCCCCCGTCGAGGTAGACCTCGCAGCGGCCTGCCACTGCAGCGACGACTTCGCCCAGCGCATCCAACTGAAACAATCGTCGTTGAAGACATTTGGACGGCTCGCATAACCCGGGATGCACAATGTGTAGGCGCTGTCGTACATTTTCAACATATATAGTTGCATTAATAAAACAATAATAAATAATTTAATATAATATATATATATATATATACAATACTATATAAATACTATATAATACTATCAAACGCATGTTTTATACAATACCTATTTATTATATTAAATTATTTATTATGTTTAAATTAATATAGGTATTTATTTAATTAGATTAATATTTTAGAAACTGATATATTTCACTATATATTTGTTATTAATATTTGTGTATGCTCCTATGTACGGGCTGGTCACGGATACATGGCGTTATACAAATGTTAATAATAATAATAATAAACAAGAAATGAACAACCATTAACATGTAACATTTTCTGTATAATCACTAACCAAATCAATGGTAACAAACAACTACCTTCAGGTGACTACACATGCCAACATTCCTAGCCTTCCCTTTGCTTTAAGACCGGTGTTAAATAGAGTTTACACGAGCGATTAATTGTCCGATTCTCAGCACCGCCTCGCCAGACGGGCCGAACGCCTTGTTTCTTGGAAGAAACCAGAAACGACCTGTTCGACTGGGCGGGCGAGAGGTGGAATTGGAGATTTTTTGACAGTCTCAATTGTTGGTATTTTTTGAGAGCCTGAAGTGTTGGTATTTTGGCGAGTTTCGGACAATTGCAATTGGAAGTTTTAGGTGAGCCTCGAGGGGGTGCAACTGGAGGTTTTTTAAAGCCTCAAATGTTAATTCTTTGGAGAGTCTCAAGAAGGGATGCAACTGAAGGTTTTTGAGAGCCAGAAGTGGGATGCAGTTGGAGTATTTTGCCCCCGCCTCCATAAACTACCCTCTCTGGATCAGACCCTGTTCACGCAGAAACAAGTGAAACAGGCAAAGAGGAGAAAGTGCACCGTGGCAGGGACCCCGTCGAGCTGTCTGCCGCCGTGGTTCGAGACGACGATGCCGTCCACCCCGCTGTTGACGGCTTCAAGGGCGTCTTCGGCTGCAACAATACAAAAAGGTACATGTAAGTTCTTACATAGCGAAGTATCCAGTCCTCAGTACTCAAAACTCAAAACGTGGATATGTTCCTACCTTTGGAAACTACGTAATAGACCTACACGATCTTCGTTTCAAATTTTAGCTAAGGGAGATGTTTCCGTACTACCGTGAGCAACCCAATACAAAGATCATGCCAGCAAGTAGTCGGTTAAAACATGCCACACACATACCTCATGTATGCAGTCTATTAAGCAAAGAATGGTGTATCAATGTCATGAGGTCCGATGGCCTAGCAAGCACCATGCTTCAAAGAGCCAGAGCACGTGAAACGTCTAGAACTAGTGTCGAGTGCCGTGGCGTAGGAACGGTGTACTAGAGAATCGGATTCCAAATCGAGAGAATAAAGTTTGGTTTAGCAGAACTAGCGTCCCTATTCTGCCTATATATTGTAGTAAAGTCCATACGCCCGAGTAAATATCGTAACAAGGTTGATTGTCCAACGACCACCATAGGTAAAGATGACAGAATTGGCCGCACGCGACAGTTGCTTACCGGTAAGGATCCCCTTGGCGACCACGGGTAAGTCGGTGACAGTTTTGAGCCACCTAACATCGGCCCACGTCAACGACTGGTCAAAGAATGAGTTGATGTACTCGTTCAGACCGGATCGTCTCTCCGATTTGTTCATCCGAGTTCCGGTGTTTGATTTCTTCGAGAAATTGGCCATGCTGAAAGCGCAAGGAGATTTCACACGTTTTGCACTAAGACGACTGGCTAAACGTGTTCTATCATAAGACGGGTATATTAACCAGATTGCCATCATGAGAATTAGCCACATGTGGCAAATGGACAAGTAAGCCTTCGGCTTATCTGGGGTCCAATCTATCTTCTATTCGTTTACAGTCCTCTGTGAGAATAAATAGGTTCTGAAGCTAATCTACTCTGTGCTGCCCCTAATGTTACTTCATGTCAACTAGTCCTTCTATTTTTTATAACCGAAAAGAGTCTATCAATATTTTCATTATGCCGATGATGATTTAGGATGAAAATGTCATTTCAAACACAAAATACGTTATGTGCATCTTCAATGTGTTTACGAAAGATTGCAATAGTTTCGGCGATGATTTGTTTAACAACAAACGGGAATCGATATATAAGACCATAACATTCTAACAACGATATACTCAGACTAGTCAGTTAATAGAACGTTGCCGAGTGCTGGAAACAACAATATCAACTGGACTCGACGTTCACCTGTACTGTGGCGGCAGCGAGAAATGATTTCGATCGTCCGCGAGTCGCTTGCCAGCGATCGGAGTGTCGACGGTGAGAATGAGCGCCTTGTAGCCGTTCTTCTCGGCGCGACGTAGAAGTGCCAGCGTCACGGCGCGCTCTCGGTAGATGTACATCTGCTCGATACGGCACGTAGCCACACATGAGGCCAGTTACATGGAAACGACGATTCCAATTCCGGAATTCGTGTTGATGTTAACAAATTGTTTTAAAATGTGGGTTACACGTATATGACATGTTGCGGACCGTTAATAAGCTAAGGGCTATTACTGCTTTGGAATGCAATTTTGTTACATCTGCAATATTTTGGTGGCCATTTTGGATTTTATCATTTTTTTTAAATGTCCAAGGGTGAGAACTCCCACCCATCTGGATATGATTATACATATGCTAGGGATGAATAATCAACACAGAAAAAACTATGTCAGGCAAACAGGGTTTACCCCCTCCGCTGTTGTACTATTTCTATCGGAGAGGTTTCGCAATCAAAATCGATGCACACAAAATATGTTTTAAATTATGCTTCCTTTCGTTAGCGGTTGGTCCTTATTTAACACATCAAGGCAACATCGGTTTTACGATGTGTAGACATGCACGTTTAAATTTTGTCTTAGAATTTAAGAAGACTCAAAACAAAAGTACACGGAACTAAACAAATGACTCTAAATACATTAATAACAGGTACACGATACAGCAAAATACTATTTTATTGTGCGTCGATGTTGTTTTGTTTGCCAAATCCTCTCTTGCAGAAAGGCACTGCAAGTTTAACAAAATTGCCATCCAAAACAAAAATAGCCCTTACCTTATTAAAGGTCAAGACAATGTCATACCTGTGTAATCCGACCTTTTAAACTATTTTCAAATTCGATTATTTTAAACATATTCACACTGGTACAATTTGAACAAACAACAAGACAACAAAACATCACGAAAAAGAGAAGGTGGGCATGAAGAGGAATCAGTTAACAATATGTTCCATTCATTTATCCTTCTAATAATAATAATAAGGTAACTTCTTTTGCGTGTAAATCCCCCGAAACCAAGCTCAGAGGGGCACAAATAGGCGAGCGGCAAATACCCAGAAAGCGCTTTATTTTAGGAGTTTAAATGCCCCCATACACACACCCAAATGTTATATCATTTGAAAGCTCAACATATCCCCGTCCCAATGAGGCATGACGTAGAGCTGCCAAGTGGTGCAGTAAGCGCGTGAATCCAATGTCAAAAAGGTCACTGTCAAATGATGAATTTTCGAAATTGTGCGCTTCCGCAATCGTCTTAACAATAAATGGTCGCACATATCTACTTTACGTATTAATAAGATGGCCACGTCATATAATTTTGGAAAAATTATTATCTCCCCATCAAACTGATGTACGACAAGGATGTATTACCTGATACGCTACGAGTGGAGCTAAGATCAAACAAGGTCACCGTGACATTATGAACATTCGATTTGTTTGCAATACCGCGAAAGTAATAAAGTTACAATGACCCTGTATCTATCTGTATCTACTTCATTCGTTTGTACGAGTCGTATACACTGTGAACGAACCATTTCTCCCCATCAAAATGAGATATTACATGGACCTGTCAGTCGAAGGAGTAGGTGTGGAGCGACGATCAAACAAAGTCACCGTCAAGTGATAAATGTTCGAAATTGTGTCATCCCGCAAATGTCATAAAATAGAAATGATTGCGTATATCTACTTTACGTATCTATTCATGGCAATGTCGTATACCTGTCTTCACAGGGAGCTATCAAGTGGTGCAGTAGGTGTGGAGTGAAGTTTAAACAAGGTCACCATGAAACGACAAATGTTCAAAACTACGTCACTCCACACAAATTCTACACTTACAATGGTTGCGTAGCGACTTTATCTACACACACTAGGCCGTGTTACATACCGTTTGAAAGCGCATCGTATCCCCGTCAAAACGAGTTATGGCATGGAGTTATAACGTAGTGCTCTAACTGTGGAATGAAGGTTAAACAAGTCACCGTCAAAAGAAGAATTTTCGAAATTATGCCTTTCCGCAGATAGTAGGCTATCCAACATTTGATGTTATACTTTTAATTGCATTGTTTTGTTAATGGCAGGAATTCACACAGTCTTCCTGCATCTTAGACCACACAGTCTTCTTTCCACACAGACTCCACACAGTCTTCTTTCCACACAGACTCCACACGGTCTTCTTTCCACACAGTCTTCCTGCATCATGGACTCCACACAGTCTTCTTTCCACACAGACTCCATACAGTCTTCTTTCCACACTGACTCCACACAGTCTTCTTTCCACACAGACTCCACACAGTCTTCTTTCCACACAGACTCCACACAGTCTTTTTTCCATACAGACTCCACACAGTCTTCTTTCCACACAGACTCCACACAGTCTTCCTGCATCATGGACTCCACACAGTTTTCTTTCCACACAGACTCCATACAGTCTTCTTTCCACACAGGCTCCACACAGTCTTCTTTCCACGCAGACTCCACACAGTCTTCTTTTCACACAGACTCCATACAGTCTTCCTGCATCATGGAATCCACACAGTCTTCTTTCCACACATACTCCATACAGTCTTCTTTCCACAAATACTCCATACAGTCTTCTTTCCACACAGACTCCACACAGTCTTCCTGCATCACGGACTCCACACAGTCTTCTTTCCACACATACTCCACACAGTCTTCTTTCCACACATACTCCACACAATCTTCTTTCCACACACACTCCACACAGTCTTCCTGCATCACGGACTCCGCACAGTCTTCTTTCCACACATACTCCACACAGTCTTCTTTCCACACAGACTCCACACAATCTTCTTTCCACACACACTCCACACAGTCTTCTTTCCATACAGACTCCACACAGACTCCACACAGTCTTCCTGCATCTCAGACTCCACACAGTCTTCCTGCATCACATACTCCACACAGTCTTCTTTCCACACAGACTCCACACAGTCTTCTTTCCACACAGACTCCACACAGTCTTCCTGCATCACGGACTCCACACAGTCTTCTTTCCACACTGACTCCACACAGTCTTCTTTCCATACAGACTCCACACAGTCTTCCTGCATCATAGACTCCACACAGTCTTCCTGCTAAGGTGACAGTTCAAGGCATCAGCATGACAACAAAAGACTTGATCACCCTTTCACCAGGGGAATGGCTAAATGACCAAGTATGTTATTTTCTTCAAAAACGTGCATGTATATATATATATATCCACATTCCTCGCACACGCACGCACGCACACACGCACGCACACACGCACACACATACATATACACATATGTTCAAAAGGTTGAATAGGTTGAGTGCATTTACACGGTATTAACAGGCAATATAAACATGATAATTTTTTATGACATCGAGTTCTTTCATTATTCATAAACACCATTATGGTGATATGTCCACCTACCTTACTGTGTGTGGTTAAACTTCTAAAGTAAGTTGCAATGTACAGTGTATAATTAAATTATTGAAAATGACAATTGATTGTTACAGGTGATACATGCATACCTTGGCAAGGTCTCCACAGAAAACAGTGATGTTTATGTACTACCCTGTTTTTTGGCAATATTGCTGGATATGGGTCAGTTTTCGACATGGCTGTTTGACCAGTTGTTCATGAGAATAGATCGTAACCTGTCACAGTAAAAATCTGTCATGCACAAAACCCATGACCAAGAATGATACAAAGTTACTGACGTCATTATTATTTCTTCTATCAAATGCATATGAAGCGCTAATATGTGTGACATAATAATTGTAAAACAGAACTAAACATATGACAATAGCATACTGTTAGGGGCTGAGTTCATGACATGCTTTGTCCATGAGGGGAATTATGTCCATGTGGGGGTTTTCCGTGAGCATTATTTCCAATCAATTCACACACAAGAAATAGTATAGATATAGTCTGATGCGATGAAAGAACTGTAACAAAAAGGGAAACTGGTGTTGAACTAAACTGCCAGAAGTCAAAATAATGGAACACCATGTAGAAACTGTAAATAACACACATTTTATTTAAACTATAATAACAAATACTTATCATATATTTGATTATCTGTAAATTATTTAACTATGTTATTTGTAGCTTAGGCTAATAAATGTGTTAATATTATATTATCAAGTTTCGACCACCTGTGCATTGTTGAGTGAGTTAGTATGATTTTGTTCAAGTAACAATGGGTTCAAACAGTGATACCCTTCCACTTATTTGGGTTTTTTACAAGCAGCAGTGTGTGTTACTTATTTTTCCCTACGTATGCTTTGCCAACTACCATTGTATTATCCTGCCCATCTGCCACCAGAATCATTGGTTCCTGCTGGTGGCAAATACACAGGATAAGACAGTGGCAGTGCTGGACTCACTGCAGCAGGAGACGAGACGAAACAAGTTTGTTGCCCTATGGCAGTAAGTATTACCTGCCAACGAACCAGTGCGACCATTCCTACTGCTTGTGTGCAATACAATCACTTTCTCCTAGTTTCTAGCCCTACGTTGGTTAACAACTGCTATAACACCACTTACTGATTATGTGTGTCTTTACACATGTCCATGTTTTCATTGGTGTAGTAAAACAGTGGAGACAGGGCGTGTTGCCTACTGCAGTGTTTATGGTAACAAGCCTTTCAATCATGCCTGTTGTTGTTTAGTGATATGTTTTATGCAGGAGTATGTATATTATTTTAACATGAGCCCCTGTAGTCGGACTATAGTTTCAATACACTTTGCAAATAATTGTGATGTCTGGATAGTATGAATATTATTTCTGCATTGGTAGATCCGTTATTTTTAAGAGATGCCTGAATAAAGGTGGAAAACGACTGCATAAATATGAACGGATTTCTGTCCTTCTTCCAGGAAGTACACACAAGCGAGAAATGCCATTGGAGACATGGACAGCCATAAACGTAAGATGAGGTCAGCAGGAAGACACCCACAGTTGTGATGTGTTCACAATGATGGTGAGCACCATTTGAGAAACAATTTGGTGTTACTATTAATTGTAATTTATGATATATTAAGACAATAAATTCCTCTCAATTTGAAGAAGAAAAAACAGTAAATGTGCCAATCCTCCACATGGTACTATATACACACAGACACAATAGTCTGTTTCCTGGCATATTCCTACATGACATTTGCTATGTTATATATTTGAAGTTTTTCGCAATGCTGGTTACATAAAACGTCCCTCACTGATGTAGGAATGAAAACTTCACATGATACACACTAATTGCCAGCTCGCTTACAGTAACATTGAGCATGTTATCACACTACCAAATTGGTTTGTATAAAATATTATATTTAACAGAAATAGCAAACGAAAATTGTGACCTATATCTATGTATGTTATTAAGGGATGCTATGTTTTCAGATGAGTGTATTATTTATGTGGAAATTTTAACATTAATGTGTATCTGTATTCCAGTATGCAAAGGCCATCAGCGTTGGAGTACCACCTCACAAGATACGCCAATGCCATGTCGATGCTTTTAGAAAGGCTGTATTAGCAGAGTTCCTGCAATACAAGACACAGTAATGGCACATGCAGTCACTGAATATATACTTTAAGTTGTCGTCTTACCATTTTAATCACACCTCATCCTATTATTTGATGGCTCTTACTGTAATTTATTATTTAAATGAGTTTATTCATTACACACCTGTATATGTTTTAGGTATAATGCCCTTACATTTAAATTGTATTTTAATTCAATGTACGATTTTTAGTTGTATTGTTTTTATGTTAGTTAACTTAGTATTTTAATGATCTAACTATACAGGTTTGGTATTATGATTGTATTGTAAAGCGCCGTAGAGACATGTGTGATTATGGCGCTATATAAATATCTTATGTTATTATTATTACAGTCATGCAATCAGGCTATACATGAATTAATGATTACTTGTGACAATGGTTTTATTTGTGAATAATTGAATTTTATATTACTTGGCTGATTAAATATTATGATATACTTTATTTGTAACAATGTTGTATTGCAAGCAAGTGCAGCACTATATAACGGGCTACGTGGTTTGGTTCTTTGTAAATGTATGTCAATCATTTTAGCGTATTCCTGTTGGTTTATGTTACTTTGTTTAATGTAATAACAATCACAGCTTTAGTTTCATAAGTATCTCCTTAGTTTAATTTACATCATATTAGAATGACGTAAATATGTATGACCAGAAAGGCTAATGTTATCTACGACATAATAATTATTTGTAACAATAGTTTTATTTTTTAATAATTGGATTTGATCACTTGTCTGATGAAACATCACAGTATTATACAAAGGGCTAGTTTTGATCTGAGTAAATAAATATTTTTTTTGCATTTTATTTTTGATTTAATAATACTATTTGAACTGTTATGTCACACATAATTATACACGTTGACATGATAATACATGTTTACTTATGTAAGTCATGAATGCATGACCCATTTCCTTAAATGTATTATTAAAGGATTGTTGAGTTACTCGGAGTTGCGTTGGGAAAAACTGTTTGGAAATGGTGACCCCAAGATCCCCACCCTCCGTATGAATTCTGAAGCGCCTCAATAGGACTTCTAGACTGCACACAAAATGTCAGCCCCATATTTCCAAAACTGATGGAGATAAGTGCTATTTTAAAACTGTGACCCCCAGACCGCCACTCCGGACAAATTTGCCAACAAAAAATATAAAACTCCGAACCATCCCAATGGGTACGCTAGATCGCATAAAAATGTGTGCCCCATACAGGCATGACTGGCCCAGAGAAGTGCCATTTTAAAATTGTGACCCCCACATTTTGAATTTTTGTGTGGAAAATATCTAGATTTACAAACTATCCCAATGGGCCTGCTAGATCAAACACAAAAGTACAACTCCACACATGACAAAATTACAGAGATAAGTGCCATTTTAAAATTGTGACCTTCCCCACCCCCTGGATGAATTTCGAAAAAAAACCTACTTGTACAAACTACCCCAATGGACACGCTAGATCACACACAAAATGTCAGCTTCATAAATGTCAAATTAACATAGATATGTGTCATTTATAAATTGTTACCCCCTACCCCTCCAAGATCCCCACCCCCGACGAATTTAAAAAAATCTAAATCTACGAACCACCCCCAATGGGCCTGCTAGATTATACACACAATTTCAGTTTCATACATGCCAAACTGACGGAGATAAGTATGTGTCATATCATTTAAAATGCGGAGATTTGTGTTTACCACAAAACCCGCTGTGCGTATAAACAGCGCTGAAAACTGCAGCTTTGTGTAACGAAGTCGTAAGATACACAACGTCAACGCTCTGAGACAATGAATCACAATAAAACACAATTGTTTTACAAATAATTACAAGTTATGCTAATTATGAGGTTTTGTTATGTATACTAACAATTACAAAAGTAACCGTATCATTAACGTAAACTATAATATAATAGGGTCATACATTCTTTCGGCAAACACCGTTTTAAGCTGGCCAAAAATAGGCGCTAACCTTTGAAATGTACTGTGTGTACGCAAAAAGGAACGGGAACTTACTCTTAGACCAGAGCTTACTTCCAGACCGTGTAGCTGCGGGGCGAAAATAGGCGCTAACCTTTGACATGCATAATTGCATGCGCAATACGCAAAACGGAACCGGAACTTACTCTCAGACCGGAACCTCCTTCCAGACCAGTACACCGTGCGTTGTTTGTCTGTGTTAACAGTGACGAAGTTTACAGTTGTAAAACTTTCGCCGCCGCGCCGCCGTAAATTAAGCTTTTCAGCTGTCTCGGCTCGACTCATGTCATCGGAAGACGGGAGAGGGTGCTGTTGGAGATTTCTCGCTGGAACTTCAGCGATTGAGCACGTCTCAGCACGTTTCCCGTGGTGTCGCGCTGTCTCGGATGATGACATCGGAAGACGGGGGTGGGGTACTGTTAGAGATTTTAAGCGAATGTCCGGGATATTTGTCTGTATGTACATCCAAAATGAAGGAGACTTCCGGAAATTTCGGGAGAGTTGGCAACTACAAACTGCAGGCATTGCCCACCAGCCTTTTACTTGTCTACTCCCTCCAGTCAGGTCAATCTTATTCATCCTGCTTTATTACATGAGATTATGCAAGCCCATTGTACTTTTCATAAAGCATTTTGAGGGTATTTAAAAAGCTGATAAAAATACAATTAATCAATTAATGTGATGCAGTAAGATAATGAAAATGTTAAATAAAAATGTAAGTTCTTAAATAGCGCAGTATCCATTCCTTAGAACCGCTCAAAGCTCTTTACACTTTACTCCCTGGCAAACTTGTTTAATCGAACACCATCTCGACTTCTCTGGGAAGAATCCAGCCATGCTGCAATTAATGTGCGAAGAACATTCGTACACAAATACCCACCAATGTTTATTGCCAGGTACTCATTCATACGGTTGAATGAAATGGAGCAACGTATAATAAACAAACGTGCCTCAAGGTCACTCACGATGCGGCAATTCCTCCAACATTGCGCATCCTAAATGAATATGTTGAACTTGTGGACTCGTTCACCTATCAAGGCTCGATAATAATAAACAAAACATCACATTCCGCATCTCCAAAGCTGCAGGTGCCATGTGCTGTCTATCGAACCCTCTTTTTCGCAAAAGACGTACCATCACTAAACCAACATCAGTACCGTGCGCTGATTATCACCGTTCTTTTGTATGGCGCTGAATCCTAGGCTACAACTCTCGCTCATCACCTCCGCCTCGACATGTTTGATAATCATATGCATTGCCAGCGTCGCCTACTACGTATCTCTTGGAAACAACAGATTACTAACTGCTCTATCCGTGATAGAACTGGCAAACCCACTGCGTCATTCCTCTTACGTCAACGCCTTCTCTGCTGGTATGGCCACCTCCATTGATCCAAAGATAGCAAGATGGCGCCGCATGAGAGGGCGACCCATTACCCGGTGGTCCGATTCCATCGCCCATGACCTGACCACGGTTGGCATCGACATTACCACCGCCACCCAGATGTGTCAAGACCGTTCCAGTATAAAGATATTCACCAGAGATCAGGACACGCTCGAGCCGGAGCATGTCACTTGATTTATTGATTGATTGCTTGATTGACTGATCGTTAATGTTGGTGCATTTAAACACATACAGGGAGCAAACACATGACGTTATAGCTGCTAGGTCGACTGCCTTCATTTCCTTTACCACCGTTTCCTCGTTTCTTTTGATCGACCTCGTCCTCGTCTTCCGTCCTCTGTCCAACATGGGGCAGTCTTGATTAGTTCGCCAGTAGATATTCGGCCCTAACTATCTTTATTTTCGTCTCTTGATCTTTGTAACCCGGGATGTTGACTCTGTCTGGCGGAGCAGCTCTTCATCGGCCAACATACCCCTATAATCTTCCGGATACACTGGATCTGGAAGGTGTTAGACATGGCATGGCATGACATTGATGTTTTAATGTTGATATTTGGAAGGTGTGTGATATGGAAGAAGTCTAACATCTAGAAATTTGCGAGTTTCGGCGCGATGGTCGAGCGGTTAGTGCTTACAGTCGATCGAAGAAACCGAGGTTCGAATCATGGTACCGACCACCGTTTCGAAACGTGTGCAGGTTTGTTCACCTCTCGTTACCTGTGTCTTTTGGAAGAGAGACTGTAAGCCTTTGGTCCCTTCTATCTGGTGTCTATGCTATGGGAAGTAAAAGATCCCACGCAGGGGGCAAATTAACCTGTAGTGGACTCATTAACTTTAGAGAAGGCTACTCTGAAATAAACCCTCAGTGCAATGTCCTAATAGGACTTTGCCGAGTAATTACCCAGACCCCGTCAGATGGATTGAATGTGCAACACGGTCGGCCAGGTAGGGAAAGGTTGGGGCCCATGAGCCACTTTTCACGTTTTCAGTGTTGAACAAAATGTAATAGAGTTCTTTACACTAACACATAAATATGCATGTCCTCAAGCAAGAGTTTCGGCGCTCTGGTCGAGCGGTTAGAGTGCCGGACTGTCGATTGAAGGAACCGGGGTTCGAATCCTGGTACCGACCACCGTTTAGAAACTTGTTTTGTTCACCTCACGTACCCGTGTCTTTTGTAAGAGAGACTGCAATCCACTGGTCCCTTCTATCTGGTGTATATGCCAGGGGAAGTAAAATATCCGACGCAGGGGGCAAAGTGAACTCACTAACTCTAGAGAAGGCTACTCTGAAATAAAACTTCAGCGCAATGTCCCGATAGGACTTTGTCGAGTAAGTACCTCGAACCCGACAGATGGCCTGAATGTGCAGCACATATAATACAGTTGTTTACATTAACACAAATATGCATGTCCTCCAGCAAAGAGGGTCGTAAAAGTTTCAATTGAAAATTAGACCAGCATCTGCCAATAACTATTTCAGTGTTTAACAGAACATTTATCCGTTGTGGTCAATGTGCCATTGCCAGCAACATCCGTTACCTATGGTAGTTGTATAAACAAAACAATAACACGAAATATTTACTCAAAACTATTTTATCGTGTAAAGTTTAAAACGCATACAATCGTGATTTTGCGTGCAGTAGTCCGTAAGTAGATCGATCACCATGCAGGTTGTAAGTAGCATGACCTGCTTCTAGAGTATTCGAGAAAAAAAATAACGTATAAGTATAAACAAAGTTACGAGTGGGGGGCAAAGTTCCCCTACAGTCATGGGTGCCAAGCCAATTTAGGCGAACTTAGCATATTTGCAATGCCAGAGAAAACTAGGATATTAGTTGTGCATTGATTATTTCCCTTTGCATTGGTAGATCCATAAGAAATCAACACATTAAGCACATACAGACACATTTGAAATCACATTTGTAAATTTAAGACCCCAGGTGGAAAGCCCGAAATCCGATATTGACGGTTTCACGTGGAATGGCTGTTAAGCACACAGCACTGTCTACCATTTATATCCTAAGCCTACAAGGTAAAACTGGCATATGACGATTTCCCGTAGAATAGACATCTACAATAACACATCAACCTGAAACGCAAATCACCATTTATGTGTGGTCTCGGAGAAATCAAATTTGTGTACCATATTTACAGTTACAATGGCACATCGATCTAAAAGCATGTCCACTCTATAATTCTACAATAACGCATCAGTCTATAACAACTTGTTCACTCTAAGTAGTTCTACAGTAATACACCAGTTCAACAACTTGTTCACTCTATGTAGCTATACAATAGCACACTAACGTAACAACGTGTTCACTCTATGTAGCTCTACAACAGCATATCAATCTAACAACTTGTTCACCCCAAGTAGCTCTACAATAACACAACAGTCTAACAACTTGTGCACTGTATTTAGCTCTAGAATAACACACCAATCTAACAATTTGTTCACTCTATGTAGCTCTACAGTACCACACCAATCTAACAACGTCTGAACTTTATTTAGCTCTACAACAACATACCAATGTAACAATTTGTTCACTGTATGTAGCTCTACAATAATACACCAATCTAACAACTTGTGCACTCTATGTAGCTCTACAATAACACAACAATCTAACAACTTGTTCACTCTATGTAGCTCTACAATAATACAACAATCTAACAACTTCGTCACTCTATGTAGCTCTGCAATAACACAACAATCTAACAACTTGTGCACTCTATGTAGCACTACAATAACAAACCAATCTAACAATTTGATCACTCTATGTAGCTCTACAATAACACACCAATCTAACAATTTGTTCACTCTATGTTGCTCTATAATATCACAACAATCTAACAACTTCTTCACTCTATGTAGCTCTACAATAACACAACAATCTAACATCTTGTGCACTATATGTAGCTCTACAATAACACAACAATCTAACAGCTTGTTCATTCTATGTAGCGCTATAATAACACAACAATCTAACAACTTGTTCACTCTATGTAGCTCTACAATAACACAATAATCTAACAACGTGTGCTTTCTATGTAGGTCTACCACAACACAGCAATCTATGTAGCTCTACAATAACACACCACTCTAACAACGTGTTCACTCTATGTAGGTCTACCACAACACATCAATGTACGCAGCTCTACAATAACACACCACTCTAACAACGTGTTCACTCTGTGCGTAGGTCTACCACAACACATCAATCTATGTAGCTGTACTCAGTTAACATATTTAACATATTTGACTACGTTAATAGCCTGTACAACACCACACGTTTACACCTAGCTCTCAAAGATAGCATAAATGTATCCTACCTGCTACAACGATCAAACCGGACTTACAATGGTAGCCCCAGTGAAGATTACAACCACTAAATACATGGCGTTCATAAACGATACATACGTGCTCACTGCTGCAGTTCTAACTTATAGTATCCACAGAAATGGCACATCAGTAAACAGATCACGAGTTAAGTAAAATTAGTTAAGACATTATCATTACAGTGGTGGTGTACACTATGCGTTGATAATAATTCTAAATAAAATGTGATGGGTGATGGTAATTAACCATGCAGTGACACGTGGCGATAATGTTTGTGCCCCCACATCTCCGTTAGTTTTGCATCTATTGGGTTGAAATTTCAACCCAGCATCCGCTGTTGCTGGTTACGTCAGATAGGCGAGTGAGCGATTGAGATTTCTGGCAAAAGGTCCTAACAATTAGGCCAGTGACAATTTATTAATGCGGGTAGGTTGGACACATTTGGAATGGGTTTTGCATCGCCCGGTAACTCAGCTAGTAGTTTATAAAGTAAGACATGATTTTATGATAAAAATACATGAACAGCAAAAACTCTAACATCGCTTTAGCAAATGGTGACAACAATGTGGATACCAACAACATCTGCTGCACATCGGAGCTGTCTTCCTTCTCCCTACCAACGTCAGGCGAAATCAAGAATATCATCATGGATACACCGCCTAAATCGTGCGATCTAGACCCAGCTCCTACCTGGCTAGTGACAGAATCGATCGATGAACTTCTGCCCATTTTGTCGCACATAGTTGTGGCATATCTGCAGTCGTCCGTTGTTCCAGATAAATACAAGACTGGCTGCATCTCGCCATTAATCAAGAAAGCTGGACTAAATCCAGAATCATTGCAGAACTATCGACCCGTTTTTAATTTGGCATTTCTCTCTAAAGTAATCGAGCGCGTTGTAGCAAAACAGCTGAATCTCCACATGCAAGAGAACAACTTGCACGACCAATTTCAATCGGCATATCGCCATAATCACTCAACTAAAACGGCTCTGCTTAAAGTACACAATGACATTCTGTCTGCTGTAGACCGTGGCTATGTTGTTGTGTTGGTTATGCGTGACTTGATCGCCGCATTCGACAACATTGACCACGGCATTCTATTGAGCAGACTCACTCACAGATTCGGTGTCACTGGCGCTGCGCTTGAGTGGTTCAGATCTTACTTGTCCGGTCGGCATCAAGTCGTTCGTATTGGAAGTGTCAAATCCTCCCCAACTGCTGTGCCGTTTGGTGTACCGCAAGATTGAGATTGTGTTCTTGCGTTATCGTGTCACGGTCGGTCTTCAGAGACGAGACATGTAGCTCTGTCTGCGAGCTACCAGGCTCGGCGTGATGTCCGTCACGGCCTTACAACCTACAACACAACAATTCCCGTGACGGCCGTGTCACAGTGCTGCACTCCTATTATTAAAGGGAAAAATGTCAATTGTGTCGGCCTGAACACTTAAAGAGTTAATACAATAAAACCATTGGCACCTACAATCAACGATATCATGCCTGTGATTTACTCAGAACTTATTTTCAAAACAAATTGTTCAACGCAAACTAGAGTAAGAGTCTCAGTTTGGCGACTGGCAAATTGGTGACGTCAGGCTTTCTATCACAATGGCGCTGTCCGTGCAATTTAAATTGTGTCTTCAACAAGCTTATTCCAATACACTGCTGGCGTATTATTCTTGGTTGTAGTTGCTAATGGTTACATTTTGTAACTCTTTTATATGCATAGACTACAAAAGATGCCTTTTGTTTCCCTTTAAAACCCTTTATTGGACGTTGTTGCCCTGAGGCAACATACCAATTTTATACTTTTTGCTTGGTCTATTGCCAATTTTGAAAAAAAACTATACTCAATGCAAAATCAATGCTGCCATATCACGTTAGTGTGTATTAGTATTTATTTCATATATTTTTTCTGTATATGGTCTTTTGGATACAGCATCATAACATAGGTGGTGAAGATTTTTTTTATTTGGAAAAGTTGAAATAATTCATCCAATAAAGGTTAAAAGTTGCCTTGTCAAGGAGGATCTGACGGCTGAAACTCGCTGTTACTAACAATACGGCACGCTGCTTCACTCAAAGTGTACGTAGGTTTTCACTGAGACCAAGTGCCGGCTAAAGCAAGTATTCCACACATAGGCCCACGTACGGAAAAGCATGCGGGTACGGTATGCAGTGTATCCAAAATACCGACCGACTGCGCTATAAAGTAAGCCGGCGTGATGTCATAATCTCCTAAACTTGAAAACTTTCGGATACGTCGGAACTAATCTCCAAGCAGAGGCTATCTTCCGGGCGCGATCACCTTCCAGAAAAGTGAACAATTAAACTTGTCTCTTGGGCAAAGTAATGATTGCTTATTTAAAACGAATGTCAAAGGTCAGTTTGGAAGCAGTACAGTCACCCGTGGCAGAGATGAAGATCGCGACCGGAAACGAGTCGCTGTTTGGAGAGTGCGTCAGAACTAGTCAGATGTCAGTCTGACGTATTCGATAGTGTTTGAGTTTTCGTGATTATGACGTCACGCCGGCTTAGAGTGTAACGCAATCGGATGGAGGGAGACATACAGGCACGCACGCACGGACGCACGCACGCACACACGCACGCACGCACGCAGCAGTGGGAGCAACGGACGGACGGGCGGAAGGACGAACGGAAAGACGGACAGACAGACAGATAGACAGACTACTTAAGAAACAAAAAAAAGGTCAGTTACCGCACAAGGCCATCGCTGTGTCGAACTCTGACTTCAGTATTTGGAGGACTTGTTGCACTCCTTCAGCTCCCTGGCGGAACAAAAGTTGTGACTCATACAGAACCTCGTCCACCTACATCGACCGAAGTCTTCTACTTGTAACAAACATTCATTTGTGCTCTCAGCAAAGATGTGTTTGTTGTTCTCTATTACTTCGTTCGCTTAATTTACTACTAACTAATACGAAGCTTAAACTGAAAATAACATTTAACGATTTTGCTACGACGTCGATATATATATATATATATAATATATTTATACAATATATGTATATATATATATATATACAATATATATATATATATATATATATACTTTTCATGAAAACGACGATTTGTATTCCTAAAATACAGTTTTTTTTATAACTTAGCGTGTTATTGGTTTACTGATTTTCCTGTTAGTCTTAGAATATATATATATATAAACAGTATTTAGGAATACAAATCGTCGTTTTAATGAAAAGTGGATAGTTACGTTGTACGCGACGCCGTAGATGGCCGGTCGGCCGATGAAGACGGCGCGTGCCCCGAGGGCCACTGCTTTGAGAACGTCCGTGCCGAGTCTGATGCCGCCGTCGAGGTAGACCTCGCAGCGGCCAGCCACTGCAGCGACGACTTCGCCCAGCGCATCCAACTGAAACAATCGTCGTTGAAGACATTTGGACGGCTCGCATAACCCGGGATGCACAATGTGTAGGCGCAGTCGTGCATTTTCAACATATATAGTTATATTAATTTTAAAATAATAAATAATTTAATATAATAAACATATATCTATATATATACAATAATATGTAAATACGATATAATACTATCAAACGCATGTTTTACACAATACATATACATATATATATATGTATTATATTAAATTATTTATTATTTTTAAGTTAATATAACTATTTATTTAATTAGTTTAATATTTTAGAAACTCATATATTTCAGTTATTTACTATATTTTTTTGGTATTAATATTATGGCATTATACAAATGTTAACAATAATAATAAACAAGCAGTGAACAACCATTAACATGTAACATTTTCTGTATAATCACTAACCAAATCAATGGTAACAAACAACTAACTTCAGGTGACTACACATGCCAACATTCCTAGCCTTCCCTTTGCTTTAAGACCGGTGTTAAATAGAGTTTACACGAGCGATTAATTGTCCGATTGTCAGCGTCGCCTCGCCAGACGGGCCGAACGCCTTGTTTTTTGGAAGAAACCAGAAACGACCTGTTCGACTGGGCGGGCGAGAGGTGGAATTTTGTGACAATCTCAATTGTTGGTATTTTTGGAGAGCCTGAAGTGTTCGTATTTTGGCGAGTTTCGGACGATTGCAATCGGAAGTTTTAGGTGAGCCTCGAGGGGGTGCAACTGGAGGTTTTTAAAGCCTCAAATGTTAATTCTTTGGAGAGTCTCAAGAAGGGATGCAACTGAAGGTTTTTGAGAGCCAGAAGTGGGATGCAGTTGGAGTATTTTGCCCCGCCTCCATAAACTACCCTCTCTGGATCAGACCCTGTTCACGCAGAAACAAGTGAAACAGGCAAAGACAACGAGGAGAAAGTGCACCGTGGCAGGGACCCCGTCGAGCTGTCTGCCGCCGTGGTTCGAGACGACGATGCCGTCCACCCCGCTGTTGACGGCTTCAAGGGCGTCTTCGGCTGCAACAATACAAAAAGGTACAGGTAAGTTCTTATATAGCGAAGTATCCAGTCTTCAGGACTGCTCAAAGCGCTTTACACTTTACTCCCTGGCAGGCCTGTTCAATCGAACAACATGTCGACTTCTCTTGGAAACATGCAGTCACGTTGCAATTAATGCGCGAAGACTATTCGTACACAAATGTCCACCACTGTCTATAGCCAGGTACTCATTACTACTAAGCTAAGTGAACTTGATTTAATATAGAATGAACGAACTTGCCCAAGGTTCAACACCGCGGCACAGGATTCGAACCAGGATTCTCTTGGTCGAGAGTCCTAATCTCCTACCTACTATGCCACTGCACTCCACAAGAGCAACCGTTGCCTTCAATCTCACAATATACTTCAAATAAAACAAGTTTTGTAAACGTATAATGTAACTCAAAACGTGGGTATGTTCCTACTTTCGTAACTACGTAATCGACCTACACGATCTTCGTTTCAAATGTTGACTAAGAGAGATGTGTCCTTACTACCGTAAGCAATCCAATACAAGGATCATGCCAGCAAGTAGTCGGTTAAAACATGCCACACAAATACCTCATTTATGCAGTATATTAAGCAAAGAATGGTGTATCAATGTCATGAGGTCCGATGGCCTAGCAAACACCATGCTTCAAAGTAGAGCCAGAGCACGTGAAACGTCTAGAACTAGTGTCGAGTGCGGTGGCGCAGGAACCGTGTACTAGAGAATCGGATTCCAAAACCCGCGTTCGCATTCTGTGCGGTCGTTTCGAACCATGCGTGGGCATGTTCGGTCACTCTATGTTGCTCCATATTACTCAGCCGTATTACGACAGTCGTGGATATCTATGTACGATTAGTCTTCGCGCATTTATTGCAGCACGATCAGTGCCTTCCAATGAAGTCGAGATGTTGTTCGCTTGAACAGGTCTGCCATAGAGTAAAGTGCTTTGAGGAATCCTGCGGACTGGTTACTGTGCTATATATATATATATTATATATATATATATATATATATAATATATATATATATATATATATATAAGAATTTGCCGTTACTTTTAACTGCATACTGCCGTCGAGGAATAGACGGGACACAACTTCTATTATATATGAGACATACGTGGCAGCAGTGGGGAGGTTTGTAACAATATCACTTAATGATATCTCCCCAGAAAGTGAAATAACAAGCCGCTCCCTTGTCGAGGTAGCCAGGTTTAATAAAGTTTGGTTTAGCAGAACTAGCGCCTCTATTCTGCCTATATATTGTAGTAAAGTCCATACGCCCGAGTAAATATCGTAACAAAGTTGATTGTCCAACGACCACCATAGGTAAAGATGACATTTGCTCACCGGTAAGGATCCCCTTGGCGACCACGGGTAAGTCGGTGACAGTTTTGAGCCACCTAACATCGGCCCACGTCAATGACTGGTCAATTAATGAGTTGATGTACTCGGACTGCGCTGATCGTCTCTCCGATTTGCTCATCCGATTTCCGGTGTTTGAGAAATTGGCCATGCTGAAAGCGCAAGGAGACTTCACACGTTTTGTACTAAGACGACTGGCGAAACGTGTCCTATCATAAGACGGGTCTGTTATCCAGATTGCCATCATGAGAATTAGCCACATGTGGCAAATGGACAAGTAAGCCTTCGGCTTATCTGGGGTCCAATCATCTTCTATTCGTTTACAGTCCTCTGTGAGAATGAATAGGTTCTGAAAGCTAATCTACTCTGTTCTCCCCTAATGTTACTTCATGTCAACTAGTCCTTCTATTCTGTACAACCGAGAAGAGTCTATCAATATTTTCATAATACCGATAATGATTAACAATGGAAATGTCATTTCAAACACAAAATACGTTATGTACATCTTCAATGTGTTATACGCAGACTAGTCAGTTAATAGAAAGTTGCCTAGTGCTGGAAACAACAATATCAACTGGACTCGATGTTCACCTGTACTGTGGCGGCAGCGAGAACTGATTGCGAGCATCCGCGAGTCGCTTGCCAGTAATCGGCATGTCGACGGTGAGAATGATCGCCTTGTAGCCGTTCTTCTCTGCGCGACGAAGAAGTGCCAGCGTCACGGCTCGCTCTCGGTTGATGTACATCTGCTCGATACGGCTCGTAGCCACACATCAGGCCAGTTACATAGAAACGATGATTCCAATTCCGGAATTCGTGTTGATGTTAACAAAGTGTTTAAAAGGGTGGATTACACGTGTATGACATGTTGTGGACCCTTGATAAGATGAGGGCTATTTATTGCTTTGGAATGCAACTTTGTTAAATCTGCAATGTCTTTTGGTGGCCATTTTGGATTCGGTCACTTTTTTCTAAATGTCCAAGGGTGAGAACAACACACCCACCTGGATATGGTTATACATATGCTAGGGATGAATAATCAACAAAGAAGAAATTATATCAGGCAAACAGGGTTTACCCCCTCCGCTGTTGTACTATTTCTGTCGGAGAGGTTTCGTAATTAAAATCGATGCACAAAAAAGCACATCAATACAAAAGGGTTAGTCAATATCAGAATCGATAAGCCATATTAAAGTCGTCAACATATGGATCTGTACGCCAGGGAGCTAAGGTGGATACGCAAGGTTGTAAAGGTAAGTTTTTAGATGACGGCGAAATTGTATACTATTTTAACTAATGTAACACTAAGAGAGAGAGAGCATATTCCAGAGAGTTGACGCAGCAAAAGAAAACGCCCTAGTTCCAATATTTGTATTGCCTCTAGGAACAAAACGTAAATCAGAACAAGATGATCGAAGTTGCATAGGCTTTTTTAAAGGAGTAAGCGATTAATATAAATAAGCTGGCTGCTTACATAAATCTACACTGTTCCTTCAGTAATGCTACTCCGTATTCTTCTACCCATCTTAAGGTAAAACAAAATACTGCTATCAATGTTTTGTGTAAGAATTACAACATACCTGGAAGAAGTGCAGCCCGCCCGCAGCACCTTCAGCGATCTCTTCGATGCTGCACGTTGCTAAAGTGCTCAGTGTAAAAGCCACGCCCATTGCTTTGGCTCCTGCAAGTTGGCATTTGTCCTTCTAATTTCTGCTTTGTACTAAAGTGTTTAATCCACCGACAAATACATAAACATATCATTACTAGACTAATTAATTTATTAAGCTATTAAATGTACATGCTCTAAAGTAGTCATTGTATCTGACAATTCAATGCTCTAAGATAGTCGTTGAAACTGCTGGTTCAAGATCATGGGCTATGACACATCACCTCTGGCTTGCAATTGCGAAGAGTTTTTGAGTTGGAAAATAATAACAATAATAGTAGAAAACATTAAAGCGTCATAAGATCCCAAATGCAATACAATTGTAGGACAACACGAGATGCATACAAACAACTAGAATTACTAGAATATATATATATATATATACGGACAGGCGGACGGGCGGACGGGCGGACGGGCGGACGGACAGAATTGAGCAGCAACAGTATATCTAGTAGCGAAGGAAGTGGATAAATTACAACCAAAGCCTGGTCTGAGAAGACCAGGGACACATTGCGAAACTGATTCAAAATTAATCGCGTCTAAATTCAGACAAGGGTAGCATCACACGTATATTATATTTGATTAGTTTTATTGATTTTAGTTGTCATTCTCTTTGTGTGGCAGTCCAAAAAACGTTTTTTAATTTTATTCTTACAATGCGAATGCATGCGTGCATGTGTGCGAGTACGAATATTTCGTCGTTTGTCTTCGCTTACGGGGTCAGCCCACTGTTGGTTTTCCCATAGGCGACCACGTTAACGTTTTGTCTGATTATAAGAAAACGTGATCTATAAAATGTCTTAAACTTCTTACCTGCTGTTGTCATCATCTCATTCACATACCGATAGATTTTAACAAAAATTGCATACTTCCAGCTCTCGTAAAATGCCTGTATGTGTGACACCCGTCACTATTTACAAATGCCGGCAAGAATTACTCCGCAAACAGGTCACACAGGCACATTGCTGCCAAATATCCTTCCGCTTATTCAAATCATCTAGAAATCCACCATTTTACAGTCAACACCTTCTACGATCACACATGAAAATCTCCCTACTCAAATGCACATACGTCACAGCGTGTGGATTTTGTAAAAAAATCATTTCTAAAAAATACACTGCATTTTTCTTCGGACAGAAAGTCTAACTAGAACATGACCCCTTACCTTGAGCAGTGGCGATTTCGCCGTCGGGGTGCGCCATTCGGTGCAAGGCGGTCGACGCGATGCACACTGGGAAGGAGATCTTGTGGCCGAGAATCGTCGTGCTGGGGTCTCGCCGCGACACATCTCGAAGACATCGCGGCCGAAGCTGATATCTTAAAATACAATGTGTTTACCAATGTTTTGTAAGGGTAAAACCCATAGGCCTATATATATCCCATATTACTCTCCAGATAAAAAAAAATAATATATATATATATATATATATATACCGTTAACTATTTCGATCTCAACGTTCAGTAAAGATAACATTGTTAAATTTTATACTTGGATATTTATTGTTGTACTCAATTTAAGATGTTTTAAAAGATTATTGCAATTACTGCAACATTTTTAATAAGTAAATAATGATAATTATAATAAAATATGCTTTACTCCATGTATCGCGGTGTGTGCGTGCGCGCGCGCTTTTGTGGTCTATTTGTTCTTTTAGTATGTATGTGTGTGTGTGTGTGTGTGTGTGTGTGTGTGTGTGTGTGTGTGTGTGTGTGTGTGTGTGTGTGTGTGTGCGTATTGCTTGCGTAAGTGTGTGTGTGTGTGCGCGCGCGCGTGTGCGTGAGTGTAGCTAAAAGGTCAGACGTAATTCGTTCAATATAATCACGTGCTCAGTGTAAATGTAAAATGTAAACATCTATCACTTGTGCACAGCCTATCCTTTTTAGTGGAGTGCGAAATGGTCATGACTATGACGACCGTTACGTCTCTCTCTTCTTTTTTACATAAATAACTCTTTCAATTTAAACAATAATGGTAATCGTTTATTTGTTTGCAACCATAAGATATTGAATAAAAAGTAAATTTACAAAATGTACACACACGCACTCACAAATATATATATAATAAATATACATATATATATAATATATACATATATATATATTATATAATATTATATACAATGTATATATATACACTGTATATATATATATTTATATATATATATATATATATATATATATATATATATACAAAGACTATTAATGCAACAATACAATGAGTAGGCCCTACACATACAAAATCATCGTAACTGTCATTAAAATGAATAAATATTAATAATTAAGTGTCGACCCCGGCAAGCACGGCATTGAACTAAACCCGTGTACAAGTTTTGTTCACAACCACAATCCAACGACCTGTTGAGAAGTACCCTAGAAGGACCTTTCTCAACGGCTCACGGACTTGCCTTCTGAACGCGTCCACGTTGTCCCTCAACGTCGTTTCGTTGTTGGCGCCGCTTCTGTAATAATCCAACGCATTTCTCGCGATGTTTTTGAAGGCATATTTTTCAAAGTCGTCAAGACAGAACATTTCTATCGAGGCCGACATCGTGGTGAGTGTGTACGAGTGCGTTACTTGTGAACACGCACCAGCTATTAGCACAGCTCAAGTGTAATTAAGCTCAAGAGACATCAAACACCCCAAGTATACTGTCAACGTACTTGTCTGGAAGGAGGTTCCAGTGTACTGGTCTGGAAGGAGGTTCCGGTCTGAGAGTAAGTTCCGGTTCCGTTTTGCGTATTGTGCATGCGATTGTACATGTCAAAGGTTAGCGCCTACTTTCGGGCCGCAGCTACACGATCTGGAAGTAAGCTCTGGCCTAAGAATAAATTCCGGTTCCGTTTTGCGTACACACAGTACATGTCAAAGGTTAGCGCCTATTTTTGGCCAGCTTAAAACGGTGTTTGCCGAAAGAATGTGTGACCCAATTATATTATAGTTTACGTTAATGATACGGTTACTTTTGTAATTGTTAGTATACATAACAAAACCTCATAATTAGCATAATTGTAATTATTTGCAACAAAATTGTGTTTTATTTTGATGTCATTGTCTCAGAGCGTTGACTTGTATGTTACGACTTCGTCACACAGAGCTGCAGTTTTCAGCGCTGTTTATACGCACAGCGGGTTTTGTGGTAACCACAAATCTCCGCATTTTAAATGACATGACACATACTTATCTCCGTCAGTTTGGCATGTATAAAGCTGAAATTTGTATGTAATCTAGCAGGCCCATTGGGGGTGTTTCGTAGATTTAGATTTTTTTTTATTCGTCGGGGGTGGGTATCTTGGAGGGGTGGGGGGTAACAATTTATAAACTTATATATGTAATTTTGTTGAACTTTTGTGTTTGATCTAGCAGGCCCATTGGGATAGTTTGTAAATCTACATATTTTCAAAAAAGTTTCAAAATGTGGGGGTCACAATTTTAAAATGGCACTTATCTGAACCAGTCATGCCTGTATGGGGCAAGCATTTTTATGCGATCTAGCGTACCCATTGGGATGGTTCGTAGTTTTATATTTTTTTCTAAATTTGTCCTGGGTGGCGGTCTGGGGATAACAATTTTAAAATAGCACTTATCTCCATCAGTTTTGGAAATATGGGGCTGACATTTTGTGTGCAGTCTAGAAGTCCCATTGAGACGCTTCAAAATTCGTACGGAGGGTGGGGATCTTGGGATCACCATTTCCAAACAGTTTTTCCCAACGCAACTCCGAGTAACTCAATAATTCTTTAATAATACATTTATGGAAACGGGTCATGCATTCACGACTTACATAAGTAAACATGTATTATCATGTCAACGTGTATAATTATGTGTGACATAACAGTTCAAATAGTATTATTAAATCAAATATAAAATGCAATTTTTTTTTATTTACTCAGATCAAAACTAGCCCTTTGTATAATACTGTGATGTTTAATCAGATATGTGATCAAATCCAATTATTAAAAAATCAAACCATTGTCACAAGTAATCATTAATTCATATATAGCATGACTGCATGACTAATAATAATAAAATAAAATATTTATAAATCGTCATAATCACACAATGCTCCATGGCGCTTTATAATACAATCATATTACCAAACCTGTATAGTTAGATCATTAAAATATTAAGTTAAATAACATAAAAACAATACAACTAAGAATCGTACATTGAATTAAAATACAATTTAAATATAAGGGCATTATACCTAAAACATATATAATGAATACACTCATTTAAATAGTAAATTACACTAAGAGCCACCAAATAATATGATGAGGTGGGATTAAAATAGTAAGATGACAAATTAAAGAATATATTAAGTGACTGCATGTGCCATTACTGTGCAGGAACTAACGGGGTCAGCACACTGTTGGACTTCCTGCTTGATTACAGACGAAAAAAAGTGCAGTATATTTTTGAGAAATGATTTTTTACAATGTTCACTTGCTCTGACATATGTGCATTTGAATAGTCAGATTTCTAGATGAGATTGTAGAAGCTGTTGACAGTAAAATTATGTCTTTTTAGCTGATTTTACTAAGCGGAAGGGTATCTGGCAGCAATTTGGCTAGTTGACACTTTTAGCCGGATTTCTGCCTGCATCCAGTTGTAAATATTGACGGGTGTCATACATACAGGCATTTTGCAAGAGCTAGAGATATTAGATTTTGAGTAAACTCGATCAGCATGTCAATGAGATGATAATAACAGCAGGTGAGAAGTTTAAGAAACTTTGTAGGTCACGTTTTCTTATAATCACACAAAACGTTAACATGGTCGCCAATGGGAAAACTGACAGTATGCTGACCCCAATTAAAGTCCCTAGCAACGGAACCACGCTACACAGTGAGGCATCATGGACGACAGGTTTGATGAAAAATATGCAGACAAAATTAATGAAAATGTGTCTGTTTCAACAAACAATCAGTGTATATTGTGGACAGGCTGCACAAAAGGCACAGGGGTGAAATACGGAGCAGTTAGCTGCAAGTTTAGATGTGGCAATAGACGTACCATCACGGCACACCGGTTAAGCTATATGCTGCACCACAGGAGAACATTTATAAGAGCGAATCTAGATGCTTCACATCTCTGCCACAATAGTCTCTGTGTGACAGCCACACATGTCAGCCTGGAACCACACGGTGTCAACAATGAAAGAATTTCTCGCGTGAAATCAGGCGAATGTCGTGGTCATGGCATTTACCCTGCATGCATGTTAGATTTAAAATTAAATCCATTAAAAATGGTGAGCACTTACATTTCTTCGGGAGTTCGTGTACGATGAACTTTTGCGATGTGTGATCGTTACAACAGGTCACTGATATATGTCGACAACAGTCAGCCCCTGCTGTCACTGATGTAGCATTGCATCTTGTCGATTGATCATGGTACTCAAGATGTTCGTGGTAGTCTGATTGTGTTCGCATGAATGTCGGCAGGCAGATGGTGTCGTGTGTGTCGGATGGTCTAGGTCTTCACATTGTGTTTGTATGGATGATGGTCAGTTTGCAGCCCAAGTAGACGCTGCAGAAATACAGAAAGTCGTATTGTTATAAAGTTGTGTATGCACATTGTGCTCATGTGTATGTGTGTCTGTGTGTCTGTGTGTCTGTCTACTCTCTGCTTGCGTAAGAGTGATCGGCCGATTTTCGTGACCTTTACGAATATGGGTGATCAGTACGATTTCCCGGTGGCTGTCGGCGCCTCCTTCTCACTGGTGTAACTGCCGTTGCTGTCACTGCTACTGTTGTTACTGTATGACTTGCTGGTTTGGGATCAAGTTGACTCTTTCTGTAGATGTCGTCTTGGCATCTCTGTCGTTTCGCCCTAATGTAGTCTCTCATCCTCTTTGACTTGGTGGCTCATCTGTGTAGGCGTACCGATGGCCGTCTGGCATATTGTCGTTGGTAAGCTACATCTTGCTGGATCCGTTTAACAGCGTGAGCAACTCTTCCGCCCTTTGTAATGGGACACTGTACATTTTCCAATTTTCGTAGCATTGAATCTCCAGCACCGTAGTTTAGACGATCGATGACTGAACACACACGTCCCAGTGCATTTCGACTGAATTTAACGTTCTTACGTACCGACGCGGAATAAGCTCTGTTTGCAGATTCATTTGGATTTGTTGTTAGTCTGCGTCGTGTCATTTGAAGTGCGGCATTGCCAAGACGCATTTCAATCAGTCCTTGAAGTGTTGCTCGATCACTGTCTGTCATATTTAGTCGCGTGAGGACGCAGGCCTTCAAATGCTGTGAGGTATTCCACCAATTCTTGCGACCACCACGGCAGACAATTGCATGTCTGCGACAATTTCTGCACGAGCCAGAATAGCAGTCGAGTGTGGCTTGAATGATGTCGGGCATACGTCTGGTTATAACTGTCGTGTCACTGTCGTGAAGTATGTGGACACTTGTGTAGATCTTCTGGCATCTTGTTTTCACATCTTCCGCAAACATTTTTCTGTTTTCTGCTTGCCTTGCAGCAGTTTCTCCTGGAAACATCCTGGGGAGAATGATGCTTTCATGATATGACGAAATTGCGTTTGAGACAGATGCGTCGTATCGGATTGCCTCTGTGTCTCCATACCTGCTGGCATTGCATCTTGTACACCTCGCGATGCTAATGCATCACCGTCTGTTGCAACATACTTGATTGCAACGTCATCTTGTGCTAAACTGTCGCCAATTTTTTTCCCAATTCTCTACTCTGACAGCGGATCTGTTGCTTGCACATTGGCCGTGCAACCAGCATGGCCAGGACAGGTGACATTGACACCCTTGTTCCGAAGTGAAGCTCCTAGTTTACACAGCTTGCTGTCCATCCAGAAAGCTATGATTTCCTTTTCACCGGTTTGCCAACTGATTGCAGTTCCCAAAGCCTGTGCCCACCACAGCTGTAAGTGTTTTTGAGATTTGTGGAGTTGTACCGAACATCGACGCTTAATTTAATCGGAGCATCTTCTGGCAGACCACGCAGAGTGTTGGTCTCTTTTGTTTTCTGTCTTCTGTGTAAGTCATCCATGGTTGCTTGTGCGGTGACAGTTGCGACCTTGTTTGCAGTTCTCTGTAATCCTGTGCGACTAGATGGTGGTGTGTCCATTGCAGCTAGAATGTGACGGATCTTTGTGGTCCCTATTGTCGAATCCTGGAGACCGACGTGAAGTGCGACATTAGTTGTAGCAGCTCGCTGACCACTACGTCCAGTGCTGACCTCAGTGTACAGTTTGTACATGCGCGAATAATAGTCACAATTTGTACATCGGAGTGATTGTTTCCAACAGAGACCAATCTGTTGTTCATGGTATATTTGAAACTGTGGAGAAGTGCACGTCGTCTTGCAGGCGTGTTCAGTGTCACATTCATTCCACATCTGAGCACTCTTTTCCATATTTAACAGACGCATCTCGGATCCTCCTTGATTTTCGTCTGGCTGGAGGTAGCTGTCTGTTAAATCTGGGCATCGGTATGGCCGCGGTCGTAGAATTTTGCTACTGCCAGGCCTGACGTCAGCATCGGGTACCGTTAACAGTCCACCAGAAGTTTCTTGTACGACTCTTGAAAAGTCAGCCATGCCGAGTCGTGGCATCCATACATGACTGTGTGGTGTTTCTGTTGATTCACCATGCATTGCTTCAAAATGTGGGTGGCCTTGTTTGAAACCGCGCCGATTTCTCCTCATTCCTCTAACAGGCGGTGTCTTCCTATCACTACGTTTGCTAAGTTTACCAGTCTCATAATTTGCAGTCTCCTTCATTGTAATAATGCAGAATAATCCCGGCAGAATCACAGTTGAAAGGGACAAACCGTTATTTGAAATCACAGACTTCTAATGAGTCTGAAAGTCCAAATCACAGTGACAGAACTTGGGTGTGATAAGGGGGGTGGGGAGAGAATCACATTAGTGAAGCCTCCATTTGGAAATCTAAATCATAAATGGACCAATGACATTGCAGAAGGGTGATTAAACAATCTGTTTTTGTTTACTTCAGCTAATTAAACACATGTGAAGAGGTTGGGAGCAACCCTAATGACATCTTGGCAGAGTGACTGCTGGGATTCAGCTCCTAGGCCCAGGCTGCCAGGACATACAGTCACCTGACTTGATCAGTACTCAATCAGGCAAGTGCCACAGTGTATTGAATGTCTATTAATTGGGTTGTGTAATACTGTGCAATTGAACTCATTAAGACGTCTGGCCTTTGAAGAATCCACACTTTAAAGTCATACATCATGTATAATTACAGTTGTCTAATAGGGAAAAAATCAAAAAATCAATATAAATATAAATGCAACATAACAACTGCCTGTATGTGATATGTTTACAGAAAACATACTGGGCTTTCTGGAAAACAGGGTTAGGTCTTCATATATGCCGGATGAGAAAGTGTGTACAGTGTAGAGTTATGCCAGATTAGAATATGTCCAACAGTAAAATGCTTACTCATATGGTGCCCGGTCAAGTAGGGTGGCGCTTTTGAAATGTGTATAGAAAAAAAATATGTGGATGAATTACCAAAAAAATTGCACAGTGTTTGAGATAGGAGTGCCTCTAAAATATAGTAATTTCTAATTTTTTCTCAAAAATTGCCATACCTATTTGGGGTCAGCACACTGTTGGACTTCCTGCTTGATTACAGACGAAAAAAAGTGCAGTATATTTTTGAGAAATGATTTTTTACAATGTTCACTTGCTCTGACATAAGTGCATTTGAGTAGTCAGATTTCTAGATGAGATTGTAGAAGCGGTTGACAGTAAAATTATGTCTTTTTAGCTGATTTTACTAAGCGGAAGGGTATCTGGCAGCAATTTGGCTAGTTGACACTTTTAGCCGGATTTCTGCCTGCATCCAGTTGTAAATATTGACGGGTGTCATACATACAGGCATTTTGCAAGAGCTAGAGATATTAGATTTTGAGTAAACTCGATCAGCATGTCAATGAGATGATAATAACAGCAGGTGAGAAGTTTAAGAAACTTTGTAGGTCACGTTTTCTTATAATCACACAAAACGTTAACATGGTCGCCAATGGGAAAACTGACAGTATGCTGACCCCAATTAAAGTCCCTAGCAACGGAACCACGCTACACAGTGAGGCATCATGGACGACAGGTTTGATGAAAAATATGCAGACAAAATTAATGAAAATGTGTCTGTTTCAACAAACAATCAGTGTATATTGTGGACAGGCTGCACAAAAGGCACAGGGGTGAAATACGGAGCAGTTAGCTGCAAGTTTAGATGTGGCAATAGACGTACCATCACGGCACACCGGTTAAGCTATATGCTGCACCACAGGAGAACATTTATAAGAGCGAATCTAGATGCTTCACATCTCTGCCACAATAGTCTCTGTGTGACAGCCACACATGTCAGCCTGGAACCACACGGTGTCAACAATGAAAGAATTTCTCGCGTGAAATCAGGCGAATGTCGTGGTCATGGCATTTACCCTGCATGCATGTTAGATTTAAAATTAAATCCATTAAAAATGGTGAGCACTTACATTTCTTCGGGAGTTCGTGTACGATGAACTTTTGCGATGTGTGATCGTTACAACAGGTCACTGATATATGTCGACAACAGTCAGCCCCTGCTGTCACTGATGTAGCATTGCATCTTGTCGATTGATCATGGTACTCAAGATGTTCGTGGTAGTCTGATTGTGTTCGCATGAATGTCGGCAGGCAGATGGTGTCGTGTGTGTCGGATGGTCTAGGTCTTCACATTGTGTTTGCATGGATGATGGTCAGTTTGCAGCCCAAGTAGACGCTGCAGAAATACAGAATGTCGTATTGTTATAATGTTGTGTATGCACATTGTGCTCATGTGTATGTGTGTCTGTGTGTCTGTCTACTCTCTGCTTGCGTAAGAGTGATCGGCCGATTTTCGTGACCTTTACGAATATGGGTGATCAGTACGATTTCCCGGTGGCTGTCGGCGCCTCCTTCTCACTGGTGTAACTGCCGTTGCTGTCACTGCTACTGTTGTTACTGTATGACTTGCTGGTTTGGGATCAAGTTGACTCTTTCTGTAGATGTCGTCTTGGCATCTCTGTCGTTTCGCCCTAATGTAGTCTCTCATCCTCTTTGACTTGGTGGCTCATCTGTGTAGGTGCACCGATGGCCGTCTGGCATTTTGTCGTTGGTAAGCTACATCTTGCTGGATCCGTTTAACAGCGTGAGCAACTCTTCCGCCCTTTGTAATGGGACACTGTACATTTTCCAATTTTCGTAGCATTTAGTTTAGACGATCGATGACTGAACACACACGTCCCAGTGCATTTCGACTGAATTTAACGTTCTTAGGTACCGACGCGGAATAAGCTCTGTTTGCAGATTCATTTGGATTTGTTGTTAGTCTGCGTCGTGTCATTTGAAGTGCGGCATTGCCAAGACGCATTTCAATCAGTCCTTGAAGTGTTGCTCGATCACTGTCTGTCATATTTAGTCGCGTGAGGCCGCAGGCCTTCAAATGCTGTGAGGTATTCCACCAATTCTTGCGACCACCACGGCAGACAATTGCATGTCTGCGACAATTTCTGCACGAGCCAGAATAGCAGTCGAGTGTGGCTTGAATGATGTCGGGCATACGTCTGGTTATAACTGTCGTGTCACTGTCGTGAAGTATGTGGACACTTGTGTAGATCTTCTGGCATCTTGTTTTCACATCTTCCGCAAACATTTTTCTGTTTTCTGCTTGCCTTGCAGCAGTTTCTCCTGGAAACATCCTGGGGAGAATGATGCTTTCATGATATGACGAAATTGCGTTTGAGACAGATGCGTCGTATCGGATTGCCTCTGTGTCTCCATACCTGCTGGCATTGCATCTTGTACACCTCGCGATGCTAATGCATCACCGTCTGTTGCAACATACTTGATTGCAACGTCATCTTGTGCTAAACTGTCGCCAATTTTTTTCCCAATTCTCTACTCGGACAGCGGATCTGTTGCTTGCACATTGGCCGTGCAACCAGCATGACCAGGACAGGTGACATTGACACCCTTGTTCCGAAGTGAAGCTCCTAGTTTATACAGCTTGCTGTCCATCCAGAAAGCTATGATTTCCTTTTCACCGGTTTGCCAACTGATTGTAGTTCCCAAAGCCTGTGACGCATTCTGCCCACCACAGCTGTAAGTGTTTTTGAGATTTGTGGAGTTGTACCGAACATCGACGCTTAATTTAATCGGAGCATCTTCTGGCAGACCACGCAGAGTGTTGGTCTCTTTTGTTTTCTGTCTTCTGTGTAAGTCATCCATGGTTGCTTGTGCGGTGACAGTTGCGACCTTGTTTGCAGTTCTCTGTAATCCTGTGCGACTAGGTGGTGGTGTGTCCATTGCAGCTAGAATGTGTCGGATCTTTGTGGTCCCTATTGTCGAATCCTGGAGACCGACGTGAAGTGCGACATTAGTTGTAGCAGCTCGCTGACCACTACGTCCAGTGCTGACCTCAGTGTACAGTTTGTACATGCGCGAATAATAGTCACAATTTGTACATCGGAGTGATTGCTTCCAACAGAGACCAATCTGTTGTTCATGGTATATTTGAAACTGTGGAGAAGTGCACGTCGTCTTGCAGGCGTGTTCAGTGTAACATTCATTCCACATCTGAGCACTCTTTTCCATATTTAACAGACGCATCTCGGATCCTCCTTGATTTTCGTCTGGCTGGAGGTAGCTGTCTGTTAAATCTGGGCATCGGTATGGCCGCGGTCGTAGAATTTTGCTACTGCCAGGCCTGCCGTCAGCATCGGGTACCGTTAACAGTCCACCAGAAGTTTCTTGTACGACTCTTGAAAAGTCAGCCATGCCGAGTCGTGGCATCCATACATGACTGTGTGGTGTTTCTGTTGATTTACCATGCATTGCTTCAAAATGTGGGTGGCCTTGTTTGAAACCGCGCCGATTTCTCCTCATTCCTCTAACAGGCGGTGTCTTCCTATCACTACGTTTGCTAAGTTTACCAGTCTCATAATTTGCAGTCTCCTTCATTGTAATAAGGCAGAATAATCCCGGCAGAATCACAGGTGAAAGGGACAAACCGTTATTTGAAATCACAGACTTCTAATGAGTCTGAAAGTCCAAATCACAGTGACAGAACTTGGGTGTGATAAGGGGGGTGGGGAGAAAATCACATTAGTGAAGCCTCCATTTGGAAATCTAAATCATAAATGGACCAATGACATTGCAGAAGGGTGATTAAACACTCTGTGAAAGTGCGTACAGTGTAGAGTTATGCCAGATTAGAATATGTCCAACAGTAAAATGCTTACTCATATGGTGCCCGGTCAAGTAGGGTGGCGCTTTTGAAATGTGTATAGAAAAAAAATATGTGGATGAATTACCAAAAAAATAGCACTGTGTTTGAGATAGGAGTGCCTCTAAAATATAGTAATTTCTATTTTTTTCTCAAAAATTGCCATACCTATTTGGGGTCAGCACACTGTTGGACTTCCTGCTTGATTACAGACGAAAAAAAGTGCAGTATATTTTTGAGAAATGATTTTTTACAATGTTCACTTGCTCTGACATAAGTGCATTTGAGTAGTCAGATTTCTAGATGAGATTGTAGAAGCGGTTGACAGTAAAATTATGTCTTTTTAGCTGATTTTACTAAGCGGAAGGGTATCTGGCAGCAATTTGGCTAGTTGACACTTTTAGCCGGATTTCTGCCTGCATCCAGTTGTAAATCTTGACGGGTGTCATACATACAGGCATTTTGCAAGAGCTAGAGATATTAGATTTTGAGTAAACTCGATCAGCATGTCAATGAGATGATAATAACAGCAGGTGAGAAGTTTAAGAAACTTTGTAGGTCACGTTTTCAGGCATAAGGCATTACATAGTCACCAAAAAGCACTTGGTGTGTGAGAAGCGTATGCGCAATGCTGTCTTGAAAGCTACGCAGCATGGCAAGTATCGAGTGGAAGACGGTGAGTAGACTGTACAGCCCCAGGGCCAGGCTAATAGTCTGTAGCCTAGCGTATAGGGATACAGGTGAAAACGGCGACAGATCCAAAACGGCGACAACCAAAACGGCGACAATTCCAAAACGGCGACACACCAAAACGGCGACAAACCAAAACGGCGACACACTAAAACGGCGACAAACCAAAACGGCGACAACCTATAAAGTTTCAAATTTGAGAGAAATAAAAATAAGCTCTTGTGTTGTTTCGTTGAGCAGATCCTTTCATGCGGTGTGTCTTTGATTTGTGTAGCCGTAGTAATTCGCTTGCTGCTCTAGCATTGTGTAATTGAGCAGATATGTTTGTGTTGTCTGCTTTTGATTTGTGTGTGGTAAGAACGTGTGGATTCGGAAGAGGTATTAGTAATCGACATGGTGCAGTTGCATTGTTACATTGAGCAGATCGTTTCATGAGATTGATCTTTGATTTTTGTCGGTTAAGTCGGTAGAGGCATTAATAATCGGCCTGGTGCACTTGCATTGTTTCATTGAGCAGAGCATTTCATGCGATTGATCTTTGATTTGTGTCGGTTAAGAAAGTGTGAAGTCGGTAAGTTGTAAATGCAACAATTTTCGTCATGACTCCCAATATAAAACAAAAAGCTGCCCCATAAAACAATCGATTACTATTTAAAAAATAAATAAATATTTTGATTTACATATAGGTCAAGAGAAACGCACAACAGCAAGTGTTCGCCGCAGCAGCTACCTTGGTGGAGAGCGCTTTTCGTCGAGCGCCTGCAGGAGCGTCTCTGTCAAATCCAGACAATCTTGCCCGCCGAGCGAATCGCCTACGTGAGGCCATGCGACCTCGCAATCCTGACAACCTGCTCTTTCAGCTGAACGCTGAATTTGTCCCCAATGAGTTCTTGCGCGAGGACATCACCGCAGACGACAGGCGGCATTTGCTGGTCGCCACTGACAGGATGTTGGAACTGCTGGCACGCGCCAAGCATTGGTAAGAATATGCAGATTATCGACCTGGATCGTTACACGTACAGGACAAGGTTACAGAACAAACTATAATATTACTGTGAATGGAATTGAGTCGGAAATAATGTATTAGTTGTCAACACCCTTGAACAGAGTCCTCCTCTGTGTATGAATGTACAAATACAGTGTATTATTATTAATATTTATGTCATCATATTTATATAATTATGCGACTGATTATTAAAAAAACGTCTTACTTCGTTTGTTCCAGGTATGCAGATGCCACATTTGTTATGGTAAAGAGGCCATTCATCCACCTCTTCAGTATCCATGTCTTCCTGAAAAGCGGAGACAACTTGAAACAGGTGATTAATACAATGAATGGATATGGACGAATCACGGATCGGGATATGATAAAAACAGAAACGACGCGTTTGGGAAATATGTTGACTGAAATTGCATTTGTTCTCAAATGTTGAACCTAAATTCCGTGCTGAGACTGCAGGTTGGAAATGTGTCATAGGATATGTGTTGAGAAAAACCGTCAAGTCTGCAACGTTGCTTCGACGTACCGCATGAATACCAATAATAAGAAAATCTTTAATGTTGTTTTAATAATAAAAAATACGATCACAACTTGCCTCATTTCTGCCCCAGGTACCCGTCATGTTCGTCCTCATGAGCGGGAAACGCCGAAGAGACTACAAAAAGTACTTCAAGCAGTTCTTCGTGTTCTTCCGGATAACCCTGCCGTCGAACGCCTCATACTGGACTTCGAGGCAGCCATGTGGCGGGCAACGCAGCAGGTGCTGCCCGACATCGCTATCCAGGGATGCGCTTTCCGCTGGACGCAAGCGGTGTGGCGCAAAGCGCAAGAATAAGGCCTCGCAGTGGCATACCGCGAGGATCACGGAACGCGAGATGTCTGCCGGCACCTGCTCGCCCTGCCACTTCTGCCAGTGGATGCGATAACGGGCGCGTTCGACCGGCTGCGTGCCAGAGCAACAACTGCCATGTTAGCGCAGTTGTTCACGTACGTTGAGACAACGTGGATCGACAGCATGTTGTGGCCACCAAGCGGGTGGTCGGTCTTTGGACAGTCAGTCCGAACCAACAACGACGTCGAAGGCTGGCATCGGCGCCTGAATGAGAGAGCTAAGAACGGCCAGCTGAACATGTACCTACTCATTGGCTTGCTTCACGAAGAAGCACAGCTCGTGTCGATCCATGCACGGCTGGTTTCTGAGCGGAAACTAAAGCGCCACCAGCGGGTCACATATGCGAGGTACCAGGGTAGGTTATTCAAACTCTGGCGCGAGTATGAGGCCGGCGAGCGCACCACTGACCAGCTGTTGGCAGCATGCTCCAAGGTGCATGGACCAGTTTAGAAGCGGACGCTCTCAACAGTTAAATGTGCAGGGTACATATGAATAATTGTGAACATTTTAGTTATTTCCCTAAGCTTCACGTAATTTGTACAATGTTTTTATGACCGGTTTTTCTTTTAATATTGTGTCTTTTTATACTGTATACTTTATACTGTTATGAACGTTATGTTTTGGATTGGTTCCATGTTCTTTAATAAATACATTTCTAAATCTCTTAACTCATTAAGGATTTATAGGCTTATATATTGTGGTGTGAGGTACTGCTCACTTAGAAGCGGACGCTCTCAACAGTTAAATGTGCAGGGTACATATGAATAATTGTGAACATTTAATTTATTTCCCTAAGCTTGACGTAATTTGTACAATGTTTTTATGACCGGTTTTTGTTTTAATATTGTGTCTTTTTATACTGTATACTTTATACTGTTATGAACAATATGTTTTGGATTGGTTCCATGTTCTTTAATAAATACATTTCTAAATCTCTTAACTCATTAAGGATTTATAGGCTTATATATTGTGGTGTGATGACAGGAAAGTGTTTGTATTGTATGTAATGCTGTTCTGGTTGTGGGTGTAATTTATTTTCCTAAGCTTGACGTAATTTCTACAATGTTTTATGACCGATTTTTGCTTTAATATTGTGTCTTTTTATACTGTTATGAACATTATGTTTTGGATTGGTTCCATGTTCTTTAATAAATACATTTCTAAAATGAGCAAAGTCATGAACGGTTGCTTATTCATTTCTACTGAAATCTCTTAACTCATTACGGTATAGGATTTTCTAGAAACATATCCAAGGATTTTGGACAAAGTCTGGACGTATTTACCACCTAGTGTTAAGAAAATCTTTGGAAAAAACAATACGAAATGTCGCCATTTTGGCTTGTCGCCGTTTTGGTTTGTCGCCGTTTTAGTGTGTCGCCGTTTTGGTTTGTCGCCGTTTTGGTGTGTCGCCGTTTTGGTTTGTCGCCGTTTTGGTTTGTCGCCGTTTTGGTGTGTCGCCGTTTTGGTTGTCGCCGTTTTGGATCTGTCGCCGTTTTGACCTGACCCTACTATGCCCAGACCTGGAGCCGAGTACATTTTCATGAGTACAAGACGAGTACTTTGATGATGGATGAGTACGAGTACGAGTACATTGCTAAAAGCTGAGTACGAATACAAGTACGAGTACATTCTCACGAGTACGAGTAAAAGTACGAGTACATTTTTAAAAATATAAATATTAAATAATAACGTATTTTAAAATTATGTAATTAATATAATTTATATAACTCAGCACAAGTGAATATGCAATGGCAGTTGATACATTTTTTATGACGTAAACTAAGAAAAACCTCTATTTCATCAACAATGAAATTCACTTCATTGGCATTCATTTCAGTGGCATCCTAGCTATGATCTTATCATCTATTTGCCATTGCACCAAATGAGCATGAGTTGTTCAAAGGTTGAGTCTGTCAGGCTGCACCGTTCAGGGCAGAATACTTTCTCGGCTATGCTAAATACCCTTTCAACTGGGACTGATGAGGCCGGAATGCTGAGATGGTGAGGGACCAACTGAGCCAGAGTTGGAAAACTCAGAACTGCAGTGGGTCACTGTGACGATCTGTACATGGCTGACTGAGGTATTCGATCACCTCTGCAATCAGCAATCTGCTGATATTATAAGTTTGCAGTTTATATTTTCTGATCTTAGACTACTAATTGTTGAGAGGGTTAGCACATGTCCACATAACAGGCTCAGCATCCCCTTTGAACTTTTTAGCCAGGCTGCTGGCATGGGATTATACTAGAGTAGGAGGCAGTCTCACTTGAGCCACCTTACTTCTAGAGAGGGAGACTGGCATTTCTTGTTCTTAGCAGTTAGCACTGTCAGCCACTGTCAAGTGGCATGGTCTCCAGACTACATCAAAGGCATTTCCTGTCTAATTGGTGGGTTAACTGCTAATTGGCTCTTTATGGACATCCTGGTGGCTCAATTAAACAAACAGGTTTATGGCCTGAACTGATAACCTACAATTATTGTTTGCTGAAGAGAGTTTTTCTGACAGGGAAAAGATGCTGCCTGTTGCCATGTTTTGGTATCATAAGTCATGCTTATCAGAGAATGAGGATGTACTAAGTGTAAGGATGGTAAGGTGGTATTCTATCAGAATTAACAAAGTATTATCAAAACAGTTGAACATTTAAATATTTCAGGAAAGTTTTATTTTAAAACCAAATATATTTATTTTCCCCAGTACATATTGTAAAAGCACTCAGATGTACTCGTAATGTACTCGTAAAATCTGACTACGAGTACGAATTCATGACCCATAAGTTTTATGAGTACTTAAAAAGTGTACTCGAGTACACAAGTACCAAGTACTTCGGCCCCAGGTCTGACTATGCCATAAGCCAGTCTATGAATATGGGTCTCTTAAATGATATAGGTGTCAGAATAGGGGCCTATGTTTTTGACAGAAGTATAATTATGAAACAATGGTTGGACGCAATGACATGGCTATTAACACAGCTGCTCTGCAGGCCCACCGTTTATTACCTAGAATGGTTATTATTCTTATCTTTCTGTGGATTGTACCTCTTGATTTCCTGAACCATAAATAAATATTCCTTTGACAAAACAGACACCCATGACAGACATTACAGGTTGGTGGCTATTTTTTGGCAAATATTAATAGTCTTAGATGACCAAATGTACTGCTAGTTTGTTACTACTTTGTGTCACATAAAATTTACATTCCATGCCCATGGGAGCCAAACCTTAATACACTGGCCCCGCGATAAGTGCTACTTGAAATCGATTAATTGTGAATTCTATTTTGTGAATATTCTTTCAGCTGAAATTATTAACGCTATTAAACAATCGTTTTACCTAAAAATGTATAGGCCTAGGGGCCAACCACTAAAAATGTATACCAACCTAAATACCAATGTATTTGACCATATATAGTGCAATTAATGAATGAAATAGATTAATAAATCATGGACAATCACTCGCTATCAGTACTGCATTTAGCACAGGTACTTATTGTCACACTGTACTGTATTTGTGTGTGAATAAAGTGATATTTCCTTTCTCGGAAGTAGACACAGTGACACATAAACTTATTGACAATGTGTGGGAATACTGTTACATGACAGTAAGGAATTTACTAATTAATTTTATCATACTGACTTGGTAGACTTTGTATTGCTAAATTGTTTCAAGTGAATTATGACATTCTCTGCATAGTTTGCTTAGGCCCTTATCTCTAGAATTTAGACCCCTACTGCCCTAGGCTATGGCAGTGGCAGCATCAGGTAACTTGTGTTGGTAATTTCATCCATTATTTATGTAGTAAGCTTTACTGATTAATTGTATTAAGTGAACAATACTATTTTGCAGCAACTGCAAATTTTGTAAATGGCCCTTATTAAGTTGTCTCTTTGTATTTTTTTAATTGAAACTTGAAACATTGGTTTCCTTTTTAAAACTGTTTATTTTAAATTAAGAGTACAACTGTAGATGCTAATGTCTCGGTATCTGTTGGTGGCTCAAATCCGCCAGGTAAATTATCCCTGGCATGGACTTATTGACCGATACATTGCATCTGCGAGTATGATTATGTTCATATTTAATTAAAATGACTTTCAATGATGCAACCGTTGAAGCATCAGATATACTCCATTGAAAAAATATCCAAACAACTGATATACCGGTAACCCCATACCTTCCTTGTCCACCTAACAAGATTGCCACCCAGAGAATTAACTCTAGATGGCAGGAGGACAAGGAAGCCTTTTGGTTTATTGAGAGCCCAACCCTTTTTATCCAACCCTTCTGCATCCCGCCCTTCTGAAGTGTGTCGATTTTTACATATTCACGCAGCAAACACCCACACAATCAGCAGATAATCTGTTCTATTCATTTAGAGTCCTTTGTGAAAATTAGAACTTTCTTATACCTAATCTACACTGCTCCTTTGCTAATATAACTTCATGTCCTCTTGTATTTCTATCCTTCCTAACTGAGAAAAAAATATTTCTATAAATATTTTCATAACCATTCAATATTTTCTATAACACTTCTATCTCATCTCCTCTCAACCTCCTGGTCTCTAGTGTTGTTAAACCATCTTCTTTTAGGTGTATTTCATAATTAAGTTCTGTCAATTTTGGTATCATTTTAGTCGCTCTCCTCTGTACTCTTTGTAGCATATCTATGTCCTTCTTTCAATATGGCCTCCACGCTTGTATACAATATTCTAATTGAGGCCTAACTATTGTTTTGTACAATTTATCAGTTCGTTTTCCTTATACACTATGTTTCACCTAATTAATCCAAGGATTTTATTTCCCTTTGTAGCTGCAATTGCGCACTACTTAGAAACCTTCATCTGAGCACTAGTGGTTAACCCTAAGTCCTTTTCTTTTACAGTTATAGTTAGTACAGTACCCCCCATTGTATATTGTAGATCTTCGTTCCCATGTCCTGTGTGGAGGCATTTACATTAAAAAAATTGAACCACATTTGCCCCTTTTTAGACCATTTGATCAACCTGTCAAGATCATCTTGTAAGTGCTGTCTATCTACATCACTTTTAATCCTTCTGAACACTTTTGTATCATCCAAAAATTTCAACATCTTGCTTGTTATATCATCATCCAAATCATTGATATATATATTAAGAATAATATAGGTCCCAGTACTGATCCCAGTGGTACCCCATTCAAAACTGATTTCCAGTTTGAATCCTCCCCATCAACTACTATCCGTTGTCTTCTGTCAATCAGCCATTTTTCTATCCAGTTAATTATACCATTTCCTCTGCCATGAACCTATAGTTTAAGTAGTAATCTTTGATGTGGCACTTTGTCGAAAGCTTTCTGAAAATCTAAGTACATGATATGTACTGGTGATCTCTCCCATATATAAATATATGGAGTATCTTGAAAAGAATGGGTATGACGTCCTATTGTGAGGGTCGTATATTAATTCCTAAAAGTTTGGTGCTCCAGGTTCAAGCTGTCTAAGATGAAAACTACCCACATGCATAATACGCAAGCTTGATTCTAAGTAAATGTTATGCCTCAGGTGGTTTTCACAGGCCTGTTGTCATTAGATGTAAATTCTACATGCACACTAGTAGCAGCCAGTGACCCAACTGACATGAAAGCAATTAGTTAGGTTCAGGCAATTGTTTGCACAATCTCAAATCTCCAGCCAGGGACAGTCAGTGACTGAGCTGGGTGAACTGTGAATGTCCAGTGGGTGATAAGGCACTTCAGGGCTGGGTTAAAAATGTGAAAATGAACACAATCCAGCTATACAATATTTAACTTACATTCTCATATTGTACTTTCAAGTTTTAGATAAGTTTGTACAATGTCATTGTGCTTTATTAGCTTGCTTGGCCAGTTACAGACATTAGTTCCAGTTAGCCTCTTTAGCGGATAATGTAATAATTCTTTTTTGTCTTGTATTAAAATTAATCGTCAGGTGAGTTCAAGTTCTAATTTAATTGAAGTTAGTTTTATTTGAAGTTAGTTTAAATTGAATGTTAATTAAATGAAAGTTATTTGTTAATTTTATTTTATTGAAAACAATTAGGAGGTTAATTTAATTTAATTGACCTGATAAACGTATGATATTAATTAATTTAACTGGAAAATATCTGAGTTGATGTATTTTAATTAATTTTCAAAGTTAGCTTCCCATGCCTGCTCTCAATTTTTTTAAATGTTTCCTGCACTAAATAAGTTTATGTATGGAAGCATGCCAAATTGTTTTATGTGAAGGAATCTTCATAGTATATTGAGTTACTTTGTTGTAATAAAAGTGATTGAACATAGAACAATATTTTATACTCGGTATTTAATTATTGTGTTACATTTTATAAATACCATAATGTGGCGTCTTGGCATCCATATAATTTAACAAATAAGATAATTATACATTAAAAATTTTTAGTTTTACACTTTACTCCCTGGCAGACCTGTTCAGTCGAACACCATCTCGACTAGTATTCAGCCATGCTGCGATTACGTTTGACTTCAAGATAGGGGACATGGTCCTGAGACGACATATGAGGAATGTTGGGAGGAAGGGTGGCAAACTACAACCACAGTGGATAGGCCCGTGCAAGTAACATAATTAACTACTTACCTTAATTAAAAGTTATCCTCAATAAATTGGATAAATGGTTCACATGTAATAATTCCTTTAAAAAAATACTAAGTTAGGTGTGTTAATACTTGACTTTTTAATTGTATGTTGTATTATTTACCCACTTTTCAGAGAAAAAGATGTTATCTCTTCAAGAGAGTTTACTTGGGTTTGTCTGATAAATGCTATGACAAACCATGGCCGATAGAGAAAACTTGTGTCACCACAAGATGGGGATCATATCGGGGACAGAATCCCTGTGAGATAATAAAAGTATTCCTAATACATGTTCCCTTTCCTCAGGATCACAAACATTGGGCCAAACTACCAGGTGACATTGGCAAACAAAGCTGGAGTTGTCTTGAAGACAAAGGTGGCCTATGACATGCTGAAACCCTACCACACACCTCACCTTCCTGCATCACAGACTCTACACAGTCTACCTGCATCACAGACTCCACACAGACTCCACACAGTCTTCTTTCCACACAGACTCCACACAGTCTTCCTGCATCTCAGACTCCACACAGTCTTCCTGCATCACATACTTCACACAGTCTTCTTTCCACACAGACTCCACACAGTCTTCTTTCCACACAGACTCCAAACAGACTTCTTTCAACACATACTCCACACAGTCTTCTTTCCACAGAGACTCCACACAGTCTTCTTTCCACACAGACTCCACACAGTCTTCCTGCATCTCAGACTCCACACAGCCTTCCTGCATCACATACTCCACACAGTCTTCTTTCCACACAGACTCCACACAGTCTTCTTTCCACACATACTCCACACAGTGTTCTTTCCACACAGACTCCACACAGTCTTCCTGCATCTCAGACTCCACACAGTCTTCCTGCATCACATACTCCACACAGTCTTCTTTCCACACAGACTCCACACAGTCTTCTTTCCACACAGACTCCACACAGTCTTCCTGCATCACGGACTCCACACAGTCTTCTTTCCACACTGACTCCACACAGTCTTCTTTCCATACAGACTCCACACAGTCTTCCTGCATCATAGACTCCACACAGTCTTCCTGCTAAGGTGACAGTTCAAGGCATCAGCATGACAACAAAAGACTTGATCACCCTTTCACCAGGGGAATGGCTAAATGACCAAGTATGTTATTTTCTTCAAAAACGTGCATGTATATATATACATACACATCCCTCGCACACGCACGCACGCGCGCGCGCACACACACACACACACACACACACACACACACACACACACACACACACACACACACACACACACACACACACACACACACACACACACACACACACACATACATATACACATATGTTCAAAAGGTTGAATAGGTTGAGTGCATTTGCACTGTATTAACAGGCAATATAAACATGATAGTTTTTTATGATATCGAGTTCTTTCATTATTCACAAACGCCATTATGGTGATATGTCCACGTACCTTACTGTGTGTGGTTAAACTTCTAAAGTAAGTTGCAATGTATAATTAAATATATTGAAACTGACAATTGATTGTTACAGGTGATACATGCATACCTTGGCAAGCTCTCCACAGAAAATAGTGATGTTTATGTACTACCCTGTTTTTTTGCAATATTGCTGGATATGGGTCAGTTCACGACATGGCTGTTTGACCAGGTTAGTAGTTGTTCATGAGAATAGAACGTAACCTGTCACAGTAAAAATCTGTCATGCACAAATGATACAAAGTTACTGACGTCATTATTATTTCTTCTATCAAATGCGTATGAAGAGCTAATATGTGTGACGTAATAATTGTAAGACAAAACTAAACATATGACAATAACATACTGTTAGGGGCTGAGTCCATGACATGCTATATCCATGAGGGGAATTATGTCCATGTGGGGGTTTTCCGTGAGCATTAATTCCAATCAATTCACACACAAGAAATAGTATAGATACAGTCTGATGCGATGAAAGAACTGTAACAAAAAGGTAAACTGGTGTTGAACTAAAATGCCAGAAGTTAAAATAATGGAACACCATGTAGAAACTGTAAATAACACACATTTTATTTAAACTATAATAAAAAATACTTATCATATATTTGATTATCTGTAAATTATTTAACTACGTTATTTGTAGCTTAGGCCAATAAATGTGTAAATATTATATTTTCAAGTTTCGACCACCTGTACATTGTTGAGTGAGTTAGTGTGATTTTGTTCAAGTAACAATGGGTTCAAACTGTGATACCCTTCCATTTAGTTGGGTTTTTTACAAGCACCAATGTGTGTTACTTATTTTTCCCTAGGTATGCTTTGCCAACTACCATTGTATTATCCTGCCCATCTGCCACCAGAACCATTGGTTCCTGCTGGTGGCAAATACACAGGACAAGAAAATGACAGTGCTGGACTCACTGCAGCAGGAGACGAGACGAAACAAGTTTGTCGCCCTATGGCAGTAAGTATTACCTGCCAACGAAACAGTGCGACCATTCCTACTGCTTGTGTGCAATACAATAACTTTCTTATAGTTTCTAGCCCTAGGTTGATTAACAACTGCTATAACACCACTTACTGATTATGTGTGTCTTTACACATGTCCATGTTTTCATTGGTGTAGTAAAACAGTGGAGACAGGGCGTGTTGCCTACTGCAGTGTTTATGGTAACAAGCCTTTCAATCTTGCTTGTTGTTGTTTAGTGATATGTTTTATGCAGGAGTATGTAGATTATTTTAACATGTGCCCCTGTAGTCAGACTATAGTTTCAATACACTTTGCAAATAATTGTGATATCTGGATAGTATATATGGATATTGTTTCTGCATTCTTAGGTCCGTTATTTTTAAGAGTTGCCTGAATTTAGGTGCAAAATGACTGCATAAATGTGAACAGATTTCTGTCCTTCTTCCAGGAAGTACACGCACGCGAGAAATGCAAAGCTGGGCTTGCCATTGGAGACATGGACAGCCATAAACGTAAGATGTGGTCAGCAGGAAGACGGTCACAGTTGTGGTGTGTACACAATGATGGTGAGCATCATTTGAGAAACAATTTTGTCTTACCATTAATTGTAATTTATGATATATTAAGACAATAAATTCCTGCCAATTTGAAAAAACCAGTAAATGTTCCAATCCTCCACATGGTGCTATATACACAGAGACACAATAGTCTGTTTCCTGGCATATTCCTACATCACATTTGCTATGTTATACATCTAAAAAGTTTTTCGCAATGCTGGTTACATAAAACGTCCCTCACTGATGTAGGAATGAAAACTTCACATGATACACACTAATTGACAGCTCCATTACAGTAACACTGAGCATGTTATCACACTACCAAGTACAAGTTGGTTTGTGTAAAGTATTATATTTCTCAGAAATAGCAAAGGAAAATTGTGACCTGTATCTATGTATGATATTAAGGGACGATATGTTTTCAGATGAGTGTATTATTTATGTAAGGAAATGTTAACATTAATGTTTATCTGTATTCCAGTATGCAAAGGCCATCATCTAAATCTACGAACCACCCCCAATGGGCCTGCTAAATTACATACAAAATTTCAGTTTCATACATGCCAAACTGACGGAGATAAGTATGTGTTATGTCATTTAAAATGGGGAGATTTGTGTTTACCACAAAACCCGTTGTGCGTATAAACAGAGCTGAAAACTGCAGCTTTGTGTGACGAAGTCGTAAGATACACACCGTCAACGCTCTGAGACAATGACACCAAATAAAACACAATTGTTTTGCAAATAATTACAAGTTATGCTAATTGTGAGGTTTCGTTATGTATACTAACAATTGCAAAAGTAACCGTATCATTAACGTAAAATATAATATAATTTGGTCACACATTCTTTCGGCAAACACCGTTTTAAGCTGGCCAAAAATAGGCGCTAACCTTTGACATGTACTGTGTGTACGCAAAACGGAACCGGAACTTACTCTTAGACCAGAGCTTACTTCCAGACCGTGTAACTGCGGGCCGAAAGTAGGCGCTAACCTTTGACATGTACAATCGCATGCGCAATACGCAACCGGAACTTACTCTCAGACCGGAACCTCCTTCCAGACCAGTACACCGTGCGTTGTTTGTCTGTGTTAACAGTGACGAGGTTTACAGTGGCCTAAATATTGGGCACGGCTGTGCTGTTTTCCAATTGTCTCGTGTTGATCGTATCGCCTACTTGACTCAGTTGCATAACTTTACCGGTGGTACTTGAAGTCGAGCTAGTACAGAACTGCTGAGTTCACCGAGGCGTTTTCATTTACAATATGCCTACTAACTTTTATTGGATTCAGGGAGATTCATCGTCGGTTCAGCACCATATCCATAAATCCGAAATCGTTTTACGGTGTCAAATATGATCTAGGAAGCGAGCAAGAAAATGTCAGAAATACGAAGGACAAATTCCTGATGGGAAAAAAACGAACACAGCAACCCGACGTGGTTCTGTGTAGTTTAGCAAACAAAATTTCTTGGGACAGTGCTACTGAAGAGATCGAAACGTGTATTACTACCTTGGACGCACCTGACAGTTATCCAGCAATGTTCGAAAATGCGGAGTCCGAATCGGCGGATGACGACAGCATTTGTCACTGTTGTGGTGTAGCAGAACAGTTTATGTACAAGAAAGGGATATGTTGGCAGATATCCGCCGTTGGGAGGCTTCGGACCCTCATGTGTACACGGTCGGTCAAAAACGATTCTGGTCGCTCGGAAACAGATTGTTTCGCGCCCACAGCAATTTTCAAGCATATAAGGCTGACAGTCAAACTGAACGATCGCGGAACACGTTTGATAAATAGAAAAGGCCTGGCGGTAGATTACTAAGAGTTGCATCCACTCATATCTCATACGGAAACACAACTAATGAATGCCCGTATTATTGCCGTCAAATACGATCGACTGTCAAAGTAATTATCTTATAAGATGTACTAAAATAATGTGATTATAAAATGGCACGTTTAAAAACGTTGACATTTCTATCTAAGTCATAGTAATCAGTAGTAGATAATGATAGACGAGCGAAACCATTAAGATGATAACACGGTACAAAAACCGCGAAATGTATACAAAACCGTAAAACATGCCAACAGCTAACGTACAATAAATCATAGCAGCAAGTATCGGGGTGTATGTTTTATTAGAATATGTGTTTTATTCCAACTCTCACTGAAACGACAGTCAATACACAATCAAATACAACATGCCCGTTTTTATGGTTGAAATACATCTACATACATAGTTGTCAAAGCTTTGCATAAAGAGAGAAGTCGACTACGAAAACATCGCAGGAATGTTTAGATTGTGTTCGTGCGTTATCGTGTCACGGTCGGTCTTCAGAGACGAGACATGTAGCTCTCTCTGCGAGCTACCAGGCTCGGCGTGATGTCCGTCACGGCCTTACAACCTACAACACAACAATTCCCGTGACGGCCGTGTCACAGTGCTGCACTCCTATTATTAAAGGGAAAAAAGTCAACTGTGTCGACCTGAACACTTAAAGAGTTAATACAATATAAACATTGGCACCTACAATCAACGATATCATGCCTGTGATTTACTCAGAACTTATTTTCAAAACAAATTATTCGACGCAAACTGGAGTAAGAGTCTCAGTTTGGCGACTGGCAAATTGGTGACGTCATGCTTTCTATTACAATGGCACTGTCCGTGGAATTTAAATTATGTGACTTCAACAAGCTTATTCAAAAAAACTGCTGGCGTATTATTCTCGATTGTAGTTGCTAATGGTTACATTTTGTAACTCTTTTATATGCATAAACTAAAAAAGATGCCTTTTGTTTCCCTTTAAAAGTTGCCTTGTTAAGGTGGATCTGACGGCTGAAACTCGCTGTTACTAACAATACGGCACGCTGTTTCACTCAAAGTGTACGTAGGTTTTCACTGAGACCAAGTGCCGGCTAAAGCAAGTATTCCACACATAGGCCCATGTACAGAAAAGCATGCGGGTACGGTATGCAGTGTATCCAAAATACCGACCGACCCCGACTGCGTTATAAAGTAAGCCGGCGTGATGTCATAATCTCCTAAACTTGAAAACTTTCGGATACGTCGGAACCAATCTCCAAGCAGAGGTTATCTTCCGGGCGCGATCACCTTCCAGAAAAGTGAAAAATAAAACTTGTCTCATGGGCAAAGTAATGATTGCATATTTAAAACGAATGTCAAAGGTCAGTTTGGAAGCAGTTCAGTCACAGATGAAGCTAGCGACCGGAAACGAGTCGCTGTTTGGAGAGTGCGTCAGAACTAGTCGATGTCAGTCTGACGTATTCGATAGTGTTCAAGTTTTCGTGATGATGACGTCACGCCGGCTTAGAGTGTAACGCAATCGGATGGACTGAGACATACAGGCACGCACGCACACACCCACGCACGCAAACAGCAGTGGGGACCAATGGACGGACGGGCGAAAGGACGAATGGAAAGACGGACATATAGACAGATAGACAGAATACTTAAGAAATAAAAAACGTCAATTACCACACAAGGCCATCGTTGTGTCGAACTCTGACTTCAGTATTTGGAGGACTTGTTGCACTCCTTCAGCTCCCTGGCAGAACAAAAGTTGTGACTCATACAGAACCTCGTCCACCTACACCGCCCGAAGTCTTCTACTTGTAACAAACATTCATTTGTGCTCTCAGCAAAGATGTGTTTGTTATTCTCTATTACTTCATTCGCTTAATTCACTACTAACTAATACGAAGCTTAAACTGAAAATAACATTTAACGATTTTGTTACGACGTCGATATATATATATATATATAATATTTATACAATATATGTATATATATACAATATATATTCATACAATTATAATATTATATATATATATATATATATATATATATATATATATATATATATATACTTTTCATGAAAACGACAATTTGTATTCCTAAAATACTTTTTTTTTTTATAACTTAGCGTGTTATTGGTTTACTGATTTTCCTGTTAATCTTAGAATATATATATATATATATAAACAGTATTTTAGGAATACAAATCGTCGTTTTAATGAAAAGTGGATAGTTACGTTGTACGCGACGCCGTAGATGGCCGGTCGACCGATGAAGACGGCGCGTGCCCCAAGGGCCACTGCTTTGAGGACGTCCGTGCCGAGTCTGATGCCCCCGTCGAGGTAGACCTCGCAGCGGCCTGCCACTGCAGCGACGACTTCGCCCAGCGCATCCAACTGAAACAATCGTCGTTGAAGACATTTGGACGGCTCGCATAACCCGGGATGCACAATGTGTAGGCGCTGTCGTACATTTTCAACATATATAGTTGCATTAATAAAACAATAATAAATAATTTAATATAATATATATATATATATATACAATACTATATAAATACTATATAATACTATCAAACGCATGTTTTATACAATACCTATTTATTATATTAAATTATTTATTATGTTTAAATTAATATAGGTATTTATTTAATTAGATTAATATTTTAGAAACTGATATATTTCACTATATATTTGTTATTAATATTTGTGTATGCTCCTATGTACGGGCTGGTCACGGATACATGGCGTTATACAAATGTTAATAATAATAATAATAAACAAGAAATGAACAACCATTAACATATAACATTTTCTGTATAATCACTAACCAAATCAATGGTAACAAACAACTAACTTCAGGTGACTACACATGCCAACATTCCTAGCCTTCCCTTTGCTTCAAGACCGGCGTTAAATCGAGTTTACACGAGCGATTAATTGTCCGATTCTCAGCACCGCCTCGTCAGACGGGCCGAACGCCTTGTTTCTTGGAAGAAACCAGAAACGACCTGTTCGACTGGGCGGGCGAGAGGTGGAATTGGAGATTTTTTGACAGTCTCAATTGTTGGTATTTTTTGAGAGCCTGAAGTGTTGGTATTTTGGCGAGTTTCGGACAATTGCAATTGGAAGTTTTAGGTGAGCCTCGAGGGGGTGCAACTGGAGGTTTTTTAAAGCCTCAAATGTTAATTCTTTGGAGAGTCTCAAGAAGGGATGCAACTGAAGGTTTTTGAGAGCCAGAAGTGGGATGCAGTTGGAGTATTTTGCCCCCGCCTCCATAAACTACCCTCTCTGGATCAGACCCTGTTCACGCAGAAACAAGTGAAACAGGCAAAGAGGAGAAAGTGCACCGTGGCAGGGACCCCGTCGAGCTGTCTGCCGCCGTGGTTCGAGACGACGATGCCGTCCACCCCGCTGTTGACGGCTTCAAGGGCGTCTTCGGCTGCAACAATACAAAAAGGTACATGTAAGTTCTTACATAGCGAAGTATCCAGTCCTCAGTACTCAAAACTCAAAACGTGGATATGTTCCTACCTTTGGAAACTACGTAATAGACCTACACGATCTTCGTTTCAAATTTTAGCTAAGGGAGATGTTTCCGTACTACCGTGAGCAACCCAATACAAAGATCATGCCAGCAAGTAGTCGGTTAAAACATGCCACACACATACCTCATGTATGCAGTCTATTAAGCAAAGAATGGTGTATCAATGTCATGAGGTCCGATGGCCTAGCAAGCACCATGCTTCAAAGAGCCAGAGCACGTGAAACGTCTAGAACTAGTGTCGAGTGCCGTGGCGTAGGAACGGTGTACTAGAGAATCGGATTCCAAATCGAGAGAATAAAGTTTGGTTTAGCAGAACTAGCGTCCCTATTCTGCCTATATATTGTAGTAAAGTCCATACGCCCGAGTAAATATCGTAACAAGGTTGATTGTCCAACGACCACCATAGGTAAAGATGACAGAATTGGCCGCACGCGACAGTTGCTTACCGGTAAGGATCCCCTTGGCGACCACGGGTAAGTCGGTGACAGTTTTGAGCCACCTAACATCGGCCCACGTCAACGACTGGTCAAAGAATGAGTTGATGTACTCGTTCAGACCGGATCGTCTCTCCGATTTGTTCATCCGAGTTCCGGTGTTTGATTTCTTCGAGAAATTGGCCATGCTGAAAGCGCAAGGAGATTTCACACGTTTTGCACTAAGACGACTGGCTAAACGTGTTCTATCATAAGACGGGTATATTAACCAGATTGCCATCATGAGAATTAGCCACATGTGGCAAATGGACAAGTAAGCCTTCGGCTTATCTGGGGTCCAATCTATCTTCTATTCGTTTACAGTCCTCTGTGAGAATGAATAGGTTCTGAAGCTAATCTACTCTGTGCTGCCCCTAATGTTACTTCATGTCAACTAGTCCTTCTATTTTTTATAACCGAAAAGAGTCTATCAATATTTTCATTATGCCGATGATGATTTAGGATGAAAATGTCATTTCAAACACAAAATACGTTATGTGCATCTTCAATGTGTTTACGAAAGATTGCTATAGTTTCGGCGATGATTTGTTTAACAACAAACGGGAATCGATATATAAGACCATAACATTCTAACAACGATATACTCAGACTAGTCAGTTAATAGAACGTTGCCGAGTGCTGGAAACAACAATATCAACTGGACTCGAAGTTCACCTGTACTGTGGCGGCAGCGAGAAATGATTTCGATCGTCCGCGAGTCGCTTGCCAGCGATCGGAGTGTCGACGGTGAGAATGAGCGCCTTGTAGCCGTTCTTCTCGGCGCGACGTAGAAGTGCCAGCGTCACGGCGCGCTCTCGGTAGATGTACATCTGCTCGATACGGCACGTAGCCACACATGAGGCCAGTTACATGGAAACGACGATTCCAATTCCGGAATTCGTGTTGATGTTAACAAATTGTTTTAAAATGTGGGTTACACGTATATGACATGTTGCGGACCGTTAATAAGCTAAGGGCTATTACTGCTTTGGAATGCAATTTTGTTACATCTGCAATATTTTGGTGGCCATTTTGGATTTTATCATTTTTTTTAAATGTCCAAGGGTGAGAACTCCCACCCATCTGGATATGATTATACATATGCTAGGGATGAATAATCAACACAGAAAAAACTATGTCAGGCAAACAGGGTTTACCCCCTCCGCTGTTGTACTATTTCTATCGGAGAGGTTTCGCAATCAAAATCGATGCACACAAAATATGTTTTCAATTATGCTTCCTTTCGTTAGCGGTTGGTCCTTATTTAACACATCAAGGCAACATCGGTTTTACGATGTGTAGACATGCACGTTTAAATTTTGTCTTAGAATTTAAGAAGACTCAAAACAAAAGTACACGGAACTAAACAAATGACTCTAAATACATTAATAACAGGTACACGATACAGCAAAATACTATTTTATTGTGCGTCGATGTTGTTTTGTTTGCCAAATCCTCTCTTGCAGAAAGGCACTGCAAGTTTAACAAAATTGCCATCCAAAACAAAAATAGCCCTTACCTTATTAAAGGTCAAGACAATGTCATACCTGTGTAATCCGACCTTTTAAACTATTTTCAAATTCGATTATTTTAAACATATTCACACTGGTACAATTTGAACAAACAACAAGACAACAAAACATCACGAAAAAGAGAAGGTGGGCATGAAGAGGAATCAGTTAACAATATGTTCCATTCATTTATCCTTCTAATAATAATAATAAGGTAACTTCTTTTGCGTGTAAATCCCCCGAAACCAAGCTCAGAGGGGCACAAATAGGCGAGCGGCAAATACCCAGAAAGCGCTTTATTTTAGGAGTTTAAATGCCCCCATACACACACCCAAATGTTATATCATTTGAAAGCTCAACATATCCCCGTCCCAATGAGGCATGACGTAGAGCTGCCAAGTGGTGCAGTAAGCGCGTGAATCCAATGTCAAAAAGGTCACTGTCAAATGATGAATTTTCGAAATTGTGCGCTTCCGCAATCGTCTTAACAATAAATGGTCGCACATATCTACTTTACGTATTAATAAGATGGCCACGTCATATAATTTTGGAAAAATTATTATCTCCCCATCAAACTGATGTACGACAAGGATGTATTACCTGATACGCTACGAGTGGAGCTAAGATCAAACAAGGTCACCGTGACATTATGAACATTCGATTTGTTTGCAATACCGCGAAAGTAATAAAGTTACAATGACCCTGTATCTATCTGTATCTACTTCATTCGTTTGTACGAGTCGTATACACTGTGAACGAACCATTTCTCCCCATCAAAATGAGATATTACATGGACCTGTCAGTCGAAGGAGTAGGTGTGGAGCGACGATCAAACAAAGTCACCGTCAAGTGATAAATGTTCGAAATTGTGTCATCCCGCAAATGTCATAAAATAGAAATGATTGCGTATATCTACTTTACGTATCTATTCATGGCAATGTCGTATACCTGTCTTCACAGGGAGCTATCAAGTGGTGCAGTAGGTGTGGAGTGAAGTTTAAACAAGGTCACCATGAAACGACAAATGTTCAAAACTACGTCACTCCACACAAATTCTACACTTACAATGGTTGCGTAGCGACTTTATCTACACATACTAGGCCGTGTTACATACCGTTTGAAAGCGCATCGTATCCCCGTCAAAACGAGTTATGGCATGGAGTTATAACGTAGTGCTCTAACTGTGGAATGAAGGTTAAACAAGTCACCGTCAAAAGAAGAATTTTCGAAATTATGCCTTTCCGCAGATAGTAGGCTATCCAACATTTGATGTTATACTTTTAATTGCATTGTTTTGTTAATGGCAGGAATTCTTGCTAGATCCATCACACAAGGGATAAGAAAATGGTGAATGTGAATGCCATCCTCGATTTTGAAGGTTATTTGAATGTCGCAAACTCAAAGTTCGGTCAAATTTTTGGTATTAATTCATTGACATCTTCTTGTAGACACCGTTGCATAAAGCCAAATATTTTATGATTTGTACATGTATTGCCCGTGTTATCAAATGTTGAACTTTGAATTTCTCATAAATATATGGGATAATCTAACATAAAAACGTGATCTTCTCAAATGTGTTATCGCGTACAGCAAAGTTGTTCACACACCCAATTATTCTTTGTAAGCCTGTTTATATATATATATTCCTGGTGGCATAATATGCATATTATTTATTATTACACATTCATTTGGTCACTAACATGAACGTGAAAGTCAAAGAACTTGCCAAAAATGTAGTTAGGATGTTGAAGAAGAGAGGTGGCAATCGCAGATTAGAACTCTATCGCAACACACACAACCAACTGCCAGATGTTTTGATGTAATAGACAATTCAATATCTCAATGAGGAATCCAAATTTCAGGATCTGGTTGACATACATAGAAACTATGAATAGTATGTTGGACATCATCAGGCTGAGATGAATGGCGGCTATATAGAATCCTTCGCTGCAATTATACATTGGCTAACCATCTACGATCATACACACTATGCCCTCCCGATGGAGAACCGTCTCTCTGGCACCTCGAGAAGACAGCACCAAAGGCTCGTGCAGTATTCATTAAAGGAAACTTTTGTTTTGAAGAAAACCAAAAGCCCTTCAACCAACTTCCAGCTGATTAGCAAACTGAATTATTGTATAGATTATACAAGGTGCATAATGGCATCATCGGCCATACAAGGGACGATCAAGCCAAGGATATGTTTTGTGTCACATGGTCAGAACGATTACGAATGTCACAGTACTCAAGATACCCCCTCTTCAATATGAAAGACGACGAGGAAGAGACCACGTTCAACTGCTCTAATGGTATCCGCCACGGTTGAAGCATGGAAACGTGACGCTGGTGGCCCTAAGAAGCTTGTTATAACGTTCTTTGTGTATTCAGAGGAACTGACGGTGAATATGGAAACACTGACTTACAGGTGGGAGCGATGGTCAAGAGTGGTGGCCTTTTAACCACAGTTTTTGCTCCCTGTCGACGGAATTGCTTTCCTGTCAAGCGTGTGTATGTCAGCAATATCGTCGGTGACTCCACATAGGAGCCTACAACAGAAACCGTACTGATCCACAGAGTAACGACATGCCGAGGAAGCAACGTTCATAAACCTTTGCAACTATAAAATGTACAACACACTACCAAAGGTGACAGAAAGTTGTTAAAGCAATACGTCAACGGTGTCACTACTGTACGAATAGTGGAAATGATGAATACCATGAAGCTTTATCTATCCCCAGTACCGCTGTCTATAGCCACATCTGGAGGTCACATGAACTCAACACCAAAGGTATAGCTGCCCAGTGTCTTGGTACGGCTGGACTTCGTATACCCTTGGAACTTCCAGAATCAATCTGAAAGACTTACATAATCTGCGAATGATAACCTGCTCAGCTTCCGCGCACTAAAGGAATTCAACATCAGCCTTTTGTGGTCATGTGAAGACGTCGAGCTTCCAAAGTTTCCAGAAACAACCAGCTCCTTGTCAAGAGAATTAGTCGCGATGGGGAACTTGCACGGGCTGGATGTGTTCTGTGTCACTTATTTCATAGCACTCGCTCGTGAGTAGCAAACCGTCGATCCTGTCAGGATCCAACTCATTGGGTCTGACGATGCTACCCCACCCTCCACCCTACAACTTCATATTGCACACGCTACTGAAACAAAGCTATGGTTACTGGCAGATTGTGAATATATAACTATATCATCTCATATCGACACATATACGAGGAAGACGGTATCAGAATGTCTGTGTGAACGCGGCTATCCCCTATTGTCGATGTATGTGGATGCCACTCAAAATACAGGGCGTCTCGGCGAACTGGCTCAATTTTTTTTCTCTAATGCTGATGACATCATTATGCATCCTGCATGTGTTTGTAATTGGCTCAGTTGCCTAGTCAGGAGGAATTTGTTTGAAGCGCCTTTTGGTTTTCTTCACAACTATCCTTTAATGAATACTGCACTAGCCTCTGGTGCTGTCTTCTCGGGGTGTTTCACATCTGCCATAGAGACTGTTCTCCATCGGGAGGGCATAGTTTGTATGATCATAGATAGTTAGTCAATGTATAATTGCAACTAAAGGTTCAATATAGCTGCCAATCTTCTCAGCCCTGATGATGTCCAGCATGATCTCCATAGTTTCCACGTATGTCAATCAGATCCTGAAATTAGGATTACTCCATGAGATATTGAATTGTATCGTTCCTCAAAACATCTGATAGTTGGTCGACTGTGTTGCGAGTAGAGTTCTAATCTGCGATTGCCACCTCTCTTCTTCAACATCCTAACAACATTTGTGGGGAAGTTATTTGACTTTTATGTCATGTTAATGACCAAATACTTGTGTAGTAATAAATAATATGTACATTTTAGGAATATATAAAACAGGCCTACAAAGAATAATTGGATGTGTAAACAACTTTGGTGTACGCGACCAACACGTTTGAGAAAATCACGTTTATATATTATATTATCACATATATGTAAGAGAGAATTCAGTTCAACACCTGATAACACAGACAATACATGTACAAATGATAACATATTTGGTTTTATGCAACGGTGTGTACAAGAAGATGTAAATTAATTAATCAAACTATTTTGACACAAGTTTGAGTTTGTGACCATCAAATAACCTTCAAAATCGAGGGTGACGTCCACATACACCTATTTTCTTATCCCTTGTGTGATGGATCCAGCATGAATTACTACTATTAACAAAAATGCAGTTATAAGTGTGACATAACAAGTGGCTAACCTACTATATGCATTATTTCGAAAATTCATCTTTTGACGTTGACCTTGTTTAACCTTCACTCCACAGTTAGTGCACCACTTTACAACTCCACGACATACCTCATTTTGACAGGGATACAATATGCTTTCAAACGGTAAGTAACACGGCCTAATGTATGTAGACTAAGTAGTTGTGCAACCATTGTAAGTTTAGAACTTTTGCGGAGTGGCGTAGTTTTGAACATTCGTCATTTGATGGTGAACTTATTTAACCTTCACTTGATAGCCCCCGTCGTATCCCATATTTACGGGGAGGCAGTTGGCTTTCCAACGGTGTACTACATTACCATGAATAGATAGGTAACGCAACCATTTCTATTGCGTGACGTTTGCGGGATGACACAATTTCGAACATTTATCACTTGATGGTGACTCTGTTTGATCGTGACTCCACACTATTCCATCAACTGCTCCATGTTATATCTCGTTTAGACTGGGAGAAATGGTGGTTCTTTCACACGGTATATGATACATACATATAAATGAAGCAGTTGCAGGGTCATTGTAACTTGATGACTTTCGCGGTATTGCAAACAAATCGAATATTCACCATTTCACGGTGGACTTATTTGACCATAGCTCCACTCGTACCATATCAGATAACACCTCAATACCGTACATCGTTTTCATGGGGAGACATTAAGCTTTCCATAAGTATATGACCTGGCCATCTTGTAATTAAGTAAAGTAGACATGCGACCATTGTAATGTTAAGACGATTGCGGAAGCGCACAATTTCGAAAATGTACCATTTAATAATAATAATAATTGCTTTATTCACAGACTCCATGCAACATACAAGTACATTATCATGGTTCTATAGTTGTGTTATAACAATAGTTACAATGTACAGAATGAAAAATCACCCGTCAACAAAATGTATGTACAGGGAATTGAACCAATATTTCCATATTCTTGACATGTATTTCACGTCACTATTAATAATGTTACAAATCAATATGTTTTTTGAGAACTGCAGTCGGCATATAAACCTATATGTCAGATTTCTAATAACAGCAGCACAGTTAGGTAAATTATTGTTAACAAACATTTCACTAGCACTACAGTATCTGTCATAACCTAACACCATTCGAAATATATTGTTGTAAGAGACATACAATTTCCTGATTGCATAGTTATGAAAATTCCACCATAGATGGGCAGTATACATAGGTGAGCAAAAAGTAGTAAACAATGTCTTCTTTACATCATTTGAACACATATGAAATTTTCTTATGATCATGTTGCCTTGTGCATACAACTGGCGACATTGTCTAGATATATCATTGTCATCTAGCATACTATTTGACATTATATGACCCAAATATTTTACAGATTCTACCTCACATAGTTTGTCGTTACCAAGCATAAAACTTGGAAATTTAACATTCTTACAACTCTTGTTTCTAATTATCATGACCATACTCTTTTTGGCATGTCATGAGATACTCCATATTGATCACAGACGGTGAGAAGGGTCTGTAATCCCCTGCTGGACGGACAAAAAACTACAAGATCATCAGCATACATAATATTATTTACACAATTATATCCTACATAACATCCTGTATTGCAACTATTAAGTACAGTGGATAAACCATCCATGTAAACACTGAACAAATAGGGGGATAAAATACCTCCTTGTCTAACTCCATTACTTACATAAATACTGTCAGACACATGACTACCCCATCTTACACACATCTGTTGGTTCGCATACCAAAACACTAGAATTCTAACAATGTAACCAGGAACCTCTCTGTCTATTAGCTTTTTAAAAAGTACACTATGGTTTACACGGTCAAAAGCCTTAGATGCATCAAGAAAACACATAAACAAACAGCTATTTAAGGCTTGATATTTAGCAATAACCTCTTTTAGTACATAAATGCACATGTCAGTGCCATGCTTCTTTTTAAAACCAAACTGGTTGTCACTGGTTGTTAAAAAGTCATCCATTCTGTTGAGCAAGATTTTTTCAAAAACTTTAGACATAACACTTGCCAGTGCTATTGGCCTATAGTTGTCTTTACTGTTTATCTTGCCGGATTTATCCTTGATTATGGGCACTAATATAACAGAAATCATAGAACTTGGCAGTACGCCATGAACCAACAGACCTGTGAAGCACATTGACAGTAAAGGCAGTATGCGTTCACTGCAGTACTTCAGGTGCTCTGCATACACACCATCAAGGCCACAACTCTTGTTACAGCCAAGGTTTCTTATAGCATCTTTGACTTCTTCAGGTAACACTATAATGCTGCTCTCATAACTAACATCAAATGCTAGGGTTTTGGCACTACTGTTATTTACACAATTAAACAAGTCACGAAAGTGTTGAATCCACATATTCACAATAGCTTCTTCACCACTGTTACCATTTATATTAGTTGGCAAGAGGATTTTACTATTGTTAATAGTTTTGATCTCCTTCCAAAATTGATCATTTGTATGGTTAGCCATCTTCTTGGCAAGGGCTTCACGCCTCAATTCATTTTCATGTTTTTTAATAAACCTTATTGCATATTTGCATCTAGCATCAGCTTTCTTTTTTAACTCAAAAACAGAACCTTGTTTAGGTTTACCTATACTGTCCCATAGTTGGAAAGCTTCATTAGCAGCTTTATGGATATCTGCCACATAATCAGTCCACCCAGGCCGACATGTATAGTTTCCTTGTTTGTGAGTAGACAAACAGCCACTAGCATCAGTTAAACACCTGGTTATATTATCATACATGTTATTAAGTGCTTTCTGATGAGACTCATCATTGCAGTTGACATCAGTACATATAATAGCATCAATAGGTAATACAATGTTTTCAGTTCAGTATCAGTCTGTCTACAGTAATTGTCAATGGAACCTTTGTTAAGTCTTGACCAGTTAAGACGTGGCTGAGTGTTATTGTTAGTACCGGGTACTACACTTGGCACACTGTCTACATTGACATCGATGATCACAGGGATATGATCTGTGGTAGCAAGATTATAGCACACGCTAATGTCATTTATCACATCATTACCATCATTTGACGGTGACCTTGTTTGACCTTGGATTCACACTGCATCACTTGGCAGCTCTACGACAGGCCTCGTTGGGACGGGGATATGTAGAAATTTCAAACGATATAACATCTGGGTGGGTATAGGGGGGATTTAAATCGGTCCGATAGGTGGTTCTACCTCTGTCTCCCCGTCAAACTGTGGTCCCCTGCTTTTCATTAGGGTGATGAACCTGATCAGTGGAAAGATATCGGAGCAGGAAGAACTTAAGAAGATTCTGTATACAGACGACCTAGCAGTGGTGACTGATAACAAAGAGGAACTACAGAAATAATTGCAAGATTGGAGTAACACCTTCAGAAAACACGTCCTCCGAATGAATCTGGAGAAGACTGTATTCTGGATCAATCACAATCAATCACAATACTTTCTTGTCCCTTGGGAGGGAAATTCATTTGGAGGGTAGCAGCATATTAAAACAAATAAAACAAATGTACATGCAATATAAAAATGTAAAAGTAAAAAGAATTTTAATACAAGTTATATCGGTTACATAAATAAGTTAAAATGAGTTAAATAAGTTAACTAAGTTAAATAAGTTACAAAAGTTAAACAAGTTAAATCATCTCACAAATCATCTTAGGCTGACTCAGTGTCAGACTGGCAGAGATGGAGGGGAACGAAGGTCAGTTACTCATTCATTATTCTAACTGACGAGGGAACAAATGAATTTCGAGTGCGATTCAATTTACAGTGAGGGAGTTGAAAGCGGCAGCCAGAAGGGAGTAGTTTATAGCATGGAAACAGGGGGTGTTCGGGGTTGAGGAGACATTCCTTCCCTTTCTTTCTGCCCGTTGCCTGTATAGATCCTCTATACTGGTCTGCACCACATTGCCAATAACCCTGACTGTTCGTGCCAGAGTGTTGCGATGCACGATACTCAGGCCGCCGTACCAAACAAGAAACCCAAATGTAATAGAGCTTTCGATGTAGCATCTGTAGAAGGTTTGAAGAACGTGTGCTGACACTGAGTGACCTGAGCTTGCGTAAGAAATACAGCTTTTGCTGGCACTTTCTGTTAATTACCGCTGTATGTCCATCAAATGTCAGCTTTGTATCAATGATAGTGCCGTGATACTTGTATTAATCTACATTCCTTACACACTCTCCGTTAACGAATAGTCTTTTGGGAGGAATAGGATTTTTCCTAAAATCTATTATGAGTTCTTCACTTTTACGAACGTTCAGGACTAGGAAATGATTGTCACACCACACTGTGAAATCAGCTAAGCACATGCACACACTTGATCAGAGCCGGATAGGTCGACGATAGCTTTGGCATCGCTGTATTTGATGAATTGACGCTCTCCTGGCTGCTACGACAGTCGTCTGTGTAGAGTGTGAACAGAACAGGGGAGATGACCGAGCCCTGGGGGGTACGGGTGAAAGTGGAGAGTGAGCTCGAAACAGTACCATTATAGCGCTCTACCTGCTTACGCTCAGTAAGAAACTGGTTTACCCACAAGATGATGAGTGGGTTCACATGCATATTGACAAGTTTACTCATCATGATGTGTGGCTGGATGGTGTTGAAAGTCGACAAAAAGTAAATAAAGACTATCCAGGCCCGGCTGCCTTGTGAGGATTAACGTGCTTGAAGATCTTACTGACGTCATCAGAAGTTGTTTCTGGGGTATCATCCTCAGTGTGCTGAGACTCAATATCGTCCACCGGTCAAATCACCCAAAGAAGGAATTCAAGTTCTCAGCGAGCTTGAGACTCTCTTCCGCTGACTATGAGATTTGTATGGCACGTTTGCTGGACTCAACACCAGACAGAGTTTTCAGTCCCTGCCATGCCTTGCGCATATTGCCGTATTGGAACAGGCGTTCAATTTTGTCCTTGTATTCCAGATTAGCGTCCCTGATCTGGTTATTGTTACAGTACACTGGATCCTTTTTGCTTCAGTGCGGTTGTTAGACATGAAAGCCCTCTTCTTCTCATTGATAATGTTTTTCAGTTCTTTACTCATCCACGGTTTGTTAGTTGAGAAGATTTTCACAGTCTTTGTGGGGACAATCATCTCTTCACAAAACTTGATATATAGTCTGTGACGACATCAACAAAACACCCCCTGAGGGCCTCGACCGAGTTCAAGTCCCACGTTTTTACAATTTTCTGCACTGCTTTCTGTCTCTGCAGTTTAGTTATATACGCCGGGATCAAATGTACCACATTGTGATCAGCTGTACCGAGTGCCATCTTCTTCACGGACTTGTACGCGTCCTTAATGTTGCCATAACAAAGATCGAGGGCGTTACTACCGCGTGACTGAGACGTCACGTACTGCTGGTAAACAGGCAATGTTTTGTCTAGTCGGCAGCTATTGAAATCTCCGAGAATTATGTTAGGCGAGTCTGGTGACATTGTCTCACGCCGGTGCACACAGCTAGTGATTGCATCAGCTGCGCGTGCAACATTAGCTGACGGTGGCACATAGACCAGAGTTAAAAATAGCTCTCCGAACTCTCTGGGTAAGTAGGTCGGACGCAGCGACACTGATAATAGCTCCACGTCCGGGGTACACAGTTCTTCCCTCACGATGACAGACTTACACCAGCGCTGGTTGATGTACACACGTATCTCTCCACCCTGTGATTTGCCACTCAGCTTTTTGTCCAGGTAAAATCTCACTGGGGTACGAAAGCCAGCAACATAAGGTTCACTGTCCGGTAATGGTTCATTGAACCAGGTTTCAGTCACACTTATCAAACAAGCTATTTTATAGGCCCAATGTAGCGCAACATTGGTATGAAGTTCGTCTTTTTTCGAACGTAATGATCGGACATTAGTCAATATGATAGAGGGCAGGGGAGGGTGCGTACCTTCTTTTTCTCCAGTATCTGGCGAAAGGCCGCCTCTCTTGCCCCCCTTGCGTCGCGGGTGGTTTCTATTGTTAGTGTCCGAGAGCACTATAAAGTCATTTAAAGGTCCTCAACCAATTCGTTTGCCATCGCCAATCCGGTTCTTTTAGGTCCAGATGTGTAATGTGTGAATAATTTAATTAGTGTGCAGTCGGTTTAATAAAAAATGCGTACCTGTCTTTTTAATCGTCAAAAAAAAGATGTGTCGTTACACCGGGTGTAGCTGGCGAAAGCCAATTGCGGTGTCGACCTCCTGCGCCATTTCGGTCACGTGCTTTACGCGAGATCGGCATCCCACGCATTCGAAAACAATAACAACACACACGTGCTTTTGATGAAGATTCCAAAGTGGTTGTACGTATTACACTATCGCAGTGTGAGTGTCAAAGTGAGCTCCCAAATTCCTGACAGAGACAACAGGTTTTATGTTGACTCTGCCAACAACGAGGTACTCTGGAAGACCAAATTTCTTTAGATGATAGGGACTGAGGGCCACCATAAATTCAGTCTTATTGTCGCTTGAGTTTATGCTTAACCATCCAACATTTCACCTCACTGATGCAATCACTAAGTCTCTGAACAGCGCACTCCAAGTCACCAGATCATTAGCAAATTTATGATATTCCACAGAGTGTCTCGTTAGTATGTCCTGCATTAGTGCTGTGTACACAGTGAACAACAACGGACCCAACACCGAGCCCTGTGTAACACCGTATCTCACAGGGCGTTCTTCAGATGCATCCACCCCAATCCGTAGACGCTGGGTACGATCCGACATGTACGAACTGAACCATGCAAGTGACGCGCCAGATATTCCCAGGTGGCTATGTATAGTCTTTAGTGGGATAGCAGCATCGATCGTATCGAACGCAGAAGATAAATCAAGGAGAACCAGAAGGACACCCCTGGAGTCTGCCAAGTAACTGGTGATATCGTGCTGCACTCTCATTAAAGCAGTTTCAGTGTTGTGTCGGGGTTTGTATGCCGATTGTAGCTGCTCGTGGAGGCCATTGTCACTTAGATGTTGAATAAGTCGTTTGGCTGCTACCTTTTCCAAGACTTTAGACATGAATGGCAAACTTGAAATTGGACGGTAATTTTTCAGCGTGTTTCGATCCAAGGTCGGTTTTTTCAACAGCGGTGTTATGACAGCCTTCTTGGGTTCCCGCGGAACAGTGGCCGACTCGAAAGACATATTGATAAGATGAGTCAATATTTTAATATGAGCAGGAAGAGTGCTCTTTAGCAGCGATGTAGGTAGAGGGTCCAAGCATGATGACTTTGGTTTAGCATCCTGGATAATTTTCTGCACTTCTGTAGCATACATTTCAGTCATAGGATGTTCAACTACTCTCTGTGTCGCAGTGTCGATGTCGCTCATGTTTGTTTCCGAGGCATCAATTTCATTCATGATTTTTGCAATGTTTTTTCAAAAAAGTTCAGAAACTGGCAGCATAATTTCTCCCTTGAATCAGTGTCAGGCAGTTTGGAAGATTCCACCTTTAGCAGGCTGTTCACGGTTTCGAAGGCTGTATTCTGATCGGCATCTTGGAGTAGACTCTGATAATGCTGAATTTTGGCTTGCCGTATCCTCGCGCTGACAGCATTTCGATGATTCACGTATATTCGTCTATGTATGTCTAATCCTGATGCACGCCAAATGTTCTCATTTTGGCTATGTAACTTTCGCATTGCATATAATTCCTCGCAGTACCAAGATGGAGTTCTTCTCTTGCGTGGCCGCCGTAGCATTACCGGAGCAATTTCATCCAAGGCCGAAATAACTGCACACGTATATATATATATCAAAAATGGAATCCAGATCTGTGGATGATGTATCAAAGCCAGATAAGTTGGAATTGATTTCACTGGTCAGTGTTTTACAATCAATATGTCGAAGATCTCTTCTGGGTTGTAGTTTAGCCTGGGGGTAGTTCTTGTCGGCTGTGTGCTCGATAGAGAATGTTACTGATTTGTGGTCAGATATTTCGCTGCTGATCACGGACACTTTGCTGATGACAGGGTCGGTTGCCCGTGAGATGCCAAGATCCAAAGTGTGGCCAGCCTTGTGTGTTGAACAATCACCATATTGATGTAAATCATGTATCTGTAGTAAATCCATGAACCGGGAGACCCCAGGTGCTGAACAAACATCAACATGCAAATTGAAATCTCCCGTGATGACAACTCTACCAGCAGCAATAGCCAGGTTAGCAGTCAAATCATCAAATTCGTCCAAGAACACTGGTATAGGTGACGATGGTGGACGGTATATTGCAAGCACTGTCAGATGCTTACATCGCACTGTTAGATGCTCGAACGAAGAGTATTCGGTAGTGTTCGTAGATATAAAAGGCAGTTCGGTTTTGTGTACACTGCCAAGGCCACCACCTCTCTTTTCTTTTCTTCCAACTCCGGAAAATGAATAGCCTGGAGGACACAGGTTGATGACCGTAGCAGTGTCTTCCTCTTTTAACCACGTCTCTGTCAAAATGGCGACATCAGCCGCCGTGTCAATGATGTGTTTGCTGACGAGGAATGCCTTCCCAAGAACAGAGCGCGTGTTCAGCAATAGGACATTTAATTAAGTTTCCCTCGCTGACCTCTCTACTGGAGTAAGGTTAGCCACATTCACACCTGTTTGTTTACAAACAGACGCCTGCCGCGCAGAAACAACACACTTGATAGTACGGACCTTATGCACGCCGGCCATGCAACAGCGCTTTGTTTTGTGTTGGCCACAATACCGCAATAAGTTCCAGTTCGTTGAAGATGGCCTTAGTGTTTCAACGCATTGCCCGATGTTACGTAGCATGGTTCCTGAGTAACGCAGTGTCATGGCGCCAAGTTCAACACAAAGCATCCGGCTGTAGATGATTAAAACTCGCAATATGTAGACAGGTAAAAGCAGATAATATAAAATTGTTCAGATCTCTGTGATGCACAAACATTCACAATAGTCCACACTTACGTTGATAGTAAAATGATGAAGATCAACGTTCCGAAATGCACAAAACAACACGTGCTTAAAAACTGGTGCTGCCACAAGGCGCGACCGTCCAAGCGTTTTTATCACTGGTTTATATTTTCACAAATAATTTGCATTACATTTTCACTTTGCATGATGATTATACACCTGTACACAGCCACACGGAAATTACTACACGAAGACTATTCATACCAAAATATCCACAGCTGTCTGTAGCCGGTACTCTTCACACAGCTGGGTAAACCTGCGCAACGTAGCAGGTAGCCTGGTAGTGAGTGACTGTACATATAATTCTCAGTCACATGGCGATGACCCTGATTAGTCTAGTCACTATTATCTGCAAGTTGTGAACATACCAAGCATTGCATAAACTACACAATTTTCGAATTTTATATCATTGATGTTTTTTAATTAACAAAGAATCATAAATTATGATTCTTTGTTAAAAAACAATTATGATTCATAATATTATATTAATTTTTATTTCATATGTACATATTACACTTGTTTAACCAAGCATCTTCCTAAGTAATTTTTTCTCATTGGTTTACATTTTATGTGATATTAAAAAGTGTTGTTAAATCCACATAATTGTTTAGTCACTAATTTTGTGAGTTGTAAACATACAAGGCATGTATAAACTACAACTAGCATTTGACATCACGTGTACTACTGTTGGTTTTCTGTAACAAAGAATCTTGATAAAAGTAACTTTGTTTTTTATATGTACCTGACATGTTTTCAGCCTCTTCCAAATTTTTGTTTCTATCGTTGCTTTGCATTTTATTTGCATGTGACGTGTATGTGATATTAACAAATATTACATTATACATATCAAGTGCAGTGACTGTATCTGTAATTGAATTGTGTTTTCGGTATTTTGTAGTCAATCTCATCAAATAGTTTCAATAAAATGTTTTACTTTACATTGTCTTTACTTTAATTCACATGCATTTCTAACAACAATATCTAACATGGACACCCATTACTGCAAAATCCTCATGCAGACAAACCAAACTATCACATACGGGGCGGATCCAGAAATCGAGTCTGGGGGACACAAAAACCTCCACTGGCGGCCGAACCAAATGATGTAGTCTAAATTTGGTCGCTATCACGCCGCCATAACTTCAGCTGCTCGGCTGGAGTGGTGATATCGGAAGACACCATAACTTCACCCGCTCCACTGGAGTGGTGATATCGGAAGACGCCATAACTTCACCCGCTCCACTGGAGTGGTGATATTGGAAGACGCCATAACTTCACCCGCTCCACTGGAGTGGTGATATTGGAAGACGCCATAACTTCACCCGCTCCACTGGAGTGGTGATATTGGAAGACACCATAACATCACCCGCTCCACTGGAGTGGTGATATTGGAAGACACCATAACTTCACCCGCTCCACTGGAGTGGTGATATTGGAAGACGCCATAACTTCACCCGCTCCACTGGAGTGGTGATATTGGAAGACACCATCACTTCAGCTTATTATTATCATCTAAACTGGGCACATTTCAAACGGTCTGGGGGGACACAGTCGCGTGGGCCCATTATAAAAGGTCTGCAGACGCCAAATTCCTCCTAAGGTCTAGGGGGCACGTACCCCCAGGCCCACCTGGATCCGCCTATGACATACTTGTTTATTGCTTGTATTTATAATTTTGATAAAATGTTTGATGACAGAGTAATGTGTACCACATTTGACAACACTTGTTTACTTGAAGGTGAAGTGCGTTGATGCGTACATCTGTGGTGCTGACACACCTCAACACTGATTGTTTCTAACAATAATCTTTTTAATGTACTTGCAAAAGTTGCAATGCAATGAACACCTGCTAAAATGCAACCAATGCCAAAGCTCAAATGCTATTTATATATATATATATACATGTATATATATATACATGTTATGGGTATTCATTTTCATGCCTTTCGCAGTATTGAGGGGCACTGGTTTTCTGAACCTAACAAAAACTCACAGAAGAGGTAATCAAAAAACCTGGTGAAACTACTAGAATATTCTTTTCCTTGTAAATAATTAAATACCAAGACTACAAACAATTACAATAAAAAAAAGTAAATTTTGATATGTCCAATAATAATAATTTTTAATATAAAAGTAATAGATTAGTTAAATTACTATTACAATACTGTTATTATTAAATTATGTGCACGTTGTTTTTGTTCAATCTATTACTATTTCAATAATTATAATCGTTACGGATCATTTATAATGCATTTCTCTATTAGCAATATTACGTTGACCAATCAATCTTGATCATTAAACAAAGGTTGGTTTATTGTTGGAGGAAACAAAACAAAAACAAAAAACAAACAAACAAATTACAAATTACAAAAGACCAAAAGTTTGAGAGAAGAGAGAAAAAGTATATAAAATTGCCGCTGTCTTTTTCAGGTATCAGGTCTAGGCCAATTCGGCAACCGTAGCGGTCCCCGGAGATAAACCCCGGCCGACACAGCCCTAGTCCCTCATTTACCCTACTTCGGACAAGGACAAAAACAATAAATAAGAAGGAAAGCTGGAAAAATACCCAAACTGGGAGCCTCAGCAACGCGTGCTGGCAAGGATTTCCACACAGGAATGACCCTGGGGAATATTTATTTACACTATTACTATTATGCCAATGGTATTAGGCTACTAGCCTACTACCATATACGACATAGACATAATATAGTCATATTATTATTGACATAGGTATATGCCACAGCGTCGTACTGTTAGCTGATACTAGTCTATTGTAAACAGGGCCCAACCAGGCAGCCCATACTGCCATTGGGTGGCATTGGCTATGACTAAAAGGTAAACAATCAACTAAATTTAGTACAAGCAACATTAATGTGTATACTCACTCATACGCCTAAACATGTGTGTTTATAGCTGACTAATTCGAAATTACTAACCTGTCTGGAAGAACCTTTGCGAACACTGCATCTGTTGACGTTGTGACTGACGGCACGGGCCACGGCCACAGGCACAGTCGACTGGCACTGTCCCCAACTCGTTCTGTTTACTTTGTTTCGTTCCATAGTCTTTCCCAAATATAATTAAACCATTATGCGTGGGTACTATCTTTGTCTGTCTAATTTAGCCCATTTTGCCATGTCGGTGGCATATGTTCGTGGACGTCCATTCATTGCCTAAACTCGGTATTTCATAACATCAACAGCGCCAAAGGATGAGGTCAAAGGTCAATATCGCCCATAATTCGCGATCACGAGAAGACAAGAACGCGATTCCACACAAAGTTCAATGTCCATGCTCAGGAAAAATCGAAGCAAAAAACCGGATCCGGTTTTTACCAAAAACGAAATTGTTCGCAGTTTTTCTATTAATTTAATAAAACGAACTAACACGTATGCATAAACAAACTAGAATATCACTGGGGAGTACTTGATGCCTCTGTTTTTTTTTTGAAATTACTAAGAAACGCGAGGAGCAAAACAATCGAATTGGTTGAGTACCTTTAAATCCAGGATTGGACCAGAAAGATTGTCAATGACACTGGGTAGCAAGGCCAGCAGCGCGTCAGGTGAACAAGTCTTGAATCTGACATATTGCCAAATCGGTTCACCACACTCACACACAACAAGTAAAATGGTCCATAAAACTATATAAGAAAGTTTTCATTTTCACAAAGGACTGTAAATGAATGGAACAGATTACCTGCTGATTGTGTGGGTGCTAGTAGCGTGAATATGTTTAAAAATAAAATCGACATATACCTCAGACGGGCGGGATACACATAGATAAAAGGGTCGGACTCTCGATAAGCCAAAGGGCTTCCTTGTCCACCTGCCACCTATAGTTAATTCTCTGGGTGGCAATCTTGTTAAATCTTGTTAAACTGCCAAAACTTTGGCTGTTCTGCCGCACAACATCTTCATACTACTTCTCGACGAACATATATAACGTCCTTCAGTTAAAACTGACGAAAACGATAAACAACACAGAGGCTAAATGCAAACATTCCAGTTCGCCACGACAGCGCCCTTTATTCTCTAGGTGAACAGGTGGTAGATCTGCATATAGTTGTTGACGGAAAGACCATTAAACAAGTGAACAGCTCTGTATACCTGGGCGGTACAGTGTGTGAGGATGGAAGGAGTAGTAAAGAAATACAGAGGAGGGTGCAAGCAGGAGCAGCAGCATGGAAGAGGGTAGAAAGTACTGAAGAAACAACTGAAAGGAAAAGTGTTGGAAGCCTGCGTTGTACCAGCCTGTATATATGGGTTCGGAACACTGGCACTGACAAAGAGACAGGAGGAGAAATTACAGGTAGCAGAAAACAACTGGGTCAGAAGAATATGTACAGTAACGCGAGATGATAGAGGGAAGATGAAGGAATTGAGCGAGGAGATTGGAATAAAAAAACACCTAAAGAGGAAAGTAGCCGGTAACAGAATGAGATGGGCGGGACATGTATAAAGAATGGGTGAAGACAGACTGCCGAAAAGAGCGTGGAAAGTAGAAGAGGGTGGCAGACGACGGAGAGGAAGACCAAGGCTGAGATGGAACGACAGCATAAAACGAGACCAGGGGAGGGCTGGCGTGAAAAGTCTTGAATGGGTGGTCATTGCGGACGAGAGAGAGGTGGACAGAACTGATAAGAAAAGTAGAAGAAGCTACCAAGTGGCGTGGACCCCCGCCCCGCAAGGGAGCAAGGGAAATAAAAAGAAGATAAAGAGGTGGTTCTACCGCTTGCCTAAAAGGGTTAGTCATTATCAGAATCGATAAGCCATATTAAAATCGTCAACAGACGGATCGATACGCCACGGATCTAAAGTGGATACGCAAGGTTATAAAGGTAAGTTTTTAAATGACGGCGAAATTGTATAATATTTTCAACTAATCTAACACTAAGAGAGAGCGTATTCCAGAGAGTTGGCGCAGCAACAGAAAACGTCCTAGTTCCAATATTAGTATTGACTCGAGGAACGAAAAGTAAATCAGAACTAGATGATCGAAGCTGCATAGGCTTTTTTTTTATAGAAGTAAACAATTAATATGAATAAGCTGGCTGCTTACATAAATATATAATCTACACTGTTCCTTCAGTAATGCTACTCCGTATTCTTCTACCAATCTTAAGGTAGAAAAATACTGCTATCAATGTTTTGTGTAAGAATTACAACATACCTGGAAGAAGTGCAGCCCGCCCGCAGCACCTTCAGCGATCTCTTCGATGCTGCACGTCGCTATGGTGCTCAGAGTAAACGCCACACCCATTGCTTTGGCTCCTGCAAGTTGGCATTTGTCATTCTAATTTCTGCTTTGTACTAAAGTGTTTAATCCACCGACGACTACATAAACATATTATTGCTAGATTAATTTATTTACTAAGCCATTAAATGTATATGCTCTAAAGTAGTCATTGTATCTGACAATTCAATGCTCTAAGATATTCGTTGAAACTGCTGGTTCAAGATCATGGGCTGTGACACATCACCTCTGGCTTGCAATTGCGAAGAGTTTTTGAGTTGGAAAATAATAACAATAATAGTAGAAAACATTAAAGCGTCATAAGATCCCAAATGCAATAAAATATTGTGGGACAACGTGAGAAGTAAACAAACAACTAGCATTACTAGCATATAGTATAGTCCGTCCATACAAATAATTATACGGACGGACGGACGGACCGACGGACCGACGGACCGACGGACGGACGGACCGACGGACAGAGAGTTGAGCAGCAACAGTATGATTAGCGAGAGAACTGGATAAATGACAACCAGAGCCTGGTCAGGGAAGACCAGGGACACATTGCCAAACTGATTCAAAATTAATCGCGTTTAAATTCAGACAAGGGTGACATCACACGTATATTATATTTGATTAGTTTTATTGATTTTAGTTGTCATTCTCTTTGTGTGGCAGTCAAAAAAACGTTTATTAATTTTATTCTTACAATGTGAATGCATGTGTGTGTACGTGTGTGCGTTCGTGCGTGCGTACGTGGTGCCTGTACGAGTATTTCATCGTTTGTCGCCGCTTACCTTGAGCCGTGGCCACTTCGCCGTCGGGGTGCGCCATTCGGTGCATAGCGGTCGACGCGATGCACACTGGGAAGGAGATCTTGTGGCCGAGAATCGTCGTGCTAGGGTCTCGCCGCGACACATCTCGAAGACATCGCGGCCGAAGCTGATATCTTAAAATACAATTTGTTTACCAATTTTGTAAGGGTAAGACCCATAGGCTTATATATATCCCATATTACTCTCCCGATAAAAATAAATAAATAAATAAAATACCGTTAACTATTTAGATCTCAACGTTCGGTAAAGATAACACTGTTATATTTTATGCTTGGATATTTATTGTTGCACTCTATTTAAGATGGTTTCAAAGATTATCACAAACACTGCAACATTTTAAATAAATAATTATAATAAAATATGCTATACTCCATGTATTGTGGTGTGTGCGTACGCGCGCGCTTTTGTGGTGTATTAATGTTTTAGTGTGTATGTGTGTGTGTGTGTATGTGTGCGTGCGTATTGCGTGCGTAAGTGTGTGTGTGTGCGCGTGCGTGCTTGCGTGTAACCAAAAGGTCAGACGTAATTCGGTCAATATAATCACGTGTTCAGTGTAAATGTAAATTGTAAACAAGTATCAATTGCGCACAGCCTATCCTTTTCAGTGGAGTGCGATATGGTCATGACTATGACGACCGTTACGTTTCTCTCTTTTTTTCTACACAAATTACACAAATAACTCTTTCAATTTATACAATAATGGTAACCGTTTATTTGTTTGCAATCATAAGATATTAAATAAAAGGTACATTTATAAAATATACGCACACGCACACACACACACACACACACACACACACACACACACACACACACACACACACACACACACACACACACACACACACACACACACACACACACACACACACACACACACACACACACACACACACACACACACACACACACACACACACACACACACACACACACACACACACACACACACACACACACACACACACACACACACACACACACACACACACACACACACACACAAACACACGAATATATATATATATATACTATAATATACGTGTAATTAATATATGATACGTGCAGTTTAAAATAGTACATTAAATGATATGCACATGATATAAACATGCATGTACACTCTCTCCTCCACCACCCACACCCAAAGCTGCAGCTCTACGGACACATTATTTGAGTGCAGCATTCAGGACAGCAACGGGCTGAAGGTACAGATGACTTCTTATATACATTCTTTCGTGGAAGAGGAACTTTAATACGCCTGCCATATGGAAGTTTCTGAAATGCTAAGTTAGGTGGGTGGGCATGATCATTGAAAATGTGAAATGCCATCCTGTCAAGGGCAGAGTCGTAGAGAGTATAATATTATATATATATATATATATATATATATATATATATATATATATATATATATATATATATTACAAAGACTACTAATCCAGCAATACAATGAGTAGGCCCTACACATACAGAATCGTTCGTAACTGTTATTAAAATGAATAAAATGAATAATTTAGTGACGACACCGGCAAGCACGGCATTGAACAAAACCCGTGTACAAGTTTAATTCACAACCACAATCCAACGACCTGTTGAGAATGACCTCTTTCAACGGCTCACGGACTTACCTTCTGAACGCGTCCACGTTGTCCCTCAACGTCGTTTCGTTGTTGGCGCCGCTTCTGTAATAATCCAATGCATTTCTCGGGATGTTTTCGAAGGCATATTTTTCAAAATCGTCAAGACAGAACATTACTTTCGATGCCGACATCGTGGTGAGTGTGTACGAGTGCGCTACTTGTGAACACGCACCGGCTATTGGTACAGCCCAAGTGTAAATAAGCTCAAAGGGCAGTCAAACACCCCAAGTAAGCTGTCGACGGCGTGCTTTCTTTGTCTGTGTTAACAGGGGCGAGGTGTACAGTGGCCTATATATTGGGCACGGTTGTGCTGTTTTCCATTCGTCTCGTGTTGATCGCATCGCCTATACTTGATTCAGTTGCATAACTTTACCGGTGGTACATGAAGTCGAGTTCACCGAGTCGTATTCACGAAATACACGAGGTGACTGGAATGCAGCATTAGCGTTACTCTCCAACACAACAGGGCGTTTTCATTTACAATATACCTACCAACTTTTATTGGATTCAGGGAGATTCATCGTCGGTTCAGCACGCTTCCTGTGTCGCGCTGTCTCGTCGCGTTGTCTCGGATTTTGACATCGGAAGACGGGGAAGGAGGGATACTGTTGTAAAACTTTCGCCGCCGCGCCGCCGTTAATTAAGCTTTTCAGCTGTCTCAGCTCGACTCATGACATCGGAAGACGGGAGATGGGAGGGGGGGGGGGGGGTGCTGTTGGAGATTTCTCGCTGAAACTTTAGCGGTTGAGCACGTCTCAGCAGGTTTCCCGTGGTGTCGCGCTGTCTCGGATGATGACATCGGAACACGGGGGTGGTGTGCTGCTGGAGATTTTAAACGAACATCACGTCCGGGAGATTTGTCTGTATTCCAGGAGTCCTAGAGATACACCCAAAATGAAGGACACTCCCGGACATTTCGGGAGAGTTGGCAACTATACTACAAAGTGCGGGCATTGCCCACCAGCCTTTTTCTTGTTGACTCCTTCCAATCAGGTCAATCCCACTTCTCTCGGAAGCAGTCAGCCACGCTGCAATTAATACGCGAGGAATATTCGTACACAAGTATCCACCATTGTTTATTGCCAGGTACTCATTCATACAGCTGAGTGAAATGGAGCAACGTAGAGTGAACAAACGCATATCAAGGTCACTCCCGATCCGGCAATTCCTCCACCTTTGCGCATCATAAATGAATATGTTGAATTTGTGGACTCGTTCACCTATCAAGGCTCGGTAATAATAATAAACAATGGTTCATCCACCCAAAACATCACATTCCGCATCTCCAAAGCTGCCGGTCCCACTTGCTGCCTATAGAACCCTCCTTTTTTCGCAAAAGACATATCAGCACTAAACCAACATCAATGCCGTGCGCTGATTATCTTCCTTGTTTTGTATGGCGCTGAAACCTGGGCTACAAATCTCGCTCATCACCGCCGCCTCGTTTATTAATCATATGCATAGCCAGCGTCGCCTACTACGTATGTCTTGGCAATAACAGGTTACTAACTGCTCTATCCGTGATAGAACCGGCCAACCCATTGCGTCATCCCTCTTAAGACAACGCCGTCTCCGCTGGTATGGCCACCTCAATCGCATGATGTGTACGCTCCCGGCCCGGCAAGGTCATGATTTTGATCCAAAGACAGCAAGATGGCGTCACATGAGAGGACGACCCAAGACCCGGTGGTCCAACTCCTTCGCCCATGATCATCGCTCATGCTGGCATCGACATTACCACCGCCACCCAGATGTGTTAAGACAGTTCCAGTATGAAGACATTTATCAGAGGTCAGCACTCGCTGGAGCCGGAGCATCTCATTTGATTTATTGATTGATTGCTTGATTGACTGATCGTTGATGTTGGTGCATTTAAACACATACAGGGAGCAAATACATGACGGGATGGCTGGTAGGTCGGCTGCCTTCATTTCCTTTACCACTGTTCGTTTCCACGTTTCTTTTGGTCGACCTTGCCCCCGTCTTTCGTCCTCTGTCCAGCATAGGGCAATATTGGGTAGTGCGCCAGCAGACATTCGGCCCTAGCCATCTCCGTCTTCGTAGCCCGGGATGTTGAGTCTGTCTGGCGGAGCAGCTTTTCATTGGTGATAGTGTTATGCCAACATAATTATATAATCTTCCGGAGACACTGGTTCTGAAAGGTGTTAGACTTGACATGGCATGACATTGATGTTTTAATGTTGATATTTGGAAGGTGTGAGATATGGAAGAATTCTAACGTTAAGAGACTTTCGAATTTCGGCGCTGTGGTCGAGCGGTTAGAGTGCCGGACTGTCGATCGAAGGAACCAGGCTTCGAATCCTGGTACCGACCACCATTTCGAAACTTGTTCACCTCACGTTACCCGTGTCTTTTTAAGATAGACTAAGCCATTGGTCCCTTCTACTTGGTGTCTATGCTATGGGACGTAAAAGATCCGACGCAGGGGGCAAATTAACCTGTAGTGGAGTCACTAACTCTAGAGAAGGCTACTCTTAAATAAACCCTTAGCGCAATGTCCAAGACCCCAACCGATGGCCTCATTGTTCAGCACGGTCGGCGAGGTAGGGAAAGGTTAGGGCCCATGAGCCACCTTTCACGTTTTAAGTGATGAACAAAAATAATACAGTTGTTTACATTAACACATAAATATGCATGTCCTCTGGCAAAGAGGGTCATAACAATCTCAATCGAAAAATAGACTAGCATTTGCAAATAACTATTTCAGTTATTTACAAATTTACATTTATTCCTTGTGGTCAATGTACCATTGCCAGCAACATTCCGTTACCTATGGTAGTTGTGTAAACAAAACAATAACACGAAATATTTATTCGAAAATGTGTTATCGTGTAAATTTTAAAAAGCATACAATCGTGATTTTACGTGCAGTCGTCCGTAATTAGATAAATCACTATACAGGTTGTAACTAGCATGATGTGTTTCTAGAGTATTCGAAAACAGATTACGTATCATAAATATAAACAAAGTTACGGAGGGGCTCAAAGCTCCCCTGTGATCACGGGTCCCAAGCCAATTTACGCGATGTTAGCATTTTTGCCATGACAGAGAAAACAAGGATATTACTTGTGCATTGATTAGTTCTCTTTGCATTTGTAGATCCACAAGAAATCAACAATTTGAAATCACATTTGTAAATGTAAGATCCCAGGTGGAAAGCCCGAAATCCGATATTGCCGGTTTCACGTAGGAATGGTTGTTAAGCACACTGCACTGTCCACCATTTATATTCTAACCCTCCAAGAAGACAGGTAACATGGCATATTGACGATTTCCCGTGGAATAGACATCTACAACAACGCATCAACCAGAAATGACAATCGCCATTTATGTATGTCTCGGACAAATCAAACTTGTGTACTATACTTAGGTCTACAATGGCATATATCGATCTAAACGCATCTTCACTCTACGTAGCTCTACAATAGCACATCAATCTAACAACTTGTTCACTCTATGTAGTTTTACACCAATATGTAGCTCTCTATGTAGTTCTACAATAGCACATCAATCTAACAACTTGTTCACTCTATGTAGATCTACAATAACACATCAATCTAACAACTTGTTCACTCTATGTAGTTATACAATAGCACATCAATCTAACAACGTGTTCACTCTGTGTAGTTCTACAATAGCACATCAATCTAACAACTGGTTCACTATATGTAGTTCTACAATAGCACATCAATCGAACAACTTGTTCACTCTATGTAGTTCTACAATAGCACATCAATCTAACAACGTGTTCACTCTGTGTAGTTCTACAATAGCACATCAATCTAACAACTTGTTCACTATATGTAGTTCTACAATAGCACATCAATCTAACAATTTGTTCACTCTATGTAGTTCTACAATAGCACACCAATCTAACAACGTGTACACTCTGTGTAGTTCTACAATAGCACATCTATCTAACAACTTGTTAACTATATGTAGTTCTACAATAGCACATCAATCTAACAACTTGTTCACTCTATGTAGTTCTACAACAGCACACCAATCTAACAACTTGTTCACTCTACGTAGTTCTACAATAGCACATCAATCTAACAACGTGTTCACTCTATGTAATTCTACAATAGCACATCAATCTAACAACTTGTTCACTATATACACGAATATGATTAAAACAGCAGCGACATGTTTTATATATGTTGTCGGAAATTGATGTTACTATCAAAGATCAATCCTAGATTCTGCACCGAGGTTGCTGGCGTGATATACCGATTCAAAATACGCGTAGGGGAAAACATCCAGTTTACTACGCTGCATTGGAGTACCAATAATGATCAATTTAATTTTATTTGCATTTAATTTCAACTTGCTGTCAGTCATCCAGTGGAAGATATCTTGAAGGCAATCACTAAGTCGGTTAAGGGAGCGATTTGTATCCAGGGTAGCCAAAGAATTGTAGAGGGGTTGCCTTGCCTCTTAGGACAGTGAGCTTTCAGCACCACACAATTGATGTGTGAACGTTATATGGGACTTGAAATGATTAACTCCACCAACAATTATAAATATCTAGAAAGAGGGGGTGTGTTTAACCAACAGCATACTGATTGGGAGGCTACTGGCACTCAATTCTCACACCTCAGGGGGCTACTGGGACGGGGGCTAGAGACACGGGGGCTAGTGGGATATGACACCATATTAACGCCTGTGCGGGGATCTAGTTTAGATCAAGTGGCGCCATCTACAGTACTACAAAAGTACTTACAGCTAGCTACATCCCCTGAGTGTGATCTAACTTTCTAGTTACTATAAGCAAAAAGAATAGAAGGAAAGAGGCACCACTCCGCTGTTTTTAGTGAAGCCGGCATGCATCAGCGCCCTCGGGCGGCTATCTAGGATAACTACACGATGGCACAGAGACACGCAGCACTTCTTGGTGCAGCGCACGGAATTGTTCCAATTCTAAAATTCTGTCCCAATAAGTGTTTTCGATTTCCGGTTTCCGAAAGATGCTGAAAGGTACAAACAATTGAACATGGTTGTGTTATAGATCACTGTTGACATTCTTATTGTATGATTGCTGCTTTTAAATGAACACACCATTTATCAGACTGAACGAAACATGGCCGTCGTTTATTATCTGATCCGACCAGCACCGGAGAAATCCGAAGTCAACGGGATCCGTCCGTAATACATAGGCTAAGTATGTATATAACATGCAGGGAGCGGCTATATTACATCCCTCTCTACCTTGATTACTTAGTCACATTTGTTAATTAAAGGAACATAGAACTGCAATAAAGTTTGTGACATGGATTCCTAATAAGTGTTCGTTGTGAAAAGTGTTCGTTGTGAAAACAGATGAACGCACAAACATGCCATGTTATTTAACTGAACACTTAACTAGATAACGGATATGAAGGGCAGCGATCCGCCTACACCCTTATATCGTGTAACTAACTATATCTAGAACGGGCAGCGATCCGCCTACACCCAATTTCTAGATTATCTGTTGACGGGTCGTCGTCCGCAGCTGTGTCCTCGGGGTGATGTCGTGCGATTTCATCGGGCGACAAGCCTCGCACGCGACGGAACTTAAGACACATTTCGCGTCACCGTGGACCCATCACCACGCACGGCGGTGACCATTGGTCCTTTCATTGCACTGACGATAAGCGGTGTCGGTGCGAACGGTGTAGAGAGTTTGTTCACTCTAGGCTGCTGTACAAGCACAACCTCTCCCATTTGTAGGTTCACATGTGAAGCGTGTGCACGCTCGTCTGAGTACTCTTTCATTCTCGCTTTTGCACGAGCGTCTTGTCTGCGAACGACTTCATCTTCTGGGTGCACGCTCTGAAGCGTTGGCAGCTCAGGTAGCTTAGTTCTCGGTTCTCGACCAAACAGTAGTCGGTGAGGTGTGAACAGCGTAGAACTATGCGGAGTAGATCGATAGTTTCGAAGGAACTGCTGCAGTTCGCGACGCCAGTTGCGATGTTGAATGATGGCTGAACGCACTGCCTTCATCATCGGCTTGTTGAAGTTCTCCACTTGTGCATTCACCATCGGCCATAGCGGTGTGATTTTGCGGTGACGGACGCCACACGACTGCAAAAACTGTGACCACGCATTACTCTGGAATGGTGGGCCATTGTCCGACTTTATCGTTTCTGGATATCCGAACATGGCAAAAATGGACTCCATTATCGGTATAACTGTCTCTGCACTGGTGCTTCTGGTCACGTGAACGACTAGATATCTTGAATATTCATCTGTGACGCAGAGTAAATATTCGCCTGTCGGTATTGGGCCGAAGAAATCAATGCTCAAATTGATCCACGGGCCTCGCGGTAAAGTAGTCATGTTTAATGGCTCCATCTGACGGCGGTTGGAGTTTGCAACACACGGAATGCAACCCATGACGACTGCTTCCGTTTCTTTGTCTATGCCTGGAAACCACACTTTGCTTCTGCTCAGAGCTTTGGTCTTGCAGATGCCCTGATGACCCTCATGTGCCAACTGTATGACACGACTGCGAAGTGCTAGAATGCGAGAATCTCGTAGCAGAAAGTCTCCATTTTCTCCCACTGTCAGTTCATCCCTCACTTTCCGGAATGCAGCAATGTCAGCTGACTCGTTGTTAGCTGTGTCATGCCAACGACCTGTGCGGATGACCTCGATGACCTTGTTTAAGGTCGCGTCTTGTCTTGTGTGCACCTTAATTTCGTCAACGGTGATGGCATTTGGCGTTGAGCTGTCAGCAATGTGATTGATGAAGTCCTCAACCATACGCTGCGCTTGGCTGACTTTTGTTGCTGGATTGACTGGCTGTGCACGTTTCTTTTGCTACGTCTGTGAGCTGCGCTGTGACTGCTGCCTTGGTTTGCTTCGGCACATGACAGCGAAATGTCCACGCACTCCACATTTGTGACACTCTTTATCACGTGTGCACTTGCATTCGTCACTTGTATGGCCCTGTAAGCCACAGCGAGTACACCGATCGTGACGTTGCTGAGTGTTAGAATGTCTGTTGACCGGTTTACGAGTGTGCGTTTCGAATGGTATGCGTGCTGACCTGTTGAATGCAGCATACACTGTGTTGTTTGTGTGACGTTAGTCTCGATCATCCTACCTCTCACTAGTCTCGTGAGATCACTGCTGATCTCGCGTGTCTTCTAAAATACAGCCATTTTGACATACATATGCGTTTGTCTCATTCTCTCATAATATATTACTGTTACAAGTGTATAACACAACATGATGTCAGAAGTTTACCGTCAGTACGTGCCTGAGTAAGTGAACGTTACGCTAAGCTGCTGCTGCTTCGCTGTCACTGCTTCGCTGAACTTTGATTGATTGAACAATACCGCTTCGCTACTAACGCTTCGCTAGTGCTGCTACGCTACTTCACATGTGCTACTGCCAATGACTTGTCGCTTTGCCTACTGAACTTTTGGAGATGGCGCAGTCATTCCACGTATCTCCGCCTGATCCCTTTGTGTTCACAAAGCCCAACGAGTGGCCAAAGTGGATCAGGCGTTTTGAGCGGTTTCGGCTGGCTTCTGCTCTGAATGAGAAGAGTGAAGCCATGCAGGTGAACGCATTGGTTTACGCCATGGGCGATGAAGCCGATGATATTATGGCCGGCTTTGGCTTAACAGCTGAAGAAAGGGAGCGGTATGAGGTGGTGAAGTCAAAGTTTGATTCACACTTCATAGTTCGTCGGAACACGATTTTCGAGCGGGCTAAGTTCAACCGAAGATGTCAGGAGGAGGGGGAGATGGTGGACGCCTTCATCACGGCTCTCTTCTGCCTGGCCGAGTTCTGCGATTACGGTCAATTGAACGACGAGATGATAAGAGACAGGATTGTCGTGGGAATCAGAGACACGACGCTCTCGCTGAAACTTCAGCTAGACGCTGAGCTTACGCTGAAGCGAGCAATCGACATGGCACGTCAGAATGAGGCGGCCAAGCGAGAGCAGGCGATGCTTCGCAACTTTGCTTCCTCTTCAACAAGGACGAGTGTGGACTTCGTCAAGTCAAAGAAGAAAGTTAGCGGCGGCACGAGACAGAAGACCAACAGGCCTCAAGGAGGTCAGACGCAGGCCACGACCACGAAGACGTCGCGCAAGTGCGAGTTCTGTGGACGGTCGTCTCATCAGAGAGCAGTCTGTCCGGCGAGAGAAGCCACATGCTTCAGGTGCCACCGCAGTGGTCATTTTTCAACTGTATGTAGGTCATCAAAGGCCGTCGATACAGTCAGCCGAGACGACGAGGAGGGGTATTCCTTCCTTGGAGAGGTGACGAAAGGTGATCAGCCGTGGTCATCAACGATCAGCCTCGAGGTGATGAAGACGAAACAAAGAGTCGACGTGTGCTTCAAGCTCGACACGGGTGCAGACGTCACTGTGATTTCGGCTGCCGACTACCGACGGGCAGGAAGTCCGTCTCTGGAGATGACGTCGAAGACGCTGGTGGGCGCGAACGACATGGTTCTAAAAGCCCAGGGCAAGTTCGTCGGCAAGCTGTCGCGTGACGGCTCAGTAGTCGATGAGGACGTTTACGTCATCAGTGGCCAACGACGGTCACTTCTCAGTCGACGTGTCTGCCAGATGCTCGATCTCGTACGACGTGTGGCGGTCGACTCGGTCGAAGCGGCCGACGTTATCAGACAAGACAACCCGAAATTGTTTGTAGGGTTGGGTCGCATGCGTGGCGACTACAACATCCAGTTACGCGAGGGGGCGGTCCCATTTGCGTTGTCGACGCCGCGACGGGTGTCGATTCCTCTGCTCGAGACGGTTCGACAGGAGCTGCAGCGAATGGAAGACACAGGTGTCATCAGGCGAGTCGAGGCGCCCACAGACTGGTGCGCCGGCATGGTAGTGGTAGCCAAACCGAAGGCAACTACTACGTCGTCAGATGGAGTCGTGACGCACAAAGTGCGTATCTGTGTCGACCTGACACATCTCAACGAGAGTGTCAGACGTGAAAAGCATGATCTGCCCTCAGTCGACCAGACGCTTGGCCGACTGGCTAGGGCGAAAGTTTTCACAAAGTTGGATGCCAACTCGGGGTTTTGGCAAATTCCCCTGTCGCCAGACTGTCAGGAGCTGACGACGTTCATAACGCCGTTCGGGCGGTATTGCTTCAGAAGGCTACCGTTCGGCATAACGTCAGCCCCTGAGCACTTCCAGAAGCGCATGAGTGCGGTTCTTGACGGCTTGAGCGGGGTGTTGTGTATGATGGATGATATCGTCATCTTCGGCGCGTCATCAAAGGAGCACGACACACGAGTGCGGGCAGTATTCAAGCGACTGGCCGACAACGGAGTGACTTTGAACTTTGCTAAATGCGAGTTCAGCAAATCAAGCATCACCTACCTGGGTCACGTCGTGACGGCTGAAGGCATCAAGGCCGATCCTGCCAAGGTGAAGGCCATCACAGAGATGGGTCAGCCTACAGATGTAGGCCACATACGACGTTTCCTCGGCATGGCGAATCAGCTGGGAAAGTTCTCGCCTACGCTGTCATCAGTTACGCAACCGTTGCGTGATTTGCTACAAAAGGACAGGCAGTGGTTCTGGGGGCCGAGTCAGCAGACGGCTTTCGACGCGGTAAAGGCCGAACTCAGTGCGACGCCAGTGCTGGCGCTATACGACCCGAACAGGACGACGACGGTGTCAGCAGATGCGTCATCGTTCGGTCTTGGCGCTGTCCTGCTACAAAGGATCGATGGTACGAACAGGCCAGTGGCGTACGCTTCTCGGGCGATGACGCCGACTGAACAACGATACTCTCAAATCGACAAGGAAGCTCTTGCGACAACGTGGTCACTGGAGCGCTTCCACGATTACCTGTACGGTATGGAGTTTCACGTAGAGACAGATCACAAGCCGCTTGTGACACTCTTAAGCTCGAAGAAGAACTTGGATGAGCTGACTCCACGGATTCAACGCTATCGTATGCGCCTGATGCGTTATACGTACACGATCGAGCACGTGCCGGGGAAGGAGCTGATTACAGCCGATGCTCTGTCGCGAGCCCCGCACGTGAGAGAGCTGACCATCTCGGAACTCCAGTTCGCGGATGAAGTGGCAGCTCACGAAGATTTCGTCGTGGGACAGATCCCGGCGACGGAGAGACGTCTCCAGGAGATCAAGGAACAGCAACAGCGTGACGAGATCTGCAGCCAGGTTCTGCGCTACTGTGCTGAGGGCTGGCCAAGCCACTGTTCTCTGCCGTCGATTCTGAGACCGTACTGGCAGTGTCAACAAGAGCTTACGGTCCACAACGGCATCTTATTCAAGGGAGTACGTCTCGTCATCCCGGTCTCCATGAGACTGGAGATGATAGATCGACTACACGAGGGACACCAGGGAGTAGTCAAGTGTAGGGCGCGAACACAGGCCTCAGTGTGGTGGCCTGGACTGAGTCGACAACTCGAGGAAGTTGTGAAGAACTGCACGACGTGTGCAAGGGAGAGGCGAAACCCCTCTGAACCGATGATCGCATCGGAATGTCATCTGCGGCCGTGGCAGAAGGTCCGGACGGACATGTTCTTCTTCAGGCGGTCGACCTACTTGTTAGTAGTCGACTACTGTTCCAGCTACGTCGAAGTAGCCAGGCTGGAGACAACAGATTCGTCATCAGTTATTCTTCATCTGAAGTCGATCTTCGCCCGGCATGGCATTCCGGAGACCGTGATCTCCGACAACGGGCCGCAGTATTCATCATTTGAGTTTGCGCAATTCGCGAGAGCGCAGGGCTTTGAATACATCACGAGCAGCCCTCGCTTTCCTCAAAGTAACGGCAAGTCTGAGCGCGACGTCCAGACTGTCAAGAATCTACTAAAGAAGGCGGTCGACCCGTACGATGCCTTGTTGGCGTACAGATCGACAGCACTAGAGTGCGGCTATTCGCCTGCTGAACTAAGCATGGGCCGACAGCTGCGCACGTTAGTGCCAACGGTGCCTGCGACTCTTCTGCCCCGCTGGGATGAGCCGAGGGGAGAGAGAGAGCGAAGAGAGCTGATGCGTCAGAAGAAGAAAGACGCGTACGACCGATATCATCGCGCGCGACCACTTTCTACTCTTCGGGCCGGCGACCCAGTCTGGGTCAAAGACGCGAACGTCAACGGCACGGTGGTGGGTCCGGCACACACACCTCGGTCGTATGTAGTGCGAACGCCGACGTCCTGCCTAAGAAGAAATCGGCGACATCTGCAGCCGACTCCTAACGTGACGGCTGACGAGCGAGCAGACGACGCCGACCCGTCATCTACCGAGATGACGACGACACCGGTTGCGCTTCGTATGCGCGAGCCGAGACCAGTGTCTCCTCCAGCGGTCACAGCTCCCACTGGAGTGGTGACACGTTCTGGGAGAGTGGTGATTCCACCGCGACGGCTGGACCTATAGTTGAGAGTTGTCTCCAAGCACTCATTGAACTTGGAAGGGAGATGTGACGTTAGTCTCGATCATCCTACCTCTCACTAGTCTCGTGAGATCACTGCTGATCTCGCGTGTCTTCTAAAATACAGCCATTTTGACATACATATGCGTTTGTCTCATTCTCTCATAATATATTACTGTTACAAGTGTATAACACAACAGTTTGCTGTGCCACGAGCCATGTCTTTAGCCTGGCGTTCTGACGATTCTCTCGTTTGCGCTATCTCGATCGCCCTGTTTAGCGTGAGATCCTTTCCTGCGGCCAGGAGTTTGGTTCGCAACGAATCAGAGCGACACCGATCGATTACTTGATCTCTGATGTACTCATCGACATTGTTCCCGTAATCGCATGACGATGCCAGCTGTCGTAACCGTGTTACGAACTGTCCGACGGTTTCGCCTTCATGCTGTTCAGCGCGATGAAACATGTGCCTGTTGTACGGGACGTTTGATTTAGGCGTGAAATAGTCCGTCAGTAGTTCTTTTGTCTTTTGAAACGACGACGACGTACCTGTTTCTGTTTCGGGGAATGTATCATAAATGTCCTGTACGCCTTCGCCCGCGGTGTGTAACAGCAAATCACGTTTTTGCTTGTCATCGGTGCATTCTGACGCACTGACCATCCTGTCAAAGGTTCGTATCCACTTTTTCCAACGTTCAGCCGTTGTTGAAGGCTCGTTTTGTGCATCGAAGGGCGGTAGTTGGGCCACATTGATCGGAACAGCCATGGTGATTCGGTACGGTAGGCGGTTGCTTACTTGTACGCTTAGCAGGTTCGCTTAATTCTCGTCGCCTTTGTATGATTGCTGCTTTTAAATGAAACACCATTTAACAGACTGAACGAAACATGGCCGTCGTTTATTATCTGATCCGACCAGCACCGGAGTAATCCGAAGTCAACGGGATCCGTCCGTAATACATAGGCTACGTATGTATATAACATGCAGGGAGCGGCTATATTACACTTATATTTTATAACTGATGAAACAAGAGTTCACTTGCTCAACGCGGCTAGCCTACGGGTACACCAGACTTCGGAAGAATTGAATGTTCACCTACATGTAACCTATATGTAACAATTGGTGGAGGAAGAGAGAGACTAGCGAGTTGTGATAAACTATAATCTAGATAGTTGTGTACTTCAACTGGTGTTACAAGAATGTCAACAAACAGGGCCGTTATTTGAAATGGACGAGAATCCGTTACGACTATGAATTAGATGACCAGCGTTGGTTTGGACATCAAAGACAAATTGGTCATATGTGACCAAGGGTCGAATGATCGAAAGACACATCAGGCACTTCTATGAGTCTTTCTTCCTCCAAAACGAGAAAAAGATCTATGTCGTGTACGACCCACCTCATCTGCTAAACACATGAGGAACAACCTCAAGAAAACAGGCTTCAAAAGAGATGGGAAAAGCAGTACGTGGAGCCTACATTCGTCAGTTTTTCCCGATCGATTCCAGAAATGCTGTGCTGATGGCTCCTAAACTGATACAAGCACATTGACTTGCCCCCGTTTTCAGCTTTGCGAATTAAATATGCGACCCAAGTCTTCTCTCACTCTGTGGCTGCTGGTATTTCTACAATGGTTACATTGAAGTCACTCCACGAGGACGCAGATGAACTAGCACTGTTCTTGGAACGTCTGTTCAACTGTTTCAACAGCAAGACGTTCAAGCACAAACAACAGATGAGACCTGCTTTGTGAAACACATCTGGGCACAAGGAGTTTCTCTGTCTACCACAGAGTGGCTCTTGTCACTTGAGTCTAGAAGCACGCGTAAACTGTCATGTCTACCCAGATGGTTGATGACCATTCGTAGTCGTCTGTCGCTGTGGGACGATTTACACATCAATTTCCAGGCAACGTTTCTCCTAACCAGCCGGCTAAATCAAGATTGCTTAAAGAACCTCTTTGTTGTGATCAGGGGTAAGTAAGAGTGGCCAACCCGTCAGCTCAGCAGTTCCGACTCTACCTTCGTCAGGTAATGGTTGATTCTACTCTACTGCAGAGCAAAGAGAGCAACTGCAGGGAAGACGGGGACACTTTTCTTCTCAACCTCAAGTCTCTCAGTACTGCGTATCAACACATCGCCGCCGATGAAGATGATCCTCTGCCCGTTTTCTCTCAAACAGGATAAATGACCAGTCTTTATTTCAACGTTGAGACGGAAGACCTCTCCATTGAGGAAGAAAACATCTTGACATACGTAGCAGCGTACATGGCCAGAAAACTGCGTGACAAAGTATGTCAATAATGTCGGCAAACCCCGATTGGTTCACCGATAAGTTCATCTACAGAAGTGCTGCTACTTAAAAACAGCTAGAGAATGCAAAAGACGGACTTGTAACTCCAAGTAAGGAACTAGCGTCAACAGTTGAAAACATGGAGCATGCTTTCAAGAAAACAAGCCACGCATGTGAATAAAGTCCGAAGTAGACTGCGCCGTCATCTCGTCAAAGAAATACCCGAAGACTCAGTTGTCAGTCCTGCCGGAATGTGCATGATGAAAGATTATGTGTTGAACTTATTCATCAACATTTCTCTCCATGCTTTGTTGAAGATGAATAACAACAACTTCACAACTTCAAGTGTGAGAAATAAGAAAGCCCTGTAGTTGTCGCATATGTAAACAGGTAAATAGGCGGGCACATATACAGACGTGACATCAGCATACGGCGGGCACATGCGTCCAATATATTTTATTTTTAAATTATAAATACGAGAGCCCATTTGAAGAATAAATAATTGCCTTCAAAATAACGTATGTTTGTGTACATACGTACGCACAAGCATAATTATTTGTACGTTGTTTTAGTGAAGTCGATATGCTACAGCATTGAAAAGATAGCTCCACTGCGTAGTTCTCCTAGATAGCCGCCGGGTGGCGCCACTAATTGCCCTGACCACTTTTCGACCGATATTTAGCGTGAGTGGTGCCTCTTTCCTTCTATTCTTTTTGCTACAAATACATTTTGTAATGGGCAAGTGAAGTGTGTACGGAAAAAATTATGTACACAATGGGAAAAAGAAACTGGATTCGGAGAGTTCCAGGGGATGACTGGAAGACATTTAGACCGGGAGCCCAGTGCTTTTATTTATGTAAGATGGCCCAAAGTGTTTGACGGCATGTATTGGAGGAACCATCCCCCACCATCACAAAAATGAGTTGCTGCCGGGTCTTGGGTGGTCGAATGCCCCCTAAATTACCCCCTGAAGTGGACAAAAAGTACCTTTATTTATGTGAACAGCGCCAAGGCTAAAAACAGTTTCAAACGTTTACCTGGTGTTCCCTGAATACTGAATGACCAATGCCAGCAACTTTAAGTGGTGGAACCCCCTGACAGCAACCCCCAAAGATTGACAAAACTGTTTTTATTCGTGCAAACACCTTTCGTACGGATTTCGTAGTCCGGTAGATGGCGCCAATCAATATGCAACAAAATGTACCACATACCCTCAACTGGTTGTGATATCGCCCTGTTTTGCTTTGGCTTAACCCCCTGGTCAGTCTGGACACTGAAACGTGTCATCCACTTCACTCTGGTGCAAGCTGGTGGTAGAATGTATGAAATCTTAAAAGTATAAGCAACAATATCCCTGGCCCTGCAGCGTATCTACAGACTACCCAAAGCTATTGGTTAATTGGCTCTGGGGCAAACTTAGTGTCCCGCTGTGATAAATTTCCATGCAACTGTGTAGTGACGCAACAGGTTATATAGAAAAAAATCTACAAGGCAATACTTATAATATATATGTGTACATGTATATATATATATAAATATATATATATATACATACACACACACATATATGTGTGTGTGTGTGTGTGTGTGTGTGTGTGTGTGTGTTTGTGTGTGTGTGTGTGTGTGTGTGTACCGCGTTACAGAGGCACTGTTGCAGATCTAGAGTTATTTTTAAATATTTTATTAATCGATACATTGTTGCACCGCCATTATTGGTTGATTGGAGTAATTCAGCATTCAAAATGTGTAGAAGGTACATGTAACTGCCTGAGCTACACGTACATGTTTCCACTCGTTAAGAGGGTCAGCAAATCCATTCAACTTTATGAATTGTAGGCCTTAGTGCTTAAAGGTAATGACGGCCAAAATTTAATCTTATTACATAGTTTATTGTGTGAAAACTTTGTGTTAGATTTATTTGTATCTGCTCTGTTTCAAATAATGAGCGAATTAGTTTACTATATTACAGCGCTCGGCATGTTAATGGTAACAGTTTCGTTATATATCAAGAGCCATTATTTAACTAGTTAACGTTTTTGTATAAAGGCTGTCACAAATTAATACACTATCATAATTTGTTCGCATCGATTAGAGATTGTATGCATTTTATACTAATCTAACAATAATTCCAGAAAGGTTAAGATATTATGTTAACATATTTATTTCATGCTTACTGAGAGTAGAAACGTCCACAAATTAATACGAACAACTTGTAGCGAAAGTTTTAGATCAAATTTATCCGATCACATCAATACCCCTGGAACCTCGATAATGTAGTATTGCCTTTTTACACGTATACGTTCTGAAAAAACTAACACGTTCGCATGCTGAACTTACATAATGCGATTAAAGAAAGTAACGAACAGTTAAATGTCATGGTGCTTCCTTTCACATAATTTCTCCTTTCTAATGACATATAATGGCAACCTGTTCCCCACGTTGCATCATTTGCGAAGAGACAGAAGAAGAGAAACCCGGTTTGAAATCTTTCAAACCCTGAAACTGGGAAACAATCAAGAATGCTGCCAGACGTCGACTGACACTTCAGATCGATCAGTTCTGTAGCGTAACGGACGAAATTCGCACGAATACAGAACAGGGTGACACCTGTTATCACACTAAATGTTTCAGTCGGTTCTGCGCTGTTAAGAGACAGCCTGCGCCTTCCAGTGAACCACCAGCCAGCAAAACCACCCGCTCAAATTCGAGAATTCCAACAAAGTCCAACAGAAGAAGCACTCTTGGACAGGAGTGCCTTTTCTGTAGGAAGAAGAGGAGGAAAAAGTCCAAGAAGGATGAAGACGCCTACACTAATGTCTTACTACATACGGGAGCCAGTTGATCATTCGTGCAACACAGACAAAACGTGACGTCAGGATCCTCGGACTGCGAAAACCTCAATGCAAGGGAGGCGAGGTACAATAACACATGTCGGCGCGATTACGCAAAGCAAGAAACGACGGAGGAAGAGCAAAAGACAAGTCGAAAGAAACACGATGAAGTCTTCCAAAAAGTGTCGATATTCCTGGAGAACGAAGTCATCAAAAAGAAAACTACCATGCTGGCGACAGTAGTGTTGAGCTTGTACAAAGAACAGTTCCTTGCTGTTGGGGGAACTCAAGATGATTAATAAATACTCTGTGCAAAGTCCCATGTTAAGTAAATGAAAGTTTTGAACATATCCTCGTCGACAAACAAGCGAACAAACCGGGAACATTCGTTTACCACTCGTCACTTATCCTTAACGAGACGATTGCTATGTTAAACGATTCTGATGCCAAAGCTGAAGTAATCAAGTGTGCAGCTATGGCTTTGCGCATATAAATTAAGTTCACACTCTGAAGGAGATCTCTCCCCACGTTCCCCAACTGGTGCTACAGAGGCTTGCAACGTAACCGATGTGGTCGAACGAAAACATCTAGTGCATCGGATGCTGTGTTTAATTATAGCAGAGGAGCGGTTCGTCCTTGGAAGCATCAGACAATTGGTCTAGGGTTTGTAACATTGACAGGTTCGAAATCGTTGCTGAACATTCTGGATCGTCTTGGCCATAGCATCAGTTACGATGATGTGAAGCGGCTTGAGACTAAAATTGCCTACACGTGCTCTGATGGTGAAACGGAAACACCTGCTGGCCTTAACCTACGCAATGGATTAGGAACAGCGTGCGCGTGAGACAACGATGATGTCAACACGGAGACACCCGATGACAAACACACTCTTCATTCCACAGTGGGAATATGCTGTTAGAACAAACATCCCCAGAGACCGGCCGGATGAGGAGACGCTTTGGTGGGAGCGTGAAGGTCATTCCTCCTTATCTCACGTCTCTAAAACGGGTCCAATTCAAGCTGACCCCACCCAGTGAAATTATGGAAATAGGAAGGCTCCTGCAACATGGTCTCGATTTCATGTTGCTCCTTCAGTCTAGCTCCCAGAAGTTGCCCCTCTTTACTGGATTCTTCTCCCGATTTGTAAAGGACGACTTGCCCTTAAACTGTGATCACCTACATGGCCCCTATCCCACAACCTCCAACGAGAAACGATGTCGTGGAGGAAACCATGGTGCGCTCGCTCAGAGTTGCAAATGAGACGAACCAGCGATACGCCATCGTCACGTATGACATCGTTGTTGCCCTCAAGGCATTCTCCATTCAAGCTTTGGAAATTCCAACGTTTGACAAACTCGTCATATTGTTGGGAAATTTCCACCTTAAACTGGCCTACTTAGGAACCCTGGGAACCATCCTGGCTGATTCGTGTCTAGGCTGAGGGATCGCTTGCTGGCTTCATGATGGGGAAATTCTACAACCGACGTACTGGGATCCATCAACTTCTGGCTGCTGTCATGGAACGAGCATTGTTCGCCAAGTGCAAGGAGATGGTGACAGAGGAGGAGGTATCTCTGGTGCAGGAAATGATGTCAGACTGTAACAGCACTCTCGAACACTGTCAATCAGTCTTTGAGAATGTGTCGTTCAAGAATCTCATGAGGGGATACGAGAGCTTCTTCCATAATGCTATCAAAGGACAGTACGGAAACACGGTAACGGTAACTTTCCCACTACAGGTAACTCTTCCCTGTACCACTACGGGTAGCTCTCCCTGTCCATCACAAGTAACTGTCCCATCTTCCATTGCAAGAATATATTTGAACACTTATCCTGTCGCGTCTGTACTGACGATAGTGTGCTGTCGATATATGAACAATTACCCTGTATAGTCCTGTGCATCACAACGTTAGTTTGCTATGTCGCAATTGCATTGTATTGTTACACCTACAAACGATATTTGCGTAGCGACTCGATATACATTTTGTCGAATATCGACAAAAAAATCCGCCAGGTGTTTGCACGAATAAATACAGTTTCCTCCATCTTTGAGGGTTGCTCTCAGGGGATTCCACCACTAAAAATTGCTGGCATTGGTCATTCCGTACACGGGGAACACCAGGGAAACTTTTGACACTATTTTAGTCTTGGCGCCAAGTTGGCTTATGTCGGCAAACATAGCTTAGTAGTAACTTGGAAAGCCAACCTTTGACCACTGTTAGCTGTATATTGCAAACATAGCCAGGCAGTAGCTTGGAATGCCAACATTTGTTGCGCGCTTTGTGTGTAGTTGGTTTCCGCCGCAGGCGTGGTTCTTCGTTCTCAAATAAACGGTTTATAATACTTACTACTCTCTAGTTATACATTAATAGTCAAGTTACGACAGCTGGCGACGAGGATAATGGCAGGCTACATCGGTCAGCTAGGAGAGTTCAGTGAGGCTAAAGAGGACTTTGAGAGTTACGTAGAGAGGCTGGATCAGTGGTCTGAATTGAACGGAATCGATTCGACGAAGAAAGCAAACGTGCTTCTTTCTGTGATCGGGCCTACGTCATATAAACTACTCAAAGATATCCTGACGCCGGAGAAACCGAAGGATAAGTCCTACGTTGAACTATGTGATGCCTTACAGGGGCATTATTCGCCAAAGCCTCTGGTTATTGCTGAGAGATTCCGATTTCACAAGAGAGGACAGAAGGAGGGAGAGTCGGTGGCAGACTACGTGATCACCTTGAAGCAGCTGAGTGGTACGTGCGAGTTTGGAGAGTTCCTACCGCACGCCCTGAGAGACCGTCTGGTGTATGGTCTTTGGGATGAGAACATTCAGAGGCGATTGCTAACCACCAAAGAGCTCACCTTCCAATCAGCAAAAGAAGTAGCGATTGCAATGGAGCTGGCGACCAGAAGTGAGGTCTGTCTACGGGCCACTGGTGAATCCGTAAATAAAGTCACTTACTCGCCGCGTCACGGAAGTGGTCGTGCTGCACGCAAGCCTGAGAAGTCGAGACGGAATGAGTGTTATCGCTGTGGCGAGGACCATAATCCTGAAAGATGTCACTTCAAGACGGCAGTGTGTTATGACTGTAACAAAGTGGGACATTTGGCACGCAAATGCAGAGGAAATAACCGCAGAAACACGTCTCAGAGTCAGATGACCAAGAGTCAGTCCCAGAATGTTCGCTACGTCGGTGTGGTCGCTGATGAGTCGGACATTGGAATCTACACGTGTGACGTTGGAGGGGCCGGGGCGCAGTCAATCTTCGCTGAAGTGGATATTGGAGGCAACGCCGTGAGAATGCAGGTGGACACAGGTGCAGCTAAGTCGCTCATTCCAGAGACACTGTACTTGAGACATTTTGCACATATCGCTCTACAACCCACCAACCTCACTCTACGCACCTATACTCAAGAGGTCATCGAGCACATCGGAGTGGTCACTCTGGATGTGAGGCATGGAGACCAACGAGCTGAGTTATCCGCAGTGGTCGTCAAGGGCGACAAAACACCTCTACTAGGAAGAGACTGGCTGGCAAAAATGAAGTTAGACTGGTCGAGTATCCTGGCAAGGAATTCGGCGGAGGAAGTGCTGAAAGGGCATTCAGAGGTATTCCAAGAAGGAACGGGCACAATAAAGGGCTACACAGCGCACATCTACACGAAGGAAGACGTGCAGCCTCGTTTTCACAAGGCTAGGCCGGTGCCCTACGCACTGCGAGATAAAGTTGAACACGAACTGGACCGGTTGGAGAAGGAGCGCATCATCCAGAAGGTGGACCACAGCGATTGGTCGGCTCCGATTGTGGTAGTGCCGAAGGCGAACAAGACGGTGAGGATCTGTGGTGACTTCAAGGTCACGATCAATCAGAATGTGGAACGTGAGCACTACCCACTTCCAAACGTGGAGGATCTCTTCGCGTCACTAGCCGGTGGGAAGGTGTTCAGCAAGCTGGACCTATCCCATGCGTACCAACAACTCGAGTTGGACGCCGAGTCGCAACACTACGTCACAGTGAATACCCACAAGGGCACGTATCGCTACCTGCGTATGCCGTACGGCGTGAGCAGCGCACCGAGTATCTTCCAGTCGGTGATGGATCAGATCCTGCAGGGCATGGATCATGTGATGTGCTTCCTAGACGACATCCTCATCACGGCTGAGTCGGAGCAGGAGCATCTGAAACTTCTAGACGAAGTACTCACTCGTCTGGAGAAGTGTGGCGTCCGAGTGAATCTGGCGAAATGTGAGTTTGCCAAGAAAGCAGTTGAATACTTGGGTCATCTGATAGATGCGGAAGGCATCCATCCCACATCTGAGAAATTGGACACAATCACCAATTCTCAGAAGCCGAAGGACGTGAAGGAGTTGCGTTCATACTTGGGGTTGATCAACTACTACGCTAAGTTTATACCCCGCATGTCTACCGTGTTACGTCCACTACACCTACTGCTCATGAAGGATCGTGAGTGGCGATGGACTCCCGAGTGTGATGACGCATTGCAGAAGTGCACAGATCTGCTGACGTCACAGCAGGTACTGGTGCACTACGACTGTCGTAAGCCACTGCGACTGGCTACGGATGCGTCTCCGACAGGCGTCGGGGCCGTGCTGTCACATGTCATGGAAAACGGAGATGAGAAGCCGATAGCGTTCGCGTCACGGACCCTTTCGTCGAGTGAGTGAAACTACGCACAGATCGAGAAGGAGGCGTTATCGATCATGTTTAGAGTCAAGAAGTTCCATAAGTATCTCTATGGACGCTCTTTCACATTGATCACGGATCATAAGCCGTTGGTCACAATCTTCGGTCCCAAAACGGCTGTGCCAACGTTGGCAGCGTTACGAATGCAGCGTTGGGCACTCATCCTGCAAGCGTACCACTACGGTATCGAGTACCGTAAGTCCGAGGATCACGCCAACGCTGACGCATTGTCGAGACTACCTCTGCCGACTACAACGACAGAGGAGCCGGCAATATTCGAAGTATCAGTGGTTGACGATCTCCCGGTCAAGGCTAGGGACATCGCCGTGAAAACCCACAGCGATCCTCTGTTATCAAGAGTGCTCGAGTATGTACTCACAGGTTGGCCCAACCACACAGACAAGGAACTACAAGTGTTCTTCGCGAAGCGAGACGAGCTGTCAACTGAACAGGGTTGTCTGCTGTGGGGATCACGCGTTTTGGTTCCGTCAGCCTATCACCAGGCGATGCTAGATGAGCTCCACTCGGAGCATAGTGGAGTCAGCCAGACCAAAGCATTCGCGCGCAGCTACATATGGTGGCCAGGTATGGACAATGATATCGAGACAATGGTGCAGGCTTGTGCAGTGTGTCAGTCAGTGAAGAATCAGCCAGCCGTAGCACCACTGCACCCATGGCCTTGGTCCACACGCATATGGCAGAGAATTCACATTGACTTTGCTGAGAAGGACGGTGTGAACTATCTGATTGTGGTTGACAGCCATTCGAAATGGTTGGAAGCTGTGGCGATGAGGTCCACTACATCCGCTAAGACCATTGAGGTACTCAGAGGAATGTTCGCGTCTCATGGTCTACCGGAGACGATGTCAGATAACGGGCCTCAATTTATCGCACACGAGTTCAAGACGTTCATGGACAAGAATGGCATCAAGCATACGAGGGTGGCTCCATACCATCCAGCGTCGAACGGTGCTGCTGAACGCTGTGTGCAGACTGTGAAGCAGAGTCTTCGGAAGTACTCTGTTGGAACTCAACTGACGAAGGAGAGTTGGCTCGCTAATTTCCTCCTGCGTTATCGGTGCATTCCGCATACCGTGACCGGTGTGTCTCCTGCGGAACTCTTCCTCAAGCGTCGACTGAGGAATCGCTTCAGTCTTCTCAAACCGCACCTAGAGAGACACATGGAGGAGAAACAGACGCAACAAAAAGAGCAACACGATCGGAGTAGAGTGAAGCTTCGAGAGCTGGTCAGAGGTGATCCAGTACACGTTCGCAATCATCGTGGCAGCGGTCCTCCGAAATGGGTCGCGGGCAAGATCATCAGACGACTGGGTCCGCTCACCTACTTAGTGCAAGTACGTGCACAGCGTCGCTATGTGCACGTAGACCATCTACGGCTGACGGCTGAAGGTGAGGTGACTGTACCTACGGTTCCGGAGATTCCAGAGTCGGTGTGTGTTACCCGTCCTTCATCTTCTACGGAGCCATGTGTTCGAGCAGAGTCACTTCCGTCTGAGGCAGATAAAACTGTTCGAGCACCAAGTGATGTGACTGTGGTTCCTGATGAATCATCGTCTCCTGTGCTACGCCGATCAAACCGGTGTGTCAAACAACGAAAAATACTGGACCTTTAATTGATTCAGTATTCTGACACTGTTCCATGTTATTACATTAGTTAGTGACTTAAAAGCTTAAGAGGAAGGAATGTTATAATCTGACATTCTGTAGTCGTTACATCGGGTATAATCTATTCTGTTTATACGGCGCGCTGTGTGTAGTTGGTTTCCGCCGCAGGCGTGGTTCTTCGTTCTCAAATAAACGGTTTATAATACTTACTACTCTCTAGTTATACATTAATAGTCAAGTTACGACATGCATCGGCAAACATAACTTTGCAGTAGCTTGCAATGCCAATATTGGTCCAATTTTGGTGGCACGTCGGCAAACATAGCTTGGCAGTACCTTGGAATGTCAACCTTGGGCCGATATTGGCTGTATGTCGGCAAACATAGCTCGGCAGTAGTTTGGAATGCCACCTTTGGGCCAGTGTTGGCTGTTCGACGGCAAACATAGCTTGGCAGTAGTTACGAATGCCAACCTTGGGTCAATGTTGGCTGTATGTCTGCAACCATAGTTTGGCAGTAGCTTGGAATGCCAACATTGGGGCATTCCAAGGTAATTGGTGATAATTACTAGAATTGTTGGGTTCTGATTGTTAAAGTGATGCCCAGTGTAGAGATCATTAAACGGTCGTTAATATATTGCATAATGTGAACTGTGTGTTGTTTGCTCGGTGTAGGGGTAATTAAAATACCATTAGTAAACAGCTCGATCTTGCTGGGGTTGGACACAGAGGATGTACGCAGCTATTGTTACAGATCAGCTGACTGTGGGATATCTCAAATTACTTCTATTACCTGGTTGGATAGTGTTAATTATCCACAAATCAGTAAACTGTCAATGCGCTGAACACTGTTGTGTCTGGACACGGTTAATGTTTCTGTGTCTATCATTAAAAATTCTATATTATAAGACAGTTCGTTCTTTGTTTTATATGCACCCACATATCCACCAGTTTTGCATGTATCGGGCTGACATTTTGTACGTGATCTACCGGGCCCATTTTTATGGTTCCTAGATTTAGACATTTTCGAAATTCGTCCAGGGGTGGAGAAGTTGTAGTCCAAGACTTTTATGGTTGGATCTGGAACAAATTGCAACAGAAACAATTTCAACTGTTTTGGTTACATTGAAGGTACCTATAAAACATATCGAAAGTCTTCATCGATGAAAGTTTGGGAAGTGACTTAAAACGAGGAATCAACATTTCCCATTTAACCCATGTTAAACAGCATTAATATATATATTTGAAAGTGCATATTTTGCTAATATTCGATATAACGTCTATTAAAATTTATGATGATTGAAATTGATTATTCATAATATACATATGAATGTATCTAAACACACTACAGAGGTGCCATCTGCTGGACCAACTCAGAGAACGCACGCGAAGACGCTCAAAAGTAAGTAGGCTTGCATAACGGTACTTTCACGTTTTATGTAGGCGCCCACTCTTCAACTAAATAATTTATGTTTAGTCAAATCGATGTTAACACATTCACTCATGATATCGTATTAACGAATAGCATCAACGCACGAGTATTTGTACATATTTGCAAAGTATGATCAAAACGTGAGCGATAAGAAAGGGTTACCGAATATGGATTCCGGGTTTTGCGCTACCATAGGTCGTCACGCTGAACGCTTGCATGTAATAGTACAATATAATAATAATAAATAATACTTATATGTATATAATATACATAATGTATATTAATAATTGATAACATATATACAACATTTATATAAATATATTTCTTGTTTTTTTCCAGATGATCTCTTTGTTGCTTGAAGTATGGCAGAACCAGAAATGGATTCCTGTATGTTCTGCCAGGAAAATAATGGCCATGCAACAGTATCCCTTCACGAGAAGGGTAGCCAAGACATCAATACAGCTAGCAAACAACATAGAGACTCCATTGAGACAGTTCCCGGACAAGTGGTGCATCAGGAATGCCGTTATTCGTACTGCAATCCGACGAAAATTGCGCAATCCATTAGAGATTACGAGAAACCCGGACCAAGTCTCCTGACTTCATTGCTGCAATCAACAGAGCAGACGTTTAACTTCAAAACTGATTGCTTATTCTGTGGGACGACTGTATGTCTTGACAAGAGGAAAAGACAAGGAGATGTGTATACTGGGGCTACAAGGGAATGCAAGGAAACTTTGCTGGAGCAATGTTCTACAAGAAGAGACGCCTGGGCTGATCGTGTTCGGGCCCGGTTGCTCGCTGTGCATGATCTGCCTGCAGCTGACGCCGTATATCACCAAACATGCAGCGTCAAATTCCGCACCAGAAAAGTTGTCCCCCAATTGTTTGTGCGTGATGAAGACGTCCAGAAAAAGCTGAAAGTTGGGAGACCAAGCAAATCAACAAACACAGGCCGTCCTGTCTGTGAAATCAAAGCTGAAGCATTTCTTCAGGTCATTCAATGTCTGCATGATAACGACGACGAACAAACAACTGTATCAGATCTGGTTAACAAAATGGCCGAATACCTGACAGGATCTAACACTGAGCCATATTCTGTAAAATATATGAAGACTAGACTGAGGGAACATTTTGGTGACCAAGTGGTTATCACTACTATAAATCACAAATCAAATGTGGTGACTATGCGGCAGACGGCTGAAAATGTACTGCTTGAGTTTCATGCTGGTCAATCGGATGATCCAGAGAGCGAGAGAATCCGCATAATACAGGCTGCTGCAAAGTTCATCCGGGAGGACATCAAGGCAGTAGTGTCGTGAATCGTACTCAGCGTCAAATGAAATCGAATCCGAAGAAGCTTGTCTCAGCTACTTACCTTCTAATTTGAAGATGTTGCTTGAAGGAATCGTGAAGGGAAGAGGTGTTGGTGTAAAGGTAGCACCCATTGGACAAGCCATCATGCAAGCAGCGCGACCCCGGGTGTTGTTTGCCCCACTTCAGATTGCATTATAGCAGTGCAATTACACCATCATTTTGCACCTCGTTTTCTCACTGACTCGCTTCACAACCCTACTGCTGGCTCTAGAGGACAGAAGCCCATTTGGGAAGAGCTCAACCCTGCGGAACGTCATGACCGGTGTGCATGCCAGCTCTACTGTTGATGTGGATTGCACGAAAGCCACTGGCCAGAAGACTATGGCGTCCATGACAGGCAAATCTTTCATGCAGTACACATTCAAGCGCTGTGACCAAGCTGTCACTCTTCAGACAAAATCAACCGTGCGTGGTGGCAGTGACCAAGTTCAAGTGGAGCCAAAGCTCATCTTTCAGCGTCTAATTGTCGCAGCAAGATAGATTGATGACATGGAGACAATGTTCCACTTTGAGCTGTGTAGCCACCTACCGGCTTTGTTTGACGAACCCCAGAAAGCTGCACTTGCTGAAGCTATCTGGTGTAGGTTAGCACCCGACATTGCAGAACCCATCGGTGAGGTTCAGTATGTATTGGATGGTGGGGCTTTGCTCCATCGCGTCCCTTGGCCACGTAGATTCCCCACATATCGAGCGCTATGCATGCTGTACTGTGATTACGTCACACGGAAGTTTGATCAAGCCATCGTTGTCTTTGATGGATATCACAATTCATCCATCAAGCACACGGCGCATCTGAGACGAGCTGGAGGAAAAGCCGGAGCAGACATAACGTTCACCAATGAAATGAGGATGACGGCAAAGAAGGATGTCTTCCTTGCAAATGTAAACAACAAGCAGAATTTCATCAACATGTTGAGCGGATATCTGCAACATAGTCGATGTCAGACGAAGCATGCCCACGGTGATGCCGATCTGCTGATTGTGCAGACTGCAGTACAGTCTACAACGACGAAGAACACTGTACTAGTAGGGGATGACACAGATCTGGTTGTTCTCCTATGCTTCCATGCCGATCCAAATTCCCATGACTTGTTCATGCACAGTGAGGCAAAATCAACTACAATAAAGGACTGTATGTGGAACATCAAGGCTGTAAAAGACCAACTAGGCAAGGATGTGTATGACTTTTCATCCAAGTTGTATTAAGATGTGACACCACGTCTCGGTTATACGGCCATGAAAAAGGCGCACCACTGAAGAAACATGACTCCTGCCAGCATTTCCAGCGACAAGCCGAACTGTTTCGAAAGCATGTCCTTACTTGTTACTGACGTGAAGAGGTACATCGTCTCTTCAAGCCCCAACACAACTTTCTCAACTCATTGTTGCCTGTCTTGATGCGGTATGTGGTTTCAATTCATGCAAGACTTCTCTCGATATAATACCTGTCATGTTTAGGAGCCCACTCAATTTAACAAGTTAAGGAGGTGAACGAAGCAAGGTTCCACATGTTCAGCAAACTCCTTGCACAGCGTGATTCCGACCTTCCGCTTGAGAAGATCACATTTTCTGACTCATGCTGCATTCATCGATCAGTCTCAAGGCGGTTTTGCTTTTGTATGGTATGAAGGTAGATAAACACCTGCAGACATCAGGATTGAGAGTGTTGATGATAATCTTACACGGTGTTGCTGAACTTGTAAGCGACAACGAAGATGATGGCGACGAGGAACGAGTTGTTCAATGAAGAGGACGACTACCTTAATTTGAGTTCTGACTTGTTTCAAAACGAACAATATGAACATGGCTCACCACATTGCATCCGCGCATATGTAGCGTTTGCGACGAGCAATCGGCAGGGAAGCAAACGGGTACACGCTCACGCAATCAGTCATACTAATGATAATACAGTTTCAACAGTTTATTATAGAAAGTAATAGGCTACAAGTACAACCAATCTACATATATAGCATAATTACTATGAACCCCAGAACGCTACCACACAGTGGCGTCTTGTAACGCAACCGAATTATACCCGATGAATTATAAATAACAGAACGATAGGTTCAGACGGGCGGGGGCTTATACAGCAACCGAACTATACCCGATATATCTAAATGTCAGGACGATAGGTTCTAACGGAGGCGGCTTATACAGCTGTCCTGTATGTTTTCGATAACGAAATGAAATTACAAAATAGCGCCCGAAATAGTATTTTACAAAATAAAACTTAAACTAAATGAACACAAACAAAACTTTCGAGTACTCTACGGGATTCGAACCGAGGACCCTAAAATGGCTACTCGACGTGCTACCGACTTAGCCACCACGATCAGCATGTTTTGGTTGTACTTTGGCGACTACATATATTAGTTAGCAGTCCGACTGTTGCGCGCGACATCGATTTCACTTTGTTTAGTTAAATGTGTCCTTGTTTGGTATTTGTATCAGCTTATTCACACTTAGTCTTTTGTTTCTGCTCGAGCATAAGCAAAGAACGTCAACTCGGAATCTTTGACATCCACGAGAGCTGCCGCCTAGTGATTAAAAGGCACTAAACTATGAACAAAATTTTAATGTCGTTTTTTGTGTGTGACATGTTTCAATATAAGTTTAATGTGGAATAGTTGTTATAGTATAGTATTACTTAATTTGTTATTTCATAGTTGGCGTGAGAGCCAATCATCATCTCTACCCGAATCTGGGGTAAAGCCCCCTACCGGTAACATTGGCTGGAGCTTAATATTCCATGCCGCAGTGATGGGCCAAGCGAATGCTGCCACCTCACGGCGCTTGGGAAATCGAGGCTAATTAGTCGTTCATTGATTATTTCTCTTTGCATTAGTAGATCCATAAGAAATCAACACATTAAGCACACATACACAATTTTGAAATCACATTTGTTAATTCAAGACCCCAGGTGGAAAGCCCGAAATCCGATATTGACGGTTTCACGTGGAATGGCTGTTAAGCACACTGCACTGTCCACCGTTTATATTCTAACCCTCCAAGAAGATAGGCAAAATGGTATACTGACGATTTCCCTTTGCGATACACATCTACAAATACGCATCAACCTGAAACGCCAATCGCCATTTATGTATGTATCGGACAAATCAAACTTGTGTACTATATTTAGATCTACAATTAATGGCAGATCGATATAAAAGCAGCTTCACTCTACAATAGCACACCAATCTAACAACTTGTTCATTCTATGTAGTTCTACAATAGCCCACCAATTTTAATCTAACAACTTGTTCACTCTGTGTAGTTCTACAATAACACATACATCTAACAACTTGTTCACTCTATGTAGTTCTACAATAGCACATCAATCTAACAACTTGTTCACTCTATGTACTTCTACAATGACACATCAATCTAACAACTTGTTCACTCTATATGTAGTTCTACAATAGCACATCAATCTAACAACTTGTGCACTATATGTAGTTCTACAATAGCACATCAATCTAACAACGTGTTCACTCTGTGTAGTTCTACAACAGCACATCTATCTAACAACGTGTTCACTATGTAGCTCTACAACACACCAATGTATGTAGTTTTACTCAGTTAACATAGTTAACATATTTGACTACGTTAATCACCTCTACAACACCACACTTCTACACCTACCTCTAAGAGACAGCCTAAAACTCTCATACCTGTTACAACGATTAAAACGGGGGATTATCGGATCCAGGGGGCCTGGCGGGCATTGGAATTTGGTGTGCCCGTAGATCTTTCTCAATGGGCCACGTGAACGTGCCCCCTAAACCTTTGGAAATGTACTCGCGTTCAGGTTACAATAAGGTGATGTTTACGCCGACTGTGAAAATTTTTCAATATGTTGTAACTGTCTATTCACGGAAGGCACAATGGAATGTCTTTCAACAGTTTCAATGAATTCAATCAACAGTAACCACACAGCATACACATAATGTAACATTTTATGACATTAAAAAGGTCATACAAGTCTCATGGTAAAATATTTTTCTATAACATTTTATAGACGTAAATAAGACATAGCAAATTTAAAAAACATTATACTTTTTAAGATATTTAACATTGATATATTATCACATCAAAAGCAACTTCCTTAAACATCAGAAGAATTCGTATTCTGAAAGATTAAAAAATATTTCTAATACTCTACATTTTATATCAATAAAAATAGTTTGAGTTGAGAAAACATTTCTATGTTTTAAAACTATTACTGTGACAAGTACAACAGAGAACTATAGGATATTTACGCAATGCAACAAGACAACACCAGATATGGAAGAAATGTGGCCAGAATAACCTTCTGACATTTATTTAATATTCACCCGATAATTGGATGAGTTGTTAGCTAAAACACAATACAATCAAATGTGGGCCATTTGAGGTCTTAAACATTGCCCCATTTATTTTATCTATACATTCTAAAAACAAGGCCCACATTATAGAATACCATACTTAAATTATGGTAATACACCAGAACTATTAAAAAGACGCCTCCCAGACATTTAGACGATTAAAACTACTAACTATTACCACATCCTAGAGAGAGGTGGGGCCATTCCGCCTTCCGCCACACCGTTTATTAATCCTATTTTAATTACCGCCCTAAAAACCCTGCGTACACTTGAAGGAGGAAAAAGCTTTAAGGCAAAACCTCGTGTACCATTTAGAAACAGGGAAAAGCGTCAGCAAAGCTAAAATTAACACATGTGCGTGTTGTGAAAATCCCATACATACTTATAACTAGTCTTATGGCAGGAGGGGAGGGAGGTGGAGTCAAAACTGATACGATATTCGATAAACAACTGAACACGAGGAATTTCAAATGTGGCCGCTGCTGGAGGTGCAGTGGCCTTTTATGTCCTGAATGGTCGGACTAGGTTTTACTGTATCACTACGCTAAAGCGCGGGAAGGCCGGCACGCCTTCAGGCTATTGGACTCTGACCTGGTCAAGGTACAGTGTCAGCTTGTTTACCTAGCCTGCAGGCTGGCTCTAGGACTTTAGTGTTGCCTTGGTTGCCTCGCGTAAAACTTGTTATGCAATGTAATCGCATAAATCCCTTTACGCAATGCAACAAGACAACACCAGATATGGAAGAAATGTGGCCAGAATAACCTTCTGACATTTATTTAATATTCACCCGATAATTGGATGAGTTGTTAGCTAAAACACAATACAATCAAATGTGGGCCATTTGAGGTCTTAAACATTGCCCCATTTATTTTATCTATACATTCTAAAAACAAGGCCCGCGGAATGGCCCCACCTCTCTCTAGGATGTGGTAATAGTTAGTAGTTTTAATCGTCTAAATGTCTGGGAGGCGTCTTTTTAATAGTTCTGGTGTATTACCATAATTTAAGTATGGTATTCTATAATGTGGGCCTTGTTTTTAGAATGTATAGATAAAATAAATGGGGCAATGTTTAAGACCTCAAATGGCCCACATTTGATTGTATTGTGTTTTAGCTAACAACTCATCCAATTATCGGGTGAATATTAAATAAATGTCAGAAGGTTATTCTGGCCACATTTCTTCCATATCTGGTGTTGTCTTGTTGCATTGCGTAAAGGGATTTATGCGATTACATTGCATAACAAGTTTTACGCGAGGCAACCAAGGCAACACTAAAGTCCTAGAGCCAGCCTGCAGGCTAGGTAAACAAGCTGACACTGTACCTTGACCAGGTCAGAGTCCAATAGCCTGAAGGCGTGCCGGCCTTCCCGCGCTTTAGCGTAGTGATACAGTAAAACCTAGTCCGACCATTCAGGACATAAAAGGCCACTGCACCTCCAGCAGCGGCCACATTTGAAATTCCTCGTGTTCAGTTGTTTATCGAATATCGTATCAGTTTTGACTCCACCTCCCTCCCCTCCTGCCATAAGACTAGTTATAAGTATGTATGGGATTTTCACAACACGCACATGTGTTAATTTTAGCTTTGCTGACGCTTTTCCCTGTTTCTAAATGGTACACGAGGTTTTGCCTTAAAGCTTTTTCCTCCTTCAAGTGTACGCAGGGTTTTTAGGGCGGTAATTAAAATAGGATTAATAAACGGTGTGGCGGAAGGCGGAATGGCCCCACCTCTCTCTAGGATGTGGTAATAGTTAGTAGTTTTAATCGTCTAAATGTCTGGGAGGCGTCTTTTTAATAGTTCTGGTGTATTACCATAATTTAAGTATGGTATTCTATAATGTGGGCCTTGTTTTTAGAATGTATAGATAAAATAAATGGGGCAATGTTTAAGACCTCAAATGGCCCACATTTGATTGTATTGTGTTTTAGCTAACAACTCATCCAATTATCGGGTAACTACCTCTACGGAGAACTATAGGATATTTATAACTAGGCTGCGGTGTGTGAGCAGTTGTAGTGTGCAAGTACTTTTCATGAGCTGCCGAATTAGCCGTCACGTGACCTGTAGCCTAGCAACAGGGCCGCCAATCATTAAAAAATGAATGCAGAACACGTGGAGAGTTCACATTCCATCGCACATTCTGTTGAAATTCTGGCCCCAAAGGTTTTTGTTTATGACAAAATTGTTGAAACGAGAACTACATGTGGGAAAGGTTGTTGATAAAGAATCAGTAAGGAAAGGAATAAACGATCTCCCAACCAAAAACAGCAGTGTATTTAATGGCATTTCATCAAAACTGCTACAAATAATTGAACCGGCAATATTTAAATCATTAACCCCTTAGGCTTAGTAATTAACCAAGTTATTAATACTGGCATATTTCCTGATAAAATTAAAATTGCAAAAGTAGTAACAATTTTCAAAAAGGATGACCCAACTCTATTAACAAAATTTCTCTCCTTCCAACTATTTCTAAAGTATTAGATAAAATAATCCACAATCAGTTATCCGCTTATTTTATTGATTCTAAGCTATTTTATAATAATCAGTAACGGATTTAGACCTAACCATTCAACAGAATATAAATCCGTCGAACTAGCTGATAGAATAATTATTCAAATGGACAAAAATAAATTACCAATTAGTATTTTTATTGACCTTTCCAAAGGCTTTGATACTATTGACAATTCGATATTATTAAACAAGTTAAGATTTTATGGCATAGATGGAAAGACTCTGCTCTTATTCAAAAGCTATTGAAGCAACCTGAAGCAGTACACCGAATTTGAAGATACTACATTCGATGCGTTACCTATAAAAGTACGTGTACCACAGGGTTCCATCCTTGGACCACTGTTATTTACTATATATATATATATAAATGACTTTGCACAAGCAAGCCAATTGTTTAACTTTATAATATATGCTGATGCTACCACTTGAGTTAGCCCCATTGACACTTGTCGTGATAAAGCACGTTATAGAAGTATAGACTCTGTAATAAATGAAGAACTCAAAATAATTGAGTGGCTTAATACTAATAAGTTGTCACTAAATAAAAGTAAATCTAAATATATGACCTTCTAAATGCCAAACAAACCTATACAAAGCTTATTTTAAAAAATCGATAATATAAACATCGAGAGAGTAGAAGAATTTTTACTTCTTAGGTTTAACTCTAGATACTAACTTAGACGGGGAAAAAACACACTGAAAAAAATATCAAACAAAATTATAGGAATATTGAACAGATTGAAACGAGCTACCTTTAGAAATAAAAATTATTTTATATAATGCACTGCTACTACCTGGTATCTCATACTGACTATGGTATTCTGACATGGCGATATATTAAAAGTAGAAGACTTGCTAAAATTACAAGAAATAAAATTTTATTACAAATATAAACATCAAAATTTACCAGTTTATTTTATTAAAATGGCAGATAATTCCAAATGCCAGAACACACAAATATTATACTCGGAGAGCAACTGAACTACACACCTTCAGAAATAATCATGAATTTGCAACAAAAAAAGTGTCTTAAATATAACCTACCACATGCTATAAGTAATATCCCTGATTTAGTAAAAGGCAAATTAGTGACCCATAGTTTGAGAGGATTCTCAAGTTATGCCAAACACCATATGCTACAAAGATACGTCAGGTGCAATATGCTACAATGCTACATATGCCAACTAAATTAATGTAGTATAAATGAGTAATACAGTTAATACAAATATTAAATCTGTATAGTCGTTTGCACGACTAGATGTGCACATGCGTACACATTAGAAAGCACATTGCATCAATAAAACAACTACCATGCACATTAGGTATGAGAAACACTATTAGAAATTTTAAAATGTTTGACATAATCATATTTTTGTTATAAACAAAACTTAGGATTAGATACATTAAGAATATATATGAATATTTTTTTCTGGGTCGCTCCTATGATAGGGGTCCGTTTTGACCTTAGTAGAAGTCTCCCATCCCACAGCAATTTTTCGTTTTCTTTCTTTCGTTTTTTGCAAAATATATATTTCGCTGACTACATATCTTCAGTTGTATTGTATTTTTCGCATTTCAGTATTGTTACATATGCCAGTATATATATATGTGCATATATTTACATAATTTGTATTTGTTTAAATGTTGTTGGGAAAATAACAGTATCATTATCCTTATAATTTTGATTGTGACGTAAGAAAACAGCGACATACTGGATCCACCAATAACAAAGTGTTGCTCATGGAGGCGACCAGAAAATGCAACAAACCGGGTGGACAAATAACCGAAAACCTTAATGTCAAGGGCTGTGGTGACACACTTCATGACTAGTAACTCTGGCTAGTCTAGTCAAGTTGTATTACATTAATATTTTCCCCGGTTGGCTCCCGTTTGATGTGCTGGAAATGCAGCTTCCATCGACAAGTTCTTCCTTCTTGACAGGCACTGGTGAAAACGCGGATGTAGAGGTTAGGAATGCAAGTGCACGACCACAGATGCTGACGAGGCATTTCCACTGGTGTTCGTTTGTTCAGAGGTCTGTGTATTGCTTCTTCCCAATTGTTTCTTTCTGAAATAAAAAAAATGAGAGTTAAGGACATGATGCCCGTTCCTCGTTCAGTTACATATTATTCTTAAACGTAAAATAAAAATAAGTTTAAGGTATACTGCCTGCAAAAATGCGTTTAATATCCCCGTAACAGTGTTAGCAGTTTGAAAGCTGCACCCGATAAATTTTCAAATTGTGACTATAATATTCGGTTTCTAAACACACTGATTTCGGGTAACTGAACATACACCATACCTCAAAATTAACTTCGCAAATATTGAAATATAATTTAACAACCATGGACCTATCTGTAAAAAACAACTAATGGATCCATAATATGTTACTGTTTGCCTACGTTACAATCAAATACATCTGCAATGGTCTTTTTGTTTGCACACTGAGAATTTTGTCTAAAACGATTTGTGCTATACAACAGCTATCTATCATTCTATTATTATTATGTATTTGCAGTAAAAAACATTTTGGGCCAACATTTCAACAAAATATACAACGTGACTATTGCCTAGCAACAATGTCCAGTCGGCCATCAAAATGGATGCTGATGCAATGGATTTGGTGTGTTTGAAAATTCCATCGTGTATTTTGTTGAAGTTTTGGATACAGAGGGTTTTATTTTTGATAAAAAACAAAAGGGAAAGTTGTTCAAGTGAGCCGCGTATGTGACAATGGTGGATTTAGCGGATGGCATGCTCCCATAGTAAGGCAATGCACAACGATTGCACATATTACTGTTACCAATTTATCAGTTCATGAGAGCTACATACGATAGCCTTCTGTGTTATGGGCTGGAACAATAGGTCATGTTATACTGTTGAGTAACTCTTTACAAAAACGCCAGATTAGCGATTACAAATTCATAATCTTTCAGTGGTAACTTCATTAAGCTGCGTTTGTACGGCAACAGTCACATCTGCCTTAAACCCATGCAGTGCAGAGCAAAATATTAACCAGGCTTCACGATGCAAAATGTAAATTAAACGTGTCAGATTACGGGGGTAAAATTTAACAATACTTCATTTATTTGGAAAGCCTTAACAATAAAAAATCATTATCAAATGTTCACCAACAATGTTTTGCTACAAAGGTCTATTCATTAGATTCCTATTTTTTTATTCAACCCCAAATGTCCTCTTTAATTATTTCACGTTACAAAAGTGAATCGTGGTAGAGGTTCTACTCACATTGAGCTGCCAGGCGTGGGCCATGCCAATTGATGACATTTGGCTGAAGTTGTCCACAGTTTTCTAAAACGTAAAAATGTAACGTAGTTATTTATTCAACAAACTTTCACAACATTGTAATGTTCATTCAATAATATTACTGTGTGTCTTAAGTGATAAAAATACTTTTGTTACCATATTCATAAACGTTCTATATCGTGTCTTAAACACATCAGGACCAAGCATTAAGTCAAACGGTCATCTCTCAGTGATAATGTTCTTAGGGTCATTACTAGAGCTGGTACTTGAAACAAGTGTATTTTTCTCATACACCTTACTGAACTGACGCAACAGAAACGGAAAGAAGACATCAAATATTTTAAGGTTAGAATATTTCTAACCCATGTGTCCAGCCATTGATCAGATAACACAATACATTGACATTACTAACAAAATACACACAGAAGTCGGTTTCCAGAAGCATTCTGATCTGACGTTTAACAAACATCACACAGATTTGAGCAATGCTGCGCATGTCTTCTACGATTGTTGTAGTTATGTAAAACATGCCCCAACTGATCTAATCGGAAGACGATTTGTGCACCTCTGAACAATTGCAGAAAACATGCATAATGTTGCAAATGCACAATTGCTTAACGTTCGTCTAATATATGGAATGAACCTTTAACGGGTAAGAACCTTTATCTAAGGGGAACTTTGAGGGGAAAATAAAACGTTCCTTGTCTGCTGAGGTGTCATAGCAGAATCCTTGAAAGTTTGGTGCCCAAGATGCAAATCATCTAGACTGATAACATTAAAGGGGAAACAAAGGACACTTTTTGGTGTTAGGGAGCACGACTAGTGCATTGGTTGCGAAGGAGACAGAAACGAATTATTGTAGGAAATTACTGTTAGAAAACAATTATATATTTATAAGAAATTTGTGCGGATCCAAACATAGATATAAAAAGTAAACAAATATTTAATAGCACTCCGCACATCTGGGGTTTAGGCAATGTACGTGGCTAAGATAGTTGTGTAGATACTGATTGGATAATAACAATTTGAATTTCTGTCTGGATTTGACATTTTGTATCTTATAATCAAGATGATTCCATAGTTTTAGTTTAGGTTAATTTAGATGTGTTCTGGGCTTCTCTGTATAGAAGAGGTTACGTTGTCTGGTAATTATAGTGTTAGTTGTTAGATTCGTTTTTGGTATATACTGTTTGAAGGATTTAGGCAGTGTATTATGGTGACAGTCATACATAAATAGTGAGACAAGCAACCTGTGAATATCAGCAATTTTAAGGATATTTTCAGATTTTAAAATAGGATCAGTGTGACTTCTATATCTTTTTTTGTTAATCATTCATAAAAGTGCGTTTTTGGTAAAATTTATATCTTCCTTATGGTATTTCCATTGCCCCATGCTTGTACACCATAAGTAAGTTAAGTGACATTGAATTAAGGTATAGTAGAGAGTTTTTAAAGCATCGTGTAACAAAAAAATGTTTCATTGTATTAAGTGCAAACATTGCTCTAGATATTTTAGAACTGATTATGTTGACATGTTTTTTCCATATTAAATGTTTATCAATATGTATTCCTAAGAACTTCACTGATTCTTCTTTGTTATCCTTTCCAACATGATTAATAATTTCACTGTTTATTTTAATACAGTTATTTACCTGGTATTTGCTATACGGTGGCCTAAATATGCAAAAGTTTGTCTTTTTATATTTAATGAAAATTTATTGGCACAAAGCCAATCGTACAAATGTATTAATTCTTGGTTTATGCTGTCACTGAAAGTATCAACATGAGGACCTGATTGGTATACAGTTGTGTCTTCCGCAAAAGATAATAAATTGAGACATAAAGTTAGTTATATCATGGATATCAATTAAAAATAAGATTGGTCCAAGTATGGATCCTTGGGGTACACCACTTATTATGTTTTTTGGAGATGATTGACATTTGTGTATCTCAGTATATTGTTTTCGATTTGATAAATAACTTGCAAACCATTTATTACTTATTCCCCGAATTCCATAAAAGTTTAATTTGCACAGTAAATATCATGTTTTATTGTATCGAATGCCTTTGAGAGGTCCAGAAACACAGCCAATCTAAGGTCTTTTGTTATTTTATCGTTTGCATCTGCAATATCCTAGAGCAGATGCAGTATTGGTTGAATAGTAGAATGTTTTGCACGAAACCCATACTGGTGTTTATACAAAATGTTATATTTTTCTAAGAACATTATTAGTCTATTACATACAATTTTTTCCATTATTTTAGAAATCGCGGGTAGAATACTTATAGATCTATAATTGTTGAACGGTTTATTTTTACCTGATTTGAAGACGGGAATTACTTTTGCAGTTTTTATATTTTCAGGAACAATTCCCATGACGAAGGATTGGTTTAGTATATGCTCAAATGGAGTGGCTACTTGCAGTAGTTTAGTGGATAGACCGTTGAAACCTTCAATGCATTTAGTTTTAAGTTTTCGTACAATTATTTCTATTTCTGTTGTCTCCGTTGGTTGCATGACAAAATTGACGGGATAGTTTCCTCTTAGGTGTGTTCCAAATTGCTTAACAGGAAGAGCTATAGATTTAATTGGACAAAATATTTCGAAAAGTGATTTGTATATTATCATAAAATTATCGTAAGCTTCATTCGTATCGGCAGTGGATAGTACAGTTGAGTAATCAACCATATCTAATAGATTTCTAAATGATGCAATGTTTTTTGGGGTCAACTGTCGTACCTGCTTACATACTGATTTTTGTGGACGAGGTGTACCATAAATTATAGAAATTTTCCAAAATGATCGGCTAAATCAGTGATAATAATCCCCGATTCATAACTAGGATGAGTAAGATTTAAATATAAGTGGTCTATAAGTGTTGCCGAATATGATGTTATTCTTGTTGGTTTGGTTATATGCGGAATAAATCCTTGGGATATTATATCATCTATGAAGTCATTATTATCATTAACTAAGCAGTTTTATTTTCATTTGATATTTTATCTTGTATTTCTATTATTTACCTATAAACATATCTGCACGAGGAGCAGAGTTAGGACGATAAATTTCACCTACAAGACTATGTATCCCTCATGACTCGGAGATCACGCTAATGTCGGTCCCATCTCAATTTGGGACAAAGAACCACCGAGGACAATAAGCACCCTGGCAGCTACCACCCTCAGTGCCAGCATTTAAAGGTTGATTTGGCGATAATGTTCTGAAAAAGGCTGACTAGTTGAACGAGACCTCATAAGATTTAGATTGTAACCACAATAATGCAGACTACCGGTAGTCAGTTAACAGAACATTGCCAAGCTCCGGACTCTCGACTGAGAGAACGCGGGTTCGAATCCTGTGTGGCGGTGTCGAACCTTGTGCAAGTTCGTTTACTCTACATTGCTTCAGTTCACTCAGCTGTATGGATGAGTACCTGGCTATAGACAGTGGTGGATATTTGTATACAAATAATCTTCGTGCATTAATTGCAGCGTGGCTGAATGCTTCCCAGAGAAGTCGAGATGGTGTTCGATTGAACAGGTGTGCCAGGGGGTAAAGTGTAAAGCACTTCTAGCAATCCTGAGGACTGGATGCTGTGCAATATAAGAACTTACCTTTTAACTTACCTTTATTTTGATTATCGTTGCAAATGGTTAGTTTGTATTAACTCTTTTAGGGGCATAACACCAAAACATGCGCGCCTTAGCTAGATTATAGTTACAATCTTAGAGACAAGGAGATTAAGAAGAGATCAAATAGAATATTGAATGGGTATGAAAGTACCCGGGAACAGATAGCTACAAGCGTTTTTCTCAAATAAGAATGATGAATGGACTAGAGTACAGGAAATAACATTGGTGAAGGAATAGTGTACATTAGATAACAGAAAGTATTAATCTCACAGAAGACTGACTATAAAATGGAATAAATTATGAAATTATGAAATGTTGAATTCTCAATAAATGAAAGGTTTCTTATTCCTTTGCCATTTCGGTTTTTGCTCTGGATGACAATCTTGTGAAATCTTTGGAATAACTATAACTGAGTAATGTTTATCAGATCATATCATGATATACTACTACTACTACTACTACTACTACTACTACTACTACTACAACTAGGATTAATGTTCCACCCCTTGTCTTTACCAATTCAAATGGTAGGAATGTTCGGGCCCAAAATGTCAAGGGGGTTGGTATCCCGCCACCACCCCCAGTGAGGTCTCGACTTCCAAATTCGGGTAGAGTCGCCGCGTTTGAACAAAATAATCTAACCAATAGGGAAGGCTATGCCAAGGCAGGACCATCCAATGTGATGTTTCAGAAACATCGGGCGGCCCCCCATAATAAACAATGACAATTTGTTCCCTCCTCCGAAGACACGATAGGGGACATAAGACGATGGGACGACCCTGCTAGCAAAGCTTTCGCTTGTCAAGTCTGCTTTCAGGATGCCTTCAACAACGCTTGCTTCCCGTCTGGGACCCACGCACTGATGTTTGCCAAGGCTGTATATTATGACATGTCAGCAGTCGCCGACGCCATTTTCGCTGCTCGCACAACGACGGAGGTAAACAAGATAGCAAGGATTTTCCCGGCCAACGACAACAAGTGGAATCATTGAGCTGAGGATCTCCAGTGGGAGATCTTCCAGTGGAAATTCGACCATGCTCCGTCCTTCGCGAGAAGACTCGACACATCGGAAGGAATGAACTTCATCAGTCATACGTCTGACAACTGTTGGGGCACCGGACACGACGCACACGGAAGGAACACGTACGGGAAACTACTGATGCAATTCCGTGACTGTGTCCAGGGCGAAGGAAGGATGGGCAAGCTTTCGCGGAAAAACTCAACCACCCAATCGAGACAACCGTCGACGAGACACAACATTGACAGCCAAGGAAGAAGGTAATTATCAGCTCGTCGACTACACTACCAACGGAACGAAGCAGAGGTATGGCTACAACCTCTCTCACATCGGCACACAAGCCAACTGATTTCACCCGAGCACCGCTCTATTCCACTGTCGTATCCACTCCACCCATTTCATCTCCCTCCTTGTTCACGACTAATACATCAGGGACCAAGCCTTCTCCTACTCCGATTGCAGGTCGTAAGCGGCAAACCACTTCTCTATCACCGGGGCCACCGCCGTTGTGTTCTACTACCATCACCACCCCCCCCCCTTCAGCAGCTGCTATCGCCACACCATCCCTGCATCACGCCATCCCTGCATCACGCCATCCCTGCATCACGCCATATGTGAGCCTTCTAATGTTTCTGCCACCTCTTCTCCATCCCTTTCTCCCAACTCCTTCCCGCCACTACCGAGACAATCGGGTTCTCTGGAGCTTCCACCTCACTCCAAGTCTCATTCTTACCTACCTGTCTCCAGCCCACGGGTGGACCGCGCCATAATTCATAGACTACCCCCTTCGCCTACTCCTGCACAATGATTCTCTACTGTGCCCTCCATACGTAGAAGCACAAACTGCAAGAAATCCAGCTGGATGTTACCGATAATCACAAAACGTGTCGTTATTCTGGGTGACTCAAACGTTTCTAGGATTACAGAATCAAAGGAACGAGACATCCAAGTGGACAGCTACCTTGGAGCCAAAATTAGGAATCTCGAACATGCATCCCACAGACACAGACGGCACACATCCAGAGATTGTGATCCTATCGGTGGGAATCAACGACAGAGCAAACAAACCAAGTGTGACGACCATCCCTGATTTGCGAAGGATGGCGGCTCGAGCAGGCAAGTGTTTTCCTCACTCAATCACTACCATACCCGAAATAAACTTTTCTGACAGATTACCTCTGGTAGAACAAGACTACATTATGAGAACTTCGGAGAGCCTACTAGACATTAAGGGCATTGTTGTAATACCTAAATTAGAGGAGTCATCGTTCAAGACAGACATATCAGACAACATTCATTGGACACCAGAAACAGCGAACAAAATGCTAACACATTGCTTGTGCCATTTAAACTAAGAAACATTGAGGGCAACCATACTGCACAAAACAAGTCCAAAGATCTGCGCAATCCCACGATTATCAACTTAAGCCATCTAGTGTTATCTGAAACACAGGCGGATATCCTAAATTTCAGATTACAGTTTATACCAACACCTCATACAAATGATGCAGAAGACACGCAGGTGTCTATCAGGCATTTTGCTAGACGTGTCCAACTACGATATTTTTTTCACAGAACGAAATCAACAAAATAAAAAGAGAACTTTACAGCAAAATCAACCTGGAATCCACCTTGCCACAACAAGGACATTAACTCTAAATTGGAACAAGTGAAAGATTTTAGCTCGATAACCAACAAACACCGGAGCACTGTTGGTAATTTGTCAGAGTCGCAATTGGCATCGATTTCGGCACTCAAGAGAAACCCATCTATTATTATTAAACCTACTGATAAAGGCTCGGCCACAGTAATCATGTCTAAAGAAAAGAAAACTATGTCGCAGAGGCGAATCGACAGCTTGCGAACAAAAAACATTATGCTAAACTAGATACACCGGTCTATCCACAAGCCGCAGTCCGCATTTCAGCAACACTAGACAGATTACGACAAACAGGCTACACATCGAAGAAGCAACAAGATTATTTAGAGCCACCGGATACACCTCGACGACGTCTGCTCTATCTATTACCCAAGATTCATAAGGCTAAAGATAAATGGCCTCAGTCTCAGATGCCTCCAGGACGACCAATCATATCCGATTGCAACAGCGAATCATATAAAATAACTGAGTATATTGACTATGTTTTAGTCCCATTGGCAGTAACACATGCTTCGTATGTTAAAAACACTACAGACTTCACCGATAAAGTGACTAAAATCGAAATTCCTAGTGATGCACTACTGTTCTCCATGGATGTAAAAAACGGTAACCCAATTTTGACAATATTTCGGGGACTGAAGCAGTAAGACAGGCTTTTTTACGAAATCCGGATTTTGACCACCCAGATGCAGACATTTTAGAACTTCTTAAAATGTCCTTAGAACACGACTTTTTATTCGGATCAAACTGGTACCTTCAAATTTTCGGCACTGCAATGGGGAAACGATTTGCCCCCAACTATGCCAATCTTTTTATGGCTCAGTGGGAGAAACAAGCACTAAGGAAATGCAACAAATTACCATTAATCTATTTACGATACTTGGACGATATTTTCGGAATATGGACACATGGGAATGATGAATTCCTAGTTTTCTTGGACATACTAAATAGCCATCACAATTGTGTAAAATTCACGTCAGTTATGAGTAAACACTCAATAGATTTCTTGGACACTACAATCTTTAAAGGCGAATGCTTTAATTCGACGGGGCATCTTGACAGCAAGGTTTACTTTAAACCAACAATACACATCAACTACTGTACAAAGACTCGTTCCATCCGAAACATACCTTCTCTGGTATCCTCAAGTCGCAACTATTACAATTTCACAGGATTTGCAACAATAAATCAGACTTTGAGGAAGCCGTACAAACATTTTTTCATATCCTGAGGCAAAGGAATTATACATCGCGTTTTTAAGGCACATTAAAAGCACTACCCTAGTGGACATTAAAAATCAGAACAGGAAAGAACAAGCCGTGAAATGTCAGGTGAAAAGGTGTCTAGCCTGTACAGTAGTTGTAGACTTCACACCTATTAAAAACACAAGGAGGCCACCACAGGGCAAAATCAACAATTGCTGTACATCCAGAGTGGTCTACCTAATTACCTGCAACGCCTGCCCCGCAAGATACGTGGGTGAGACTGGCAATCAACTCCGAACACGTCTAAATAATCACAGATCGGACATATGACATCACAACGACACACAAATGGCCAAGCATTTTAACGGAGCCAGTCACTCAATATCCGATTTCGTATTACAATCTTGGAATCAGGGCCATTTTGTGACGTCGCCTCACTGGAAACCATTTACTGACGAAATTGTGAATCAAAATGAATTACAAGACTTAAAACTACGCAGCCAGGGGGACTGAATGTTAGAGAGGACTCTTTTGATAATATACCTTTTGTGATTCGCTTCTCCCACCAGGGACTAACAATTGCTAAACTAGCTAAAGCCACCTATAAACTGCTTCAAACCGCGTATCCAGAAATATACACGCCGAGATTGATAACAGCATTCTCAAAGAACAAGAACCTGAAAGATATGCTGGTGGCCACAAAATTACAATGAACAATGGACTTCTACAGAACAATGACCCTAGCATTTAGGACACTGTGAGATGTGGTAGTGTTAGTGCAATTGTGTAGTTGTTAGGGGGATTAGGCAGCGTGTGTGGTTGTCGGGTTGCAGCAGTGCTGGCTCGTACGGCTTCACATGTTTCCATCTCCTGTACAACTATGATAGGATAGATATATTTCATATACAATGTAATGGCTTATTTTGTTTTTACAGGTTTACCGTCCGGAATAATTACTGAATACTCATGTATTAATGATTAATAACAGGACACGTGTTTGCGAGGGTGCGGGGTGGTCAGCAGTAGCGGCTCTGTGGACAGCACCACAACTTCGCAATCCTGTGTTTACTTGAATTTCAGCGCATACCTTTGTACAGCCACAGTGTTTTTTAAATACAGCATCGTCCCCCTCTGATTCAGATGAACACCATCGTGTCGCAAATACTGTTTCTATCTTGTAGCGAACCCTCTGTGATTGTATATGTATATGTTAAAAAAAAAATGTATTCTAATTCTAATTCTAATTATGTACGTCGTAAGGAGCCACTGTTGGCTATGGTTTACGACGGGGTGGGTGCGTATGGTGTTATTGAGTGTTTGAGCCGCAGGATAGGAGACTGAAATCGTTTATGGTCTCAGCCTGGACCTGCGACTCGTTTAGTTTATTCCAGTCTACTATTGTCTTTACAAAGTATGAGTTTTTGAATTGGTCGGTGTGGGATGCAGGTACTATATAGCACCTGGTGTTATTGGTTGTTAGGTGTTGTACAAAGTTTGAGGATACGTGATCTGGAAAATTTTTGGGTTGGATGCGTCTTTTATTTGTTTTTTGGGGCCGAAAGTATGTTTCTGCGGGGATGGCTGGGATAGATCCCCCAGCTATTTTGTACATGTATTTCAGTCGTAGATCCCGACGTCTGCTTTGTAAGGTATTGAGTTTTAGGTCTGTTAATATGTTTGTCATTGATCCTTCTTGTCTGGAGTGGTAGTCGCCGGTAATGAAGCGAGCAGCACGGTGTTGTATGCGTTCCAGTTTATTTATGTCCCCCTGATGGTATGGGTCCCACACTATGGCTCCGTACTCTAAAGCAGCGCGCACAAGGGCAATGTATGCGGTTCGTTTGTTGTTTATAGGACAGTGTCGTATGTTACGTCTTAGGAAACCAAGTGTTGAGTTTGCTTTTTTAGTTGTTGTTGCGATGTGGGAGTGCCATTTAAGGTCGTCGGAGATAGAGATACCAAGATAGGGATTGCAGTTTACACGTTCTAGGGTGATGTTATTTAAGGTATAGAAATAGTCAGTTTTATGTTTTACGCTGAGGATGTAGCATTTGTTTGTATTGAAGTTCATGCCCCAGTCTTTTGCCCATGTTTGGAGTTGTTTTAGGTCGTGTTGTAGTGCAATGTGATCGTTGAATGTTTTGATTTCTCTATATAGTAGGCAGTCATCTGCAAATAGGCGGACTTTAGATTTTACTGATGCTGGTAGGTCGTTTATATGACAGAGGAATAGTAGGGGGGCAAGTACAGTGCCTTGTGGGACGCCGGATTTGACGGGTACTTCTCTCGAGGTTTCGCCGTCTAGAACAACTTTCATAGATCTGTCAGTGAGGAAATTTTCTAGCCAATTGAGCGTGGTTCCGGTTATGCCATAGTGGGATAGTTTATGGAGGAGTTTTGTGTGGGGGACTGTGTCGAAAGCCTTGCTAAAGTCTAATATTGCTATGTCTACTTGAGTTCCCGAGTCGAAAGAAGAGAATAGGTCATGCGTGGTGGTTAGGAGTTGTGTTTCGCAGGAGAAGCCTGCTCTGAAGCCATGGTTTAGGTGTGTTAGGATGTTGTGCTCTTCTAGGTAGGTCATGATGTGGCGGTAGATTATGTGTTCGAGAATTTTGCATGGGACCGATGTCAGGGAGATGGGGCGGTAGTTTTCTGGTAGGTGCTTATCTCCTTTTTTAAATACGGGTGACACATTTGCTGTGCGCCAGTCTGACGGTAGGTTGCCTGTGTCTATGGATCTCTGGAAGATGTCTCGGAGTGCAGGGGATAGGGTGTCGGCACAGTTCTTAAGGACAGCATTGGGGATCTGGTCAGGGCCACATGTTTTATGTGGTTTAATGGACTTGAGTAATTTACATACTCCGGTGGTGTCAATTTTAATGTCACATATATTGGGGTGTTGTGGGGGATCAAGGTGTGGGGGCGCGGATCTGTCTTCTTTCGTGAAGACACTCTGGAACTGGTCCAAGAGGATCTCAGCCTTTTCCTTACTGTTACACACCAGTGATCCATTCTTTTTCAGGGGAGCTACTCCGATGTTGTCTTGTTTTCTACTTTTGATATAGCGCCAGAATGGCTTTGAGTTGTTTGTTTGGAGGCCTGTGGTGATGGTGTTATTAATAAAGTCCCATTCTGCTTTACGCAAAGTTTGTCTACATGTTTTCTGTATGAATTTGTAATTTTCCCAGTTGTTTGTTTTCTTAGCTTTATTGTACAGTCTTCTCTTTCGCTTTAGTAGTCTTTGTAGCTTTCTGTTTAGCCATGGGAGATTGCATCGACTGGAGCTGAGCTTTGATGGGATATGTTTGTTGATAGATTTCGCTAGTGCGTTTTTGAAGATTGTCCAAAGGGTTTCTGTGCACGCACCTAATGTGTATTGAGTCTTTATAGCATTAGACAGGGTGATGAAATCAGCATTTAGGTTGTCCCAGTCAGCGCGAGTAAATTGGTGAATTTTTCTTCGTTGTTTGTTTTGGTGTTGGACTCTTACATCAAAGTCTGTGACGATGATGTCGTGGTCTGATATCCCTGGCACAGAAGCAGAGTTTGTCACTACAGTGGGATTTGTTGTAAAGATTAGGTCTAGTAGTTTGCCCTCTCTAGTTGGGCTAGTGTGGATTTGTGTAAGCTGCGCACTTTCTGTTGTGTCAATGAGGGCTTGTTGGACGGATCGCTCTGGTGCGCACGTTTTCACAGTGCTTGTTTCCCATAATACATCGGGACAGTTGAAATCTCCACAGAGGATTATTTGTTTTTGCTTCGAGTTTGTTGTGATCTTTGTCAGGGATTTATTTAGTTCACGTATGGTTTTGTCGCAGCGTTGCGGCATGTAGAATGAGCCTATTAGTAGGTTCTTTTTGTTTTGGAGTTGTACTTTGACCCACATGATTTCGCAGTCGCTATTCAGGTCTGGTTCAGTAGAGGATATGAGGTCTTTTCGTACTAGCACAAAGACACCGCCTCCTACTGCGTTGCGGTCTTTCCTGTAGGTGGTGTAGTTATCTGGGAACACTTCATTGGACTTTATGTTGTTACTAAGCCAGGACTCACAGCCACAGATAACGTCTGGTTTTATGTAGGTTATGGATGCTTCCAGGTCGGCTCTTTTGTTAATTATGCTACGACAGTTTATGGTCATGACGCGTAGGTTTTTTTTCTGTGGAAGATCAAATACTGATGAACTTCCTCTGGAGTTTGTCGATTTTGCTTTTTTTGAAGGGTGTGAGGAGCTATTGGGTCTTCTTGCTGCTTTGTCTGATATTTGTTGGTTCGACTTGGGGCTGCTGGTGAAGAGGGGGTTGAAGGTCGGGGAGAGCGATTCAAGGGTAATATTCTCATTTGCAATGGGTTCATAGAAACTTGGGGAAATTTCGAAGCTTCTGAATGTGAAGCTTGATACATTAAGTGTTTGACACTTACAGCATAACCACTGTACGTTTGAGCGTTGCAACAAGCTGTAGTCTTTAGTGCACATTTCTAGGCATGACCGGTGGTACCATATGCTGCATTCATCGCAGCATACGGCTTCTTCATTGGGTGACCATGACACAGCAAGCTCACAGAAGCCGCAGGGATATATGGGGAGTTGTCTTGGGCCTGGGTTTGTTTGTATGTCGCCTGAGAGGAAGAGGGCGAGTATTGTCAGCGTCTTGTTACTTTTTGGTTTGGGCCACATCAGATGGGATGAGTTGAAGGAATGGCGTGAGAACGCATATATTCCGTTTATTGAGTCAGTTTCAGAAGCATCGAAGGATTGTGTAAGGAATCGATTTGTGGCTAATATGAATAAGAGCACGAACAGGAACCCTTGGAACATTGTTGTGATTGTGATTGGTGCGCAGGTGAGTGTCAAAAGAGTGGTATAACCAGTGTCAGTATATGGTGACTGTTAATAATTGGAAATAGGATTGAAGTGGTGTGCTAAAGATCCAAGTTGAATAGGCTGCGGCGCTATTTCAAAATTACCAGTAATTTTAGGAGTGCATGAGTATCAAGACGTTGGTGTGGTGCGAATGAAAATGTAGGTCTTCGCCCTAGCTGGGCCCCAGGGCGATACTGGGAAGACGTCTTGACGGAGAGCCTGTTAGTAGAAAGTTTATTGTTGTGGTTACTGTTTTCCTTCTGTTAATAATGGCAGCCTGTGATCAAAGTGGATCTCTACAATTGCGTACGATGGAACGATTGCGGTTTACGTTATGTTGATATGGGAATAGTCGTGGTAGCGTAGCCGTAGTGGGCCCGTAGGCCGTAGCCGCCTAGGCGTAGCGTTATCGTTGCTAGGGGACGAGATTACATACGTAGTGCTTGTTGGCCGACTTGGTTATATTTATTGCTTAGGAATAATGTTTAGTTTAAAATATGGTTTGGAAGTGACTATCTTGAGCGTGCTTGGTGGAATTTAGTGGCACTTAGCTGTTTAGTAGACCGGTTCGTGGCTCCTTCGGTGTTGATTTGTAATCCAAGATGGCGTATTTTGGCGGGAAGTCTGCGGAGGTGACCACTTGTTTAAAGTTGTTTATTTTGAATCTAACATACACTTTACGTTGGTAATTTATGCCTATTTAGATTTAGTGAGACTTTAGTGTCGTATACTGGAGTCTATTCATCTGTTATTTAATAGGACAGAGGGTAACCCCCGGTTACTATCCTCAGCCTTGTCCAATTGGTCATTGTTTAATGTTCAATGGCATGGGAATGTAACGGCTGAATGCATCCCTGTGCCATGACTGAATAATCACGCATTCTTGTCTCCGTTGTAGACCGATAGTCGTTATTTAGATGTTCCATTAATCATACGTTTTAATTTTTTAGGTTTAATTTACAAAAATTGTTTTACAGAGAAGACCATCTACCCGAAAGGACTAAACTGATTTGATCAGATGTCTGGGTTTAGGGTTCACATTCGCCACCTATACTCCATTGCCAGTGCATTAGGGTCTTCGTTCATGTTCCAAATCCTTAACAGAGGATACGTGAGCCCAGTACACCCATTTTTCTCAACTACTACTACTACTACTACTACTACATCTGAAATGCATTGAATAAGACAGAAATTCATACTTTATTGTCATCCATCGCTCGGGCCAGAGGAGCATAATGTCAAATTCAAAGAAGTCCACCAGTTTCTCTGCCTTTTTTTTAAACAACTGTTTCATCTTGATGGCGACCACTTCACAGAGCAGACTCCTGGAAGAACATAAATTGTAGGCCCAATGCTGGAACTTGTCTTACTACATTACATGCAATGTCTTGTAAACAAGCTACCAACTGCCCTTGTAATCGTTTAACCGTATTAAATTGGACTATTTCCTATTGTGACACCCACTGGCATTACTCCCGGTAATTGTGTACTATTTTATATCTCCCTGAGGTGCAAGTAGGATTTCCTGGCTACAAGATTCACCCACCCTGTCAAGTCACAAGTGTTGTACTGGTTAGAACAACACACATTAAGATAACACTGTAATGGTTTAACAAAATGAAAGTGGGTTTGTTGCTATTGGCCATCTGTCATCGGGTCATATCGTATTATGTCGGGTCATATCGTATTATGTCAGGTCATATCGTGTTGTGTCAGGTCACACCGTATTACGTCGGGGTCACACCGTATTACGTCGTATCGTATCGTATTACGTCGGGTCATATCGTATTATGTCGGGTCATATCGTATTACGTCGGGTCATATTGAGCCGTTCTATAACGGCTTACCTCTCTATATAAGCTTGATTTTATGAAGAAAACATCATCCCACATTGATTTTATGATGAAAACATTATCCTGCACTAATAAGTCACAAGTGTTTATTTATCTGTCAAGATGCAATTGTAGCTCTTTAACAATATTGAATTGGGGTGCTTGCTATTTTGATATTGACTGGCATTATGCATCATAATTGTATGCTATTGATATCACCCTGATAGTTCAAATACTTTCTTCCAAAATAGTAAACATTAAGATGAAACTGTAACAATTTGTCCAAATTAATTTAGGTTTGTTCTCTATGCTACTGCAGGTTATTTTTTTAAAGCCATTTTGTAAATATCTTTTGGTACAAATATTGATTTCTTTCTAAACAATTACCCCCTCTCAGGGGTCATCCATAACATACGTCATGGTTATGGGATGTTGGTGGACTATGGGTAAACGTTATATAACACTTATCTTTTTAAATGTTAGTTTGTCGAGCTCTTAATATCAGACAGAAAACGTAATGTTTCAGCCTATTTATAATAGTAATATTGGAATAACTTCTTTAGCGCCAATATCCTCGGAAAATCTGAGCTCAGTGGTACAATCAATCCAAAGGATTAAGTGTTCTCTCTGTCATGCACAGAGCAGAGTTGTCAACAGATGGAACTGCTATGAAGCTAAAGAGGATATGCAGTATTAAAAAGATAGGTTTCTAGATGACGGCGAAACGAAACAATATTTCTTACTGACTTATGTGGGAATGTTTGATTCATGAGATATTATGCAGCGAGATAATGTAAATCACATACATAACCATTTTCAACATTTTTGGCAACGGCAAAGTTTGTTAGATGTGTCGGAACTTGGCAACATGTAACACTATTTCAAACATCCAGTATGAATACTTCGTGAAACTGTTTGACCTACTCATCACCTACATTGCTGGGTAGTTACGCAACTTCTGCTATGGGAAATTAGATAATACCTGATTTCTTTGGTCCACACAAAGTGCCTCACTGGTGCTGCAATACGTGGTCCAGGCGTTCCTAGTATTGCCCTTAAGGAATAAGCACACATTACATCATATGTAGGACGAACTGATTCCAATTCTGAAACTGTAGTCAATTTCATTTCCTCCCTCTCCCTCTCTCTATATATACTTCAAGCTTCTAACATACAAATGTAGTAGCCAGTCGTTTGTCACATGGTCGTCTATTGTTGATGATTTATTAGTTATTGGTAAAATATGGGGGTAGGGGTATACAATAGTCCATTTAACCAAAACAAATAAGCTACACTGATAAAAATGTATTTGGACATAGTTTCCTATGATATAAACAAACCATTCCGACAAAGCTGGGTGACTACTAAATCCTAACTGAATTATTAACACAACAATATATACCGCATGTTTAAGTTAGTATTTTTTTAAATTCTCAATTTCTTCACACAGAAAATAGTAGTATGCCTCGTTCAAGACGCATACATTTGGACGTGTGTCTAATGTGCTAAGTGCAGACTGCAGCTGGCTACTTTGTCTGCACACTTACTCATTTACATACACATTGAAGACAAAGCCAAAGGTAATCTGCTTGACATACATGTGATATGCCCACCAGGTGTTTGGCTCACCTCTTTATCTTCTCATCGTTGATTTTCTTGCACTCATCATCGTGTTTTCTGATCAGTTCTGGCATTGCAACGTCAATAGCTGCAGCACATAAACACCAGAAACTGGCATTAAATCAGGCTCTGGCATCTTGCAGTCGATAGCTGCAGCACATAAGCACTGAAAACTGGTATGAAATCAGGTCCTTCACCGAGACTGGTAATAAATAAAATAGGCACGCATGGCCACACCAAGGATTACAGTGCCAAAGGTGGAGGATGATACATTCCACCGCCCCATCAAGAATCCTCCAATCCACAACCCCACCAAGGATTCTCCAATCAATCACTCCACCAACGATCCTCCAATCCACCGCCCCATCAAGGATCCTCCAATCCACCACCCCACCAACGATCCTCCAGTCCACCACCCCATCAAGGATCTCCCAATCAATCACTCCACCAAGTATCCTCCAATCCACCGCCCCATCAAGGATCCTCCAATCCACCACTCCGCCAATGATCCTCCAATCTACCATCCCTCCACGGATCCTCCAGTCCACCACCCCACCAAGGATACGTGGATCCTCCAATCCACCAATGATCCTCCAATCTACCATCCCACCAATGATCCGATGATCCTCCAATCTACCATCCCACCACGGATCCTCCAATCCACCGCCCCATCAAGGATCCTCCAATCCACTACCCCACCAAAGATCCCTCTATCCACCAACCCACCAAGGATCCTCTAATCCACCACCCCACCAAAGATCCCTCTATCCACTACCGCACCAAGGATCCTCCAATCTACCACCCCACCACGGATCCTCCAATCTACCACCCCACCAGGGATCCTCCAATCCATCACCCCACCAAGGATCCTCTAATCCACCACCCCACCAAAGATCTCTCTATCCACCACCCCACCAAGGATCCTCCAATCCACCACCCCACCAAGGATCCCTCTATCCACCACCCCACCAAAGATCCCTCTATCTACCACCCCACCAAGGATCCTGCAATCCACCACCCCACCAAAGATCCCTCTATCCACCACCCCACCAAGGATCCTCCAATCCATCACCCCACCAAAGATCCCTCTATCCACCACCCCACCAAGGATCCTTCAATCCATCACCCCACTAAAGATCCCTCTATCCACTACCGCACCAAGGATCCCTCTATCCACCACCCCACCAAGGATCCTCCAATCCATCACCCCATCAAGGATCCTCCAATCCACTACCGCACCAAGGATCCCTCTATCCACCTTATTCCTCGACCCACCACACATTGTTAAGCCAATTAACTACACCAACGAGCCTATTCTTCCCAGCCACTCTCACCTTTTTTGATATATTGTAATCTCACAGTGACCTCTTGGTCAAGCCTGCATGTTTTCACACATTTCTTCATTGTCTGCTCTGTGATGTTCAGAATTCCTGCTAAGTCGGCATAGACTTTCTTCCATACCTGCTGACCCTCCTGCTGTTGACTAATGGCATCTATCCTGTCACAATGTCACACCAGAATAAATTACGTATTCCTTTGTAGGTACAACATTCGGAACTATGCAAATATGACATATTCTAAGCAATACAAACCTGCGTTACACAACAGTGGTCACATCTCATTTTGTACATTAACATTAGATTTTTTGACAGACTCTTTATTTAGTATTTGGTTATTTTCTAACAGAATCGAGCATGTGTTGGCAAAGGCACACCTTTGTTCAGTACATAGCAAAGAATTAGGGATATTTTCTAGGTGTCTAATTATTAAAACAAAACAAACAAATAGGACTACATCAATGCACACAAACGCACACACACACTGTATTTGTTTGCTTACAATGGCAGTCTTGCAATATCGTGTCAGTTTGCATGGTTCGTGTATTCACGGACCGCGTGATCTCTAGCTATTATTAAACCACAAAACACATGCTATTGAGAACTTCTAGGCGAACACTTACTGAAGCAGCAAGTCCTGCACTTCGCGGTCTCTGAAGAATGACTTGTGTGTTCCCATCGTTGCTGCCTGCAACATATACCAGAATTAGATAAAACTTTGTGAAGATAATTATGACTTTGCAGGAGAAGTAACACACAAGTAGAGACAAAATATCAATTTTCTAACTATGTGGTCAAACAACACACATTTGGTGATGGGGACCTTCCATAAAGTTCACCATGCATACTTAGATGGAGAGGGTCTAGGTGGTCAATGTTACAAAGCATGACATGGGGGGTGGGGGTCCATGGGCAAGCATTGCGTAATGATTAAAAACAAAAACGCCTTTGTTTGTCTAGCAGTCGACAGAGACTGATATGCCAGTTGTCACAAGTGGGTGTTGTTTACTGTAATGAGTATACACTGATGCAAAAAAGTTCCCAATTAGGGCTTACATAGTAATAATACTGAGCGGTCTTATATAACGCTGCTATCGCATAGTCAAAGATGTTCAAAAATCGTGTATTGTACTTCGTGGTCCAAGGCCCATAACAGAAAATACTAGTTGAGGGAAGGCAAGGCAAATCAGGTGTTCTAACTCCTTCACAAGGCACCTCGTTGATGACATTCTTATAGTCAAAATGACTATTTAAGATCACGAAAAAGATCCATGTGTACTAGCAATATTTTTTCTACCAATCAGGTGACTTGACCTGTGAGGAGATTGCAAATTTTCACGACTGCGCATATGCGAACATGGAATTGTGGGGAAAATTTCTTTCAAAATGTAAACAGCGGAATGTGTTATCAAAAATGTTTTGTTTGCACTGTTAACCGAGACATACTTTATTTAAAGTTATTGTTAATGTCTATGATATTACGCTATATCAAACCCTCTTAATTTGACCGCAGTTATCCCAGTTGGTCTTGTTACTGTTTGGTTAAACTTAATTTCGCTGTACGTATTCGACACATTTTTACCCAGGATACATTGCACAGAAAATTAACCGATCTCCAAACAGGTCAATGGTCAGGCAGCATTGTTTGCAAAACTAAATGCAATATGTTATGGCTGGTAATTGCTACGTCATACCTTCTCCTTGAGCTTTTTTATAAGATCATGGAGAATCCATTGGTGGTTCTCTGGAAGTATGGTCCCTTCCGGGATACTTGTTTCTGTCTTGATGACAGCTTGTAGTGTTACTACAATTGGCTTAACGTCATTGGTAAAGTCCTGCATGGGATTAGCATTTGAATATCCACCCTGTTCCACTGAAAACCTGCTTGGGATGAGATACGATGCTGTCGCAGGCGCCGACTGATTGGATCTAAAATAAAACGGCACAAAAATCACTTTTAAGTTTGACTTCAGACATTCAGTGAATCAATTTGTTTGTGTTTGTGTGTGTGTGTGTGTGTGTGTGTGTGTGTGTCGTGTGTGTCTGTGTTGTAGTGTGTGTGTGTGTGGTGTATGTGGTGTGTGTGTGGTGTGTGTGTGGTGTGCGTGTGTGGTGTGTGTGTGGCGTGTGATGTGGTGTGTGTGTGTGGTGTATGTGTGTGGTGTGTGCGTGTGAAGTGTGGTGTATGGTGGTGTGGCGTGGTGCATGTATGTGGTGTGTGTGGTGTGTGTGGTGTGTGTGGTGTGTGTGGTGTGTGTGGTGTGTGTGGTGTGTGTGGTGTGTGTGGTGTGTGTGGTGTGTGTTTGGAATGTTTTATAAAGCAGAACTTGATGTATTAAACAGACTCAGACAACATACATTGTATTTCACCCGGAACCTGGTGCATGAAATACAGAGGGTTTTTTGGGAGCACATTTTCCCTTTCATATGGTTATTTTCTAGCTAGTTAAAGGATCCATTACACATTCTAAATTCCTTGTGTTGCACACATTCTATGTTTTCTACAAGAATTCAACCATCCAACAAATAAATGTTATTTCAAAGTGGTAAACCGACTTGTGTGCTTTGTTGGACTCTGGCACGGTGGTTGTTGATGGTCTTTTCTGTGCTTTCTTCCTTTCCTGCAACAGTCCAGAAAACTATCATATTGTCTCATCAAAATAAAATCTTCCATACATAACATTACAATTAGTTTGGTTACCCTGTGTTACTCTCCCAAATCTAAAAGTTACATATTTGATTGAACCTGTTGTTCTGGAGTATGTATTATACTAATTATAATGCAAATAAAAAATATTTTTAAGTTACCAAGTCAGCATATGAACTGCAACTATATATACATATACCCAATTCAGCATTCAGTAATATGTGACACGTCATGACGGTTCACACCTTAAGGTACATTTTGGCGGTATGCTGAAGTATGTATAATGGCAACATTTCAGTTTTAAAATAGTATCAGTGTCATCCATGTTGCCTGTGACATTTGTTGCAAAGATATGGGTGGTTGAATTGACCTAATCAAGTTAGTCAAGTTTTGAGACGGACAATATCAAATTTACGTTTTTACGTTTCAAATCTTACTGCCGTTCAATCCAAAACACGTGTTCAGGACACTTTCAATAATTCAACTTTTGGCTTTTCCTCAGGTTGGTGAAACATACCTGTGACATATATGAAAAATACACAATTCCATTCATTCACATTAATTGACTAATGAAAAAGATTCACATGATTAAAGAATGTCATGTCCATCTGTCGGAGTGATAAATAAACAGCCAACGGTAATGAGCAATGTTGCTGTTATGATTGAATGGATGTAGCAACGGTCGGCGGAAAACGAGGGTATAAACTTTGAGCTTTGGCTTAAAGATCATACCAAATAGAATTGGAAAATTTGGCCTAGTGTACTTTCGCCAGCAAGATGAAATCCCATATATTATTAGACACCCTGTATAATCTTACATATATATTTAATAATGTTTAATTAATAGTTTAATTGGTTTATTATTTTTTATGATTAATTCGACTGTTCATATAATTATTATATCATGAGTTTACTCCATTTACATTTTATTTGCTTTGTGCTCATATTTATGTTACATTTAATGTTTTACGTTAATTCGATTTTGTACAATGCTTTGAGCATTTTATTGGAATGGGAGCTTGATAAAAAAAATTATTTTATTAACTGAAACATACGTACCGCCTCTAGGATCATGCGTGTCGCCACTTCCTCTGTAAGCTGCAATCCTGACATCCTCTGCATCTCACCACTTAGCGTACTGTCGGAGATGCCACTGACGAGACGATCCCGAATCTGTGTGCTGACATCCGCAAAGTCACAGGTATCTGCCATCTTCCTTATTCTACTGATGTAGTCTCTGGCTGTTTCACTAACTCTCTGTCTTCGTACGTAAAACTTGAACCTCTCCTGTACGACATGTTTTGTTTGTTCAAAGTACTCATCCCAAGCATCTCTGACATCTTTGTATTGCTGTCGCTGATGGTCGGATAGTTCCAGTGATTTTATGATATCCCTTGCTTCATCTCCAATGGCGAGTAACAGAGATGATATTTGCACCTCATCTGGTTCAGCGCAAAGTTTTTCATCTCTGTACCTGTCCCACTGCTCTGCCCATTCAGGCCATCTCTCGGGGAATTGAAACTCGAAGGTGTCTGGTCGTTGAACTTCTTCCATATCTCACACCTTCCAAATATCAACATTAAAACATCAATGTCATGACATGTCAAGTCTAAAACACAGGCTTGAGACCTTCCAGAATAAGTGTCTCAGGAAGATTATAGGGGCATTTTGGCTATCAACAATGAACAGCTGCTCCGTAAGACAGACTCAACATCCCGGGTTACAAAGATCAAAAGATGAAGGAGATAGCTATAGGGCACATTTGCTGAATATCTACTGGTGCTACACGGCAGAGACGAGATGAACAAGAGACATGGAGAGGAACAGTGGACAAAGAAATAAAGGCCAGCCAGCTGACGTGGACTACGATCAACGCACGGGCTGCCAACCGAGAGTAGTGGTGGTCTCGTGTTGATGCATTGTGTGCCACCTAGGCACGAGCAAGACTGAGTGAGTTCCTGATCATAACATGAACAAACAAACACAGAGGATGCAAGCTGTAAAGAACACGTTGAGACTGTCAAACTGTTCCTTATATTCGATGTTACGCACGGACATTCACACATACGCACACACGTCTGGCTACATACATACACACTGTATACACACACACTGTCACACACACACGTACGCACACCACACACACGTACGCACACCACACACACGCATGCAGTGGTATAATTAAAATCTGTAATTTAATCTTTGAATTTTGTGAATTATTTTAACATTATTAATACATGAATTACAAAATTACAAATTATACTTAAACAATATATACTACACAATGATGTTAATATGTAAATATATATAGAATTAATGTAGGAAATAAAGTCAGAGGAAAAAGTTACATAAAAAAGTCACAACTATAAATTTAGTGTTCTTTGTATTTACAGTATAAATGAAAATATTAAATACATTTGCGTGAACATTAATTTTAATAATCAAAATTAACTTAAATATAACAATAAATGCAATGCATATACAAGTTTTATAGTCTCAGATAAATCAGTTGTGTTCAGATGTTAATAAACATGTGTAAGAGGTTTCGTTAGAATAATCATAATAATCTTAATCAACAAACTTTATTTTCTTGAACTATCAGTGAATAATTACAAAACTTTGTATTATTTCCATGACTTTTTTCCCTGTGACTTAACTGATTTCCGCTTATCAATACGTACATAACATCCTCACGCCTATATACAAAGACAATGGAGATCACATGAACTGTTGTAACTACAGATGAATCAAGCTGCTTAGCCATTCCATGAAACTCTGGGAACGTATCATCAATCAAAGGCTCAGAGACATTGTGAGCATTTCGGATGGTCAGTTTGGTTTTAGACCTGGTTGGAACCACGGATGCCATAATTGTCATGAGGACCCTATGTGAGAAATACCGAGAGAGCAATAAGCCTCTAGACATGGTGCTCGTCGATTTGAAAAGGCGTACGACACCGTACCTCGCGAAGTACTATGGAGATGCATGAGGAAACGGAACATCCCGGAAGCCTATATAAGAATAGTGCAGGACATTTACCAAGGCAAAAACATGTGTGTGAAATCAAAGTGAGGGACCAAATTCGAAGTCGGCATTGGCCTCCACCAATGTTCAGCGCTTAGACCGTTCCTATTCATCATGGTGCTGGTTGACACGATACCTCAAGAAGTGTGCTCTAAGCCACCAGGAAACTACTCTATGCGGACGACCTGGTAATCAACGACACGACAAACAATGTTTTGACGGGCAATGATCTGAAGATATTCAAGATAAACGTGGCCAAAACAGAATATCTGACAACAAGGGAGACCACTGAACATATACAACTGAACGGAGAAGCCCTGAGGAATGTAGACCATTTCAAGTACCTGGGATCTGTAATAGATAAAGATGGAACAATCGACAGAGACGTGGACATATGCGTGCAAACCGCGTGGTCGAGCTGGCGGAAACTGGCTGGGGTCCTGTATGATAAGAAGTTGCCCATAAGACTCAAATCGAAGGTGTACCAGACCCGCCCTAACGTATGGGAGTGAATGTTGGGCAACGAAGACCAACAACAAGAGGAAAGTTGCCACCACAGAGATGAGGATGCCTTGCAGGATCCTCGGAAAATCAAGGTTGGATCACATCCGAAATGAAGAAATAAGGCAGGTACTGAACCTCGTGCCAATCGACGAGGTCATGCGAAGTGGCCGCCTACGATGGTTCGGCCAAGAGCAACGATGAGATGAGAACATCATGTGCAGTATGATGAGCTTAGCGCTACCAGGTGTCAGAAGGCGAGGACGCCCAAGGAAGACGTGGAAACAACAAATCAAAGAAGACATGAGGGATGTAGGAGTCACAGTGGATATGGCCCTAGATAGCATGGTGTGGAGGAGGACCAGGCTGACCCCTTGTTGATAGGGATAAGGCCGACAAGGTGAGCAAGGTGGAGTGGAGGAGGAGGACCTGGCCGACCCCTTGTTGATAGGGGTGAGGCCGTCAAGGTGAGCAAGGTCGAGTGGAGGAGGAGGACCAGTCCGACCCCTTGTTGATAGGGGTGAGGCCGTCAAGGTGAGCAAGGTCGAGTGGAGGAGGAGGACCAGGCCGACCCCTTGTTGATAGGGGTAAGGCCGTCAAGGTGAACAAGGTGGAGTGGAGGAGGAGGACTAGGCCGACCCCTAGTTGATAGGGGTAAGGCCATTAAGGTGAACAAGGTGGAGTGGAGGAGGAGGACTAGACCGACCCCTTGTTGATAGGGGTAAGGCCATCAAGGTGAACAAGGTGGAGTGGAGGAGGAGGACCGGGCTGACCCCTTGTTGATAGGGGTGAGGCCGACAAGGTGAGCAAGGTGGAGTGGAGGAGGAGGACCATGCCGACCCCTTGTTGATAGGGGTGAGGCCGTCAAGGTGAGCAAGGTCGAGTGGAGGAGGAGGACCAGGCCGACCCCTTGTTGATAGGGGTGAGGCCGTCAAGGTGAGCAAGGTGGAGTGGAGGAGGAGGACCAGGCCGACCCCTTGTTGATAGGGGTGAGGCCGTCAAGGTGAGCAAGGTGGAGTGGAGGAGGAGGACTAGGCCGACCCCTTGTTGATAGGGGTGAGGCTGTCAAGGTGAGCAAGGTCGAGTGGAGGAGGAGGACCAGGCCGACCCCTTGTTGATAGGGGTGAGGCCGTCAAGGTGAGCAAGGTCGAGTGGAGGAGGACTAGGCCGACCCCTTGTTGATAGGGGTAGGGCCGTAAAGGTGAGCAAGGTGGAGTGGAGGAGGAGGACTAGGCCGACCCCTTGTTGATAGGGGTAAGGCCGTCAAGGTGAGCAAGGTGGAGTGGAGGAGGAGGACTAGACCGACCCCTTGTTGATAGGGGTAAGGCCGTCAAGGTGAGCAAGGTGGAGTGGAGGAGGAGGACTAGGCCGACCCCTTGTTGATAGGGGTAAGGCCGTCAAGGTGAGCAAGGTGGAGTGGAGGAGGAGGAGTAGGCCGACCCCTTGTTGATAGGGGTAAGGCCATCAAGGTGAGCAAGGTGGAGTGGAGGAGGAAGAGTAGGCCGACCCCTTGTTGATAGGGGTAAGGCCGTCAAGGTGAGCAAGGTGGAGTGGAGGAGGAGGACTAGGCTGACCCCTTGTTGATAGGGGTAAGGCCGTCAAGGTGAACAAGGTGGAGTGGAGGAGGACTAGGCCGACCGCTTGTTAATAGGTGTAAGGCCGTCAAGGTGAACAAGGTGGAGTGGAGGAGGAGGACTAGGCCGCCCTCTTGTTGATAGGGGTAAGGCCGTCAAGGTGAGCAAGGTGGAGTGGAGGAGGAGGACTAGGCCGACCCCTTGTTGATAGGGGTAAGGCCGTCAAGGTGAGCAAGGTGGAGTGGAGGAGGAGGAGTAGGCCGACCCCTTGTTGATAGGGGTAAGGCCGTCAAGGTGAGCAAGGTGGAGTGGAGGAGGAGGACTAGGCCGACCCCTTGTTGATAGGGGTAAGGCCGTCAAGGTGAACAAGGTGGAGTGGAGGAGGAGGACTAGGCCGACCCCTTGTTGATAGGGGTAAGGCCGTCAAGGTGAGCAAGGTGGAGTGGAGGAGGAGGACTAGGCCGACCCCTTGTTGATAGGGGTGAGGCAGTCAAGGTGAGTAAGGTGGAGTGGAGGAGGACCAGGCTGACCCCTTGTTGATACGGGTGAGGCCGTCAAGGTGAGCAAGGTGGAGTGGAGGAGGAGGACCAGGCCGACCCCTTGTTGATAGGGGTGAGGCCGTCAAGGTGAGCAAGGTGGAGTGGAGGAGGAGGACCTGGCCGACCCCTTGTTGATAGGGGTGAGGCCGTCAAGGTGAGCAAGGTCGAGTGGAGGAGGAGGACCAGTCCGACCCCTTGTTGATAGGGGTGAGGCCGTCAAGGTGAGCAAGGTCGAGTGGAGGAGGAGGACCAGGCCGACCCCTTGTTGATAGGGGTAAGGCCGTCAAGGTGAACAAGGTGGAGTGGAGGAGGAGGACTAGGCCGACCCCTAGTTGATAGGGGTAAGGCCATTAAGGTGAACAAGGTGGAGTGGAGGAGGAGGACTAGACCGACCCCTTGTTGATAGGGGTAAGGCCATCAAGGTGAACAAGGTGGAGTGGAGGAGGACTAGGCCGACCCCTTGTTGATAGGGGTAAGGCCGTCAAGGTGAACCAGGTGGAGTGGAGGAGGAGGACTAGGCCGACCCCTTGTTGATAGGGGTAAGGCTGTCAAGGTGAACAAGGTGGAGTGGAGGAGGACTAGGCCGACCCCTTGTTGATAGGGGTAAGGCTGTCAAGGTGAGCAAGGTGGAGTGGAGGAGGAGGACTAGGCCGACCCCTTGTTGATAGGGATAAGGCTGTCAAGGTGAGCAATGTGGAGTGGAGGAGGACTAGGCCGACCCCTTGTTGATAGGGATAAGGCTGTCAAGGTGAGCAAGGTGAGCTATACGTACATAACATATATTTCAATCATTATTAATTTGTCTACACCTGCATGCGTTTTCCTTTTGTTTTCAATACTATGACATACATGTATATCAAAATATATAATAGGGAGTATAACATTATACAATGTTCTTTCCTTATTGTTCTCTTTATGTTATTATTGATAATTTGCCTTCATTTTAATTGTATGTATTGTAAAGAGTTACAATACATCTCTCATGTTGCACCCACTGGAATTTGCCTTCTCTAGAAAGAAGTAAGTAACCGTTAATGTCAATCCCTGTTGTCCGGTATTTTAATAATTAAGCTACTTACTTCCCAAAGCCATTACAGTAGCTGCATACACTTCGCCATCAAACAACACCTCATGCAATCTCTTTGTGTCAAGCTTTGTACCCGTTCCAAAAAAAGAAGTCTTATAAAGCTGTGTTTGCTGTCTATATTTATACCAAGTGAACTGATTTACATTGTATAATGTCTAAACAAGGCATGGCAAGTGTAAATACACAGTGACAGTAGAATGCATTTGATGTCAATAAAATCTATGATATTCTACTCTACAGTTGTCTAGAATATTAATTTTCCATGTTTGTCACCTACCATTTAAAACAAAAACTAATTATCACTTTGTGGTCAGTGGAAAGCTTGCTTTTGAAGCACTTGGCCACTGTTCTATCCAAATACCAGGGTAACTAGACTAGCTGCTAGAGTTTGCTATCCTCTCAGTGGTGCAATGTTGTGATTGGTTAGCCACCCTCTGTAGACAGGAATGCCCTTAGGTGGCCTCCTGATCCTGTAGTAACTTGTTGTTGTTGTTCTGGCATAAACCATGCACAGTGATAAACACTATGCCTCAATATATATATATATATATATATATACATATATGTTTATATATGTATATATATATACATACATATATATTATATATATAAATATATATATATATATATGCAAAACTGCCATATTAGTTCTCTCATCACAATTCAAGAATATACAATCATATGCTTTATTTTTCTACAATGATATAATATTTATATATGATGAGTTAATTCATAATTTTAAGATTAAAATGCATTATTATTGAATAATTTTTTTTAATATATTCATACTTTTGCTTGTACAGTTAATGTGAAAAAACTTTTCAAATTGATGTCATAACAAACAACTTTATGAATATTCTAGGAAATCGTCATCTGTGTCTATGTGTATAGGTAGAGCCATCCATAGGATGGGCATTTTTTTCTTGTATGTAGTAATATATCAGGTGTGTACTTTCAAGGAATTTTAATTTTTTTGTAAGAAGGATAACTTTTTTGCTCATGTCACACAAGCTTTGTGTTCATGTCTTCTTTAAATCTTAGGACAGTGAACTTTCTACTTAGTGTGTAACAATTAAATGGGGCTAAACTGATTCACTCACTTTTAAATTTTAACACATGTATGTTGAAGACCTACATAAGACAGAAACAAGAATTATATGACACCAGCAACCTCGGTGCGGAATCTAGGAGTGATCTTTGATAGTAACTTAAATTTCCGACAACACATATCTCAAACATGTCGCTGCTATTTTTATCATATTCATGATCTTGGCCGTATTCGCCGGTATATGTCATTTTCTGCTAAAACTATTGCAACAGCGCTTGTTAGCAGCAGACTTGACTATTGCAATTCCCTCCTTTATAATATCGCTAGCAAGGATATCACAAAACTTCAGCGTGTCCAAAATTGTCTAGCAAGAGTAGTTACAAGATCTCCTCTTTTTTCTCGCTCTGTACCACTTTTGAAGTCTTTGCATTGGCTTTGTATCATTACATACCAGGCACTGTCCAGTAAGCAACCATCTTATTTACATTCATTGCTTACTCCTGTAAAAAAATCTATCCACTTCGATCATCTAGTTCTGACCTTTTTTTCTCCATAGATTCAACACTAACATTGGAACTGCACCAACTCTTTCGAATATGCTCCCTCTTAGTGTTAGATCAGTTGAAAATATTACAAAATTCTGTTGTCATTTAAAAACTTATCTTTACAACCTTGCTTATCCACCATAGCTCCCTAGCGCCTTGACCCATCTGTTGACAACTGGAATACCGCTGATGGATTTTGAGATTGACCAATCCTTTTGTTTTTATGCGCCTCTGGGCTTGGTTTCCAAGGATTTAGGCACAATAGAAGTTATCTTATTATTATTATAATTGCTGAATATTATAATCTTAATTATTTAATGGCTGAGCCTTGTTGTTATACTATATATATCATTTGTGTGAACAGCTAAACCAAAAATAAGAATAATAAAAATGGGCCAAGTGGCCCTGAAGTCCTTTGGACTAACACGTTGATATGTGACCCCGGCTGACCAAATGAGTGATAAGTTGGACAAATTGTAACATTGTTTTCTTTCAACCTTGTAAAGGTTGGGTAGAGTGCTTTACACAGTTTCAAAAATTATGACTGCTACAAAATTTGGCGAAGTTATGGGGCATTGAACATGGTAGGGGAAAGTGAAAATGAAGAAAACGGCTGTTGAAGTTTTACATTATATATGCAAATGGATTGCGTGGAAATATTACATGCATGACATTCAAATGTGGCACACAGTATGTATGTTATGTTGCACTGATACACTAGAAGTACAAATGTGCTGCTACAAAAACTTATCAAGTTATGCCAAATTATGTCTTTATGTGTAAAACTAAGAGAACAGATTATTTGAGAGCAAAAGGTAGCATCAGACACTGGGACAGTGTGACAGCTATGTGGCTAAATATTGCAATGGTACTTTGAAGTTAGTTCTTCTGCCAACTATCAGGTATCCTTTTCACACAAGCCTATAGGTTTAGTGGCTGCCAGCACACTACTGAGCCTAAACTACCATGCAGGTGTGAAAAACATCCTGATGTATTTGAACTTGAGCCACTAATTAATTGTCCACCAAGCAGTAGCAGAGCAATTTTTTAATAATAATCCACAAGTTAAGTGGCAGTGATCTTCTTTTTATCATTCATGTGATGTTTATTGTAAGCAGGGCGCACAAATGGTTATAATACGTAGACAGGTATAGAAAGAAACTGATGTTTTCTATAAAAAGAACACGTTTGCCTATCAATGGCATGTATTTCCTATTGTTGCCATTTCTGCCGGGCAGAAATCAAACAACCCTGTTGGTAATTATTAATAAAATGTTTGTTGGTGAATCATAGTTACAGACCATAAAGGGTTATGGTGGAAGTAAAATATTGACATGTTTAATGTTCATTTATTGCACTGTGTCTTGCATTTAGAGGAATAATTATAACAGAAAATAAAATGTTGTTTTTAAATACGTGCATTGATGAGAAACTGGGAAATACAGATTTCTTGTGTATAGCAGAACTATGTCAACTCTTCTAATGGTTGACATTTGGTTGTTTCAGATGTCAACTATAATATTATTGTGAATCTGTAATTATTAGTCTATATTGATACAACTGATTTACATAGTACCATGTCTACACAAGGCATGGCAAGTGTAAACAGAACAGTAGAATGCATTTGATATCAATAAAGTGTAGGATATTTCACTCTATAGTTGTCCAGAATATTAATTTTCTATGTTTGTCACCTACAGGTAACAATATATCTTTAACCAATAGACACCACAGTCACACCATTTTATAATAATTCAATGAACATCAAAATAAACACAACTTGCAATTATAAAAAATCAATAGTTTTGAAGATACAGTTTAAAAGCTGCAGGCAACTGAGTTTAACAGGGGTCAAATGTGTCTGCTCTGCCTGTGACCAATTAAAGATTAGTCAAGGTCTTAATGGAACAATGCAGAGTGGAGTGAGGCTGGGGCACAGTTTCTGGCACAATACACAATGTTGGGGGTGGTCTCAAGGGCCCTTCTCAAAACCACATCACTAGATAATGTAAAACTTTTGCACTTTGGGGGCCCCTGAGGTGCCCTTAGAATGATTCAATCAAATACAGATTTCTTGTGTATATGGCAGTACCCTAAGATACATCTATGCAAAATTAGAAAAAAAGTTGCTGAACAGTTTTTGAAAAAAATAGGCAAAATGTGATAAATTACCAGCTTTTTGGGCCCTTGGGGGCCCTAAGAATGATTCAATCAAATACAGATTTTTCGGGCCAAAGGAATATACTGCTGGATGTGTTGACTCAATCAATGGTACACTGACTATACAGGGGAGTCTATAGTGGGCTGCTTTAGGGGAGACTCATATATTGCACCAGGCCCTATACTTAGCCAGAAATATTTTTTGGCAGTCTTGAATTACACAAAGTGTGTCTTCAAAGCACGGACGGCTTATGTGGAAGCAATTCATGTCAGTCACAACCATTATTAGCCAGTTTATTTTTGCTTAATGACAAACCACTGTCATTTTAGCTTTTTCGTTAGTTATTTAACTAATTTGATTTGTTTCACTACCAGTTGTGCCAATGATAGTCATTAATGTGGACCCCTAGACTTGGAAATATTAGTTAATCTAGAGTTGATCCAGCTTGCCCCCTCTAAATCCCACCTGTCTTATCAGTTGAAATTACTTGTCTTGGCCAGCCATATGCCAGTCTTGAAGACTGGCAGATGGGACTCTGGCTAAGCCCCTGCATGGTACTCATTCTTGGGAATCTTACTTAAAGTTAAATGGCCTAAGTCACTTGTGTATTTGCACATGCAATGGCTATTTTACAGAACACACCAATAGTTAAAGATCGGATACCAGATTGGGACGAAACTGAGGGATATCAGGTTTGGTTGGATCTTTTTAATATGTGCCGAAATGTTTACATAGACAGTTAAATTATCTACACGGCATAGGCCGGATAGGTTATAATACATGGCCGCCTACTTAAAAACTGATGTGGTTTGTCCCCATTGTGAGTAGCACCAAAGGTGGTGCCATAACCCGTATCCGTGAGGTGGCATTGCCACCTCGGGTCCCGGATGGTTCGGCCCCCGACGTGTTCGGCCCACGCCGGCGGATGGTTCGGCCCACGTAACAAAAATCTGCTATGCTGGGTTGGATGTTTCGGCCCACACCGACGCCGACACATGTTTCGGCCCACCTCACCGAAAATTCGACGTGCGGTGTCGGATGTTTTGCCCCACTGATAGGTATCAAAGCAGCAGTCGCCTCAGTCCTGCCTCAGCCCACTGCATTTGATTCGGCCCGTTGCGTTTGAAGATTGTTTTTGATGTTTCACAATAAATTACCTACCGCCTCTTTATTGTTTGTTGGTTTGTTTGAACTCGCACTCTTACCTCGATTGCTTGTATGTGTTATATTTGTTTGTTTGTTGCAAAGTATCCTAGCAATAAACGAAACAAACATGGTAACGGAGCACACGATGTTACCAATTGCAATGTGCTCACTCCCTTTATGTAGCTGATGTCCATTGAACAGATAAAATGCATTCCCACACTTTTCAAAGACGCATTGATGGAGGTGTTATTCTACATTTCACAGCTCCATTGTAACGATTTTTTAAGGGTTGTATGATGATGACGAATGTGTCTCCTTTCCAGAATAAATATAATTATTATTGCAAGCTATACATTGAAAATGACGCGTAAATCTCTAATAATTCGTGACACATTTACCAAAAATACGCAAGTCAAAATAGTTGCATGCTATATAATAAATATAAGCATTTATCAAATCCAATACTTCGATTTCCGCAGCAACTAAGGTCGCAAAAGCAGATTTTTAAAACAGAAGCTGGACGGATGGTTCAGCCCATAGAGCCCGCCAACACCGCTTACAGAAACAGTTTGTTCGGCCCCGGGGGCCGAAACATCCGACTCCCGCCACCTCACGGATACATTTACGTTTTGACAGCAGCTTATATTTCCCAAGCGTATGCTAAAATAGAAAGATGACACGCAGATACAACGTGTTAGTGTCTAAATTATGACAAATGCTACTACGATGACTTAATTGACTTGAGCTTGGCCGGCATGCGATGCTTTGCCGTCCGATCCGCGGCCGCGTGCCCTAGTAGAGGCTAGACCTAGATCTAACACTAGCCCCAAGCCTAAGACTTAGTCTAATAAAAGTAAGGTATGTATGATTATGTCCATATTTTATAATACCTTGTCATTCTTGACGCATTCACAAATGCCATAAACAAAACACCGCTAACCAAATAATGCATTTTAAAAGTGCATTTACCTGAAGACAAACTTGACTTGTGACAGACAAACCGAAACTACTCCCTGGTCTGAGTGTCGCACTGATGTCATGAAACACTCGCCACGCACTCAATGCTATTAACACCAGGGCTGTCGACAGATGGCGCCGCTAAATATAAGTCTGTGGCTCTGAGTCGGACGAGTATGCGTTGCGATTTTGCTGACTTTCATCTTGCTTACACGTCACCACGCACGTATTGGTCATATGTCTTATTTCTTTGGAATAAAAACACTAGCATTTTAAGAATATAAATTTTGCAGCAACTTGAGACGGTTATTATAACCTACATAAGTATAAATTATAGCAATGTCAGCAGATGGCGCCATCCTCGCAAGCCAGGGGCACATTGCGCTGCGTAGCCTCGATTATCCAGCCGCCGTGAGGTGGCAGCATTGGCCCGTCACAACCCAGTTTTGCCGGGAAACGCTAAATGCCCGACTGTTCATGCACATGACGGGGTCATGTTCTAGTTAGACTTCCTGTTTTTGGATATTGCAGACTTCTCATCAGTCTGCAAGTCCAAATCACAGTGTCGGAACACATGTCTTATAAGGGGGGTGGGGTGTGTATGCTACTAGTTAAGCCTCAATTTGCAAATCTTTATGATAATGAACCAATGACATTGCAGCAGGGTGATCCATCAATCCTTTTTGTTTACTTCTGCTAGTTAAACACACTTGAAGATCGTGTCATTGATCCTAATGAAGCCTGACGACAGTGACTAGCTGGAGTCGGCTGTAGCCCGAGACTGTTATCAGATACTGTCTACTGGCAGGACCTTCTGGCCAATCAAGCAAGTGGCATTGTTTTCTGAATGTCTGCTAATTAGGCTGTGTAATATTATGTAATTGAACTGCATAAGACGTCTGGCCTTTTGAGATTTCACACCCTAAGGTGACTTTTTGTAGATATTTACCTTTGTAAATAGGGCGCAAGGTCATAAAATCAATATAAATTTGAATGTAACATATAACAACTCGCTGTATTGAATATTCTTATAAAACACATATTGGACTTTCTGGAAAATTGTTATAGGAGTTCATACGTGCCACCTGAGAATGTTGTGCTAGATTAGAAATTGTCCGTCAGTGAAATGCTTATTCACACGGTGCCCTGTCAAGTACGGTGGCTCTTTTGAAATGTGTATAAAAAACAAACACGAATTACAAAAAAATACCACACACTGTATGTGATAGGAGAGCCTATTAAATGTGTTAGTTTCAACATTTTTCTCCAAACTTGCCTTGCCTACTTGGGGTCATGTTCTAGTTAGACTTCCTGTCCGAAGAAAAATGTAGTGCATTTTTGAGAAATGATTTTTTACAAAATTGTGCACATAAGTGCATTTGAGTAGGGAGATTTTCATGTGTGATTGTAGAAGGTGTTGACTGTAAAATGGTGGGAAGGATATTTGGCAGCAATTTGTCTGTGTGACCTGTTTGCGGAGTAATTCTTGCCGGCATTTGTAAATATTGACGGGTGTCACACATACAGGCATTTTACGAGAGCTGGAAGTATACAATTTTTGTTAAAATCTATCGGCATGTCAATGAGATGATGATAACAGCAGGTGAGAAGTTTAAGACATTTTATAGGTCACGTTTTCTTATAATCAGACAAAACGTTAACAATGTCGCCTATGGGAAAACCAACAGTGGGCTGACCCCATTAGGCCTTCATAAGAATTATTTATGGTTCATATCAATATGATTTGTTGGGTCACGTAACTTTTATTTCACATCAATATGTTCAATATATGTAATTTTATGGTTGTTTTTCCTATATAATCAAATGCAGCACATCAAGCTTCTGGGGATCAGTTTGGGCACAAGAAATGACTGAAATTAAATACCAAAAAGTGTTGTTTTTCTGAAGAAAAAAAAAGGTGGAATTACCATAATATATCTACAATACCTATTCTACACATGCACAATTATCACGTGATCAAAAAATTAAATTGACTGTTTTTTATCGATCAAAATGTACAAGAAATTCTCTCGTCTTTACGTGGTATTTATTAATTCAACCGGAAACTCCGATAGGTGGCGCCACTTTATGGATGCCTTCAGACGTGGGGATAGACCACAATTCATTTTATTGACTTTTTGACAATAATGATTATTGTCATAGTCAATAAAATACACAATATTTCATTAAATTAATTATTTAAATAAGGTTACGTTAAACGTAATGTTGACATCAGCTGGGAGAATTTATTACGGTTATTAGTTTGAGTAATTATTTCTGCATTTTAATATTGTCTACCAGAGGTAATTTATCATACTATGATGCAGTAAGTATATATTATTTTGTGTTTGCTAACAGTTTGTTGCAAAATGTAATGATGTATATTGTTTTATATGCTGTACTGTGCTATCCATGATGTAAAAGATAATAAAAATAGTAAAACTTAAAGCGATTCTTTGATAATTTTAATATCTTTGTAATGCACGCAGTTATTAAATAATCCTGTTAATATGATTATCTCATGTAATTATAAGCCTTTATTTCATTAGAATTATGTTATGGCAATCACTAATGACCCTAACAATATATCAAAAAATAACTGCACGTACGCGCAGTTTCCACTTTGACTCCACCTTCGTGATCCGTATAAAGCATTCTCATGAATATTCGGGACTGTCCGTCAGACTTCGATTAGCTACGTCGAGTTAATAGATGCAAGAAAAACATCATCAACATGTATGTATTTGGATTAGCCATCGCCATGCGAATGAGTCGTGACCGATAAAATTATCAAAGGAAACATGGACCAGCTGCTGCTTATGTCACAGGTTTAGTAAAGAAAAGAACGAACATTGTAATGGAATAAACGGAGAATGAATATAGTGACAGCTCATGACAGACGGATTGGTTTAAAATAAAAACACTAGATCTCCACGCACGAAGCCACCGATGACATATTGAAATATTTGGAATGTTGTGGAACATTTATATTATGAATTTTCAAAATTATTGTAAAATCAACTTTGTTGGCACCTTTTTATATACTACTCCCAGTATAGTTCATTTAACACAAACTTGTTTCAACAAATGTTGAAGAATATGCTGTAGAACACAATCCAAGCATGATGAACATAAGAAAGCATAAATTTTATTATTACACTGTATTCCTGTTTTGCAACATAATGACGGGATGTTGTGCATTTGGATGCACAAATCGATCGATTGTACAAATCCATTTGAAACATGTAGCGATGTACATATTCGCAGCAGAAGCCACACGGAACTAATAATAATGTGGCAGAACAAAGTCAGGCATGTTCTTCATTACTGTGTCAGTTAACACTTTGTCCAATTAACAGCAATGCTGTGCATTTTGATACACAAAGCTATCAGATGCACACATCCATTTGAAACACGAAGTGATGTACAACTTCCCAGTAGATGTCTCACAGAACAGAATGGGGCAGAACATAGTCAGGCATCATCTTGTCAGGTGACCCATTGTCCAATTAATGGCACTGTTGAATAATTTCCTCTTTCCATCAGCTCGGTTTGTTTGCTAACTACACAGCGTAACATTCTTGGTATAAGTAATACTATTATAATATTAATGACAACATTTATCTAAAATGTTCATTACATTATTTACAAGCACTCATTTTTAGTTTTACATCTATTGTATGAACCAATAATGTAAGGATTTTCAGAAATTAAATAGCATGTAATGTATAACGTTTATCTTTATTTAACAAAATTAGTTGTTTTGAAATAGATTACTGTTATTGTCTATGTTGTATCATGCAATGTTACCACGCGTCAGAGCAGTGGGGTTCATAGTGGTCCAGTGATGTGTGGCAGGTTCAATTCCTGCTGGTGTTTAAATGTTGCATACAAAACAGTACTGGTTGTGCACATCCACTGATTCCATTAATTGCCTTCAGCATGTGTCTTCCTCTTCATCTTTGTCCCACTTTTATGTGGGGTCGATGTATGATGACATTCGCCTCCATGTCGCTCGGTCGTACACTTCCTCCCCCGACAGTCCCATCTCCCTGAGATCTACCCTCACACTGTCTAACCACCTCCTCTTCGGCCTTCCTCTCCTCCTCTTCCCTTGCACTTTCATTCCCATCACTCTCCTTCCTACATAATCCTCCTCTCTTCTCATCACGTGTCCATACCATCTCAACCTACTTTCTTGCCTTCAGCATATGTAATAAAGTTGTTTATGTGGTCCCTACCTATCTTTTTTAGTCCTTTGGGCCGAAGGTCCAATGGACTATTGACATCACTGTGTGTCCGACGTCCACCATTAGCTGTCGTATCTCAGAAAGCGTTAAGCAACTTTGTCTCTAATTCTGCATAGGCATAACTTAGGGCACTGCCACTATGCACGAGAAATGTGTATTTGATTAAATCGTTCTAATGGCTCCCTAAGGGCCTCCAAAGGCCCCAAAACTGGTAATTTTTTACATTTTGCCTATTTTTTCAAACACTGTTCAGTAACTTTATCTCCAATTTTGCATAGACTTTTCTTGTGGTAGTGCCACTATACACAACACATGTGTATTTGATTGAATCATTCTAAGGGCACCAAAGATCCCCTAAAATGGTAAATTTGCTAACTAAATTGTCTACTGCAGTAGTTGAAATTGGTTGTGTCAACAGACAGCATTAACCAACTAGACCCCTGTTTCCCCCTAGGAAAGACTAAAAGCCCAAGTTTTAGTGAACAGTGACACGCGGGAATGGCCCGCATGCGCGACCGAATATTACAATTAACGTGCCTAATACTTCTTGATTACTTCAGTAAGTTATTTCAGAAAGGCCTGCAGTACGCGTGGAACAATCGTTGTCCATACATGTGTATTTTTTCAACTTGTGACCATCAAAATGACGGAGTTTTTAGATAATGGACTTCACTCCCCGATCGAGAAGGCCCGGCCGACTGCTTCGCAACTGGGCGCATGACACGCACGCACGCGTGCACGCACGCACGCACGCACGCACACACACACGCACGCGCAACGAAACACACACGAACACATACGCATGCACACGTAAATAAACACATAAGTCTACGTACACGCACACATACGCACACGCGCACATGCACGCACGCACACGCACGCCCACGCACGCACACGCTCGCGTGACTATTAATTAAAACCTGTCACATAATTTCATAATTGACAATTACACATCAATTATGAAAATAATAATAATTTCGTAGAACGCGTGTTCAAACACAGAATATAGTAGACCTCGACCATTGGTCAAGAACGCTCGTTTTTCACCCTAATATGCAAAGGCCAAAAATTAATTTTCCGGACCTGTAACACTTTATAGAGAACGACGAAAATGTTCATAATACGTCATTAAATAGTGTAGCATTGCTCGATATAATATACACGTATAAGATACAAGGCTTATGATGTATAGACTAAAAAAAGTGGTCTCGAATGGTCGGACGTTTAGCATTTCACCATAGCAAAGGCGAAATAGCCGACTTTTCAGGACCATGTAATGACATTAAGGGACGATGATGTTATATTTTCTCTTGTTGGAAAGTAAAACACACGTCATTATCCTATTATGGTATTGTTAATTCAGTGTATAGAGTATATACAATGCCTATATATATATGTGATGTATGGACTAAAAAAGGGGTCCCGAATGGTCGGGCTTTTGGCTATCACCCTAGCAAAGGCCAAAAGCCCGACTATTCGGGGCTATGCAGTAACATAAGGGAATGACAATATTATATTTTTGCTTGTTGGAAATTACAAAATACGCCATTATCCTACATTTTAGCATTGTTTAGTATATAAAGTATATATAAGGCACAAGGTGCATAGACTAAAAAAGTGGTTCCGAATGCTCCGGCTTTTAGCATTTCCCCTTAGCAAAGGCTAAAAGAACGAGTTTTCGGGACCAGTGACACAAGGGAACGACAATATGTTATATCTACTCTTGTTGGATAAAAAAAATACGTTAGTATCCTTCTCTAGCAGTTTTCACTATATCTAAATGTAGCGGGTGAATGAAGACACAACACGGTTAAACGATTACTATCATTTATTGTGTTAATCTAAAGTACAAAATAAAAAAATAAAAACCTGCAACATAATAACATATGATTAGGACAAGTGCAACAATGGATACAAATGATCATTCAACAGCAGCATTAAACATAATATTCCTTGCATAACTTTGATACAGTTAAATTGCATATAGATCATATCAGATACCAAATAGCAGGCTAGCACCTGTGATATTTGTAACTAGATAACCAAACGGCAATACTCCTTGACGGATTTACTATCAGTAACACATAGGTCTATATTAGTTTAAACACGGTATTCCCAAATCAAGAAATACATTCAAATGCATCCTAAGTACCATTAACCCAGTATCAAATCAATGTAAAATGTCAATACAGTATAAACTCAGTTGTAATACTTCTACAATTAAACGCATGTATATGAGATACTCCTCTATGCATAATAAAGCATCGGTACATATACATGACCATTATCATCATGTAACGGCTCATCATCCACATAAAATAAGAGTCCATTAATCAATACTAAACGCATGTCTAACTGCACTGTCTCTAATTCCGTAATACAGTTGTATATTACTGTCAGACTAATTGTTTCTAACCAATTAGGAATACCCCATGATATGGAAGGTAACAATGCTCACCCCAACTGAGAGCTGCAGTCTAACACAGCTAGCGCCTGAGCACTGCTCAGTGCAATCACACCATGCACTCTCTGTAAATAAGCCAGCAAGTGAAATATAATACTCGCACAGCATTGCACTAACTAACAAGACTCAGTAATTGATACACAACCAATTATTAGTTATAAATGAATAAACCAAATAATGACTAACACCATATAATTATATGTATGCTGACATAATGGTTCCCTTAAAATGCACTAAAATAGCATATGTAATTCTGCTGTGAGAACACCTGCAAAGTGTCACATATAAAAGCTGGACTTGTCTAGATTTGTACGTAAGTGTAATTGCTAACAACAATTAGAAATCACTTATTGCTTAAAGCATTGATTAAACACTCTTCTGCTAACCTATCCTATCAATATATATAAATTACCCACTACACTGGCGGTAATAGCCCTTCTGTAGAAACTACTCTGCTAACTCAATGGGCAGTCCGTCCGTCTATCCACTGACAGTCAACATGCTGTCCCTACTCCCTAGGGAATAGCGATACCCGACACCGCTGCAGACACATCACACAGCCTACTGTGCCAGCATCTCAGCAGGGAACATATCAACACAATGATCTCCTATTGAGTATTAAAGACTCACGCTAATTACTAGATCAGGAACCATGCAATTGTGTAGATAGTGCTTCCTTATCCCAAACAGTGGAATTTAACCTGCATATATCATAATACAAACAGCTGTAAGTGCTGGAGGAATTCCGCCCACACTGTCAACACAGACCTTCGGGGAACTTAAAAGTAACATTAATAGCAAGTATTGGGAGATAATTACATAAATCTGCTGTTAGTTATATCCTGGTGCAATCCACCCACCTTAAATCTTCATGTGTGTTTTTCTCTCTGTTAAAACACGAAACCTCGTGAGAAAACACTGGAGTGCTATGTCTGTCCAGCTTCTCTCGGAATCTCTGTGATGGCGTCTCTTAATAACCCTGGCTTAGTGACCGGGGTATGACCCTCGCTTGGTGAGGAAATTGGGGAAATTGACACCACAGGGGAAGAGAACCTAATGGCTTTCCCAGGCAGCATATGCTACACTGGCGACATGGGGTCTAACTGCTTAGTAGCTCAGAAGTAAAACCAATAGAAAAAAGTACATACCGGTTTGGTATAATAATATAGGTTAAAATTTATAATAATAATAATTTACTTATTGCTCAGTAACCCTGCCGGTTACATAAATATAAGGCCTAATATGGATGTACTAGAAAAGTGTTCTCGAATGGTCGGGCTTTTAGCCTCTCCTCCTAGGAAAGGCTAAAAGACCGAGTGTTCGTGAACAGCGACACCTGGGAATCAGCCGCACGACAGAATAACGTACATGTGTATAGCGTGCTTAACGCAAAATGTCTTGAATTACTGCTTTGTTAGTTTATTGTGGATGTGATACATATAAACGTTATCTAATTGTACGTCCACTTAGGAACTATTTCCTGCCGTGGCGCTGCACAGCACCATGCCAGTCGCTCTCCAGCCGCTGTTGACCCAGTGACAGAGTCCGTTAGTCATTTATCATCATTCGGGCCTCCCTCTGCTGGAGCACTGCTGGGGTAATGACATTTGGCACTACGGTGTACCGCCATTTTTGAACAGCGTCCAGACTGACAGTTAGAGGAAACAGTAAAAGCAGAGCTCCGGGAAAAAGATACGTTTTTAGACATTCTGTTGTAAATCTTTGTATATTTCTAGATTATTCAAATACCTTAATTTTGGCAAGACTTTATAAGCACATTATTTATGCGTAAAAAATTAAATAGAATGCGGAGCAGAATAACCTGATGTCATGATTGTGGCCGCTCTGTACTATAGGCTATGGGTGACGATGATATGATGAAGATGAACGTGTCTCATCAACAACAAATGCTGTCCCTGTGGTGCGTGTTCCTGTTTGTCAGTGTGACAGGGTAAATGTGTGATGGATGAAGTGCTTACACTAGGCGCCTTCTGTCAGTTTATGGCCCACACAATTTCTGCCATTTATGTCGCTTTACCTTAGGGCTATATAAAACAGTTCCATGTTTCTCACCAGAACGTTATTAATATGTAAATAAGGGGTGCGATTTATGGTAAATGTGTGTACGTTGATCCTGATGACGGTACTAACAACTAACAATGCAACTCATCGTCAAAAATTAACAACTTAAAAGTCTTAAGATGTCTACTGAATGTATTTATTACAAGTAGGCACATTCCTTTGGTTTGGTGTGAAATATAGTTTTCTCTTTTTGCGCAGAATTATTGCATGCATATTTAATGAAAGGATAATTATATTTAAAAATAAAATTTTGTGGAAGCTATTTTAAAATTCTTATGCTGATGAGAAACCGGGAATTTATTTTATTAAAGTAAAGTAAAATTATTTTATGACCTTATTGTGAGACAAAATGTGTTGAATATTTTACACATTTTATAGATACTATGCATTGTACAATGCGGTACCTTCATTGAAGAAATTAAATATATGTACGTAAATAATTCCAGATGCTGTCAGAAAGAACGAAGTGGCAACATTGCCACTGACTACAACCAGGAGAACATTCAAAAGTACTCCAAGACTGCCTCTGACGGGAATGGTGTTAGACAGCACCGGATGACAAATGCAGCTGGATATAGCAGAAAAGAGTTTATGGACAATAATAATTAAGCAGCCTTTTTATAAAACATTTGAGTCAATGGACACTAATTGCAACTTTGCTTTTTGATTTTCTTGTATTAAATTATGCGCATTGGAGTTGTTTGTGTATTTAATTTTAGCTTATAATAACTGGATGGGACACTCGACACCCATTCTCTTTTTCAAGCAGATTACATTTGTTCCTAAATAATATATTACTATATTATTTTATTGTTTTGAACTTCCAAATTCCAGTTAATCTCAATAAATTGATGAGCGTGTATCAAGTAATTCATTTTAATATTAGAATGACAATGCGAGATGATTACTATTGAAATGTTCAAGTTATAAGACCAATACATATAAGTGTATGTGTATAATTTGGTCTTATTACTTGAAAACACACACACACTACACACATTTAGCCAAATTAGGCACAGTCGGCATGTCAGCGGCTAACCATCGGCAGAGTATCGGCGTCCAACTATGAGCCGCCCTCGGCCCGAAAGCGAGCCGCCGGAAAAAAATCCCTCGGCCCGCAGGCGGATGCCGTCAGCGGGCCGATGTCTTTGCCGCTGTAGGCCCGCTGTAGTTATGCTGTCTGGGAATTAACGGCCTGGATTATTAAGCTCCAGCCATTTTTACCGGTAGGGGGCTTTACCCCAGATTCGGATAGAGACGATGATTGGCTCTCAGGCCAACTATGAAATAACAAATTCAATAAGGATACACTTTTATCAGATAATACTATACTATAACAACTACTCAACATTAAACTTATACTGAAACATGTCACACACAAAATAAACCGACATTAAACTTTGTTTGTAGTTTAATGCCTTTCAATCACATGCATGTTCACTAGGTGGCAGCTCTCACGCAGCCAGGCGATAGTCGGTTAAGCGAGACTATATGCGCTGCGCTACAGTACGCGTCTTTGCAATTCACTTATGAAAAGCTAACAGGCGCTTTTAAGCCACGCCCAGCGCGCTTGTGATTGGTCGCTAGGGCAAGGAGCATTTGACACATGTGTCACGCGCGTTTCACTTTGTTTTACGTACACAATTTAGACTGATACTGATTAGGACAGTCGCGAAATCCATAAAATGCAAATGTTGTCATACTGTTATCTCAACACATTGTAAACACGAAGCAAATAGGTGCAATGTGGAACAGCAATTACTTTTGCATTTATATAAAAAGATTACAGAACATGCATAATACTAATAACTAATTATTTTGACTTTAATTGAGCTTGCATATTATTCTAAATATAATAATGTAATCGCGGTCTTCAAGTTTTACAATGAATATTTGCGATGGGGTGGGTGTAAAATTATTAGAATGTTGTTCATTTGGAAGAAGGATGTATGTGGAAATATTTATAAATGCTAGCCAACTAATGTGTTGTAAGTTGTATTCACCACAAAATTATAATCTACAAACTGCCAAAACACATATTGGTGCTAAAATAATTGAGATTTGTTTAAAGTTAGTTAAAGATATTTTAGCAAAAAATAATAAATGTGTACTTGTAGATGTATAACATAATGTATACTGAATATAATCTGCAAGAATTATGATATATTCGTTCACTCACGTACCCATTTGGCATGTTTACTGCTGAGCTCGACTCCATTGGATTTTTGCTTTCATCCGTATGCCCATGCAGACATTCAGAAATGTGCACGTGCATACATAGTTATAATTAAATATGTAAATATCATATGGTAATTGGGCCGCACTTTGTTCAAATCGTAAATTGAAAGAGTCTTAGTGATGGTGCATAATGGCTATCCCATTTATTTAATAACACATTTGAAAACGTGTGTACAGTGTGTATTAAACATACCCCAATTATATTACATGATCACAGTGCACACACATGAGATAATTACTATAATTAAAATTATTTGATAAAAAAAAAATATGGTATGCATTAAATTAAAATGAATTATTGTAGTGTATGTGGATTGCATACTTGGGTAGTGTATTTAAGTAACTATGCATACAGTATCTATGTTTCATCACTAGAATCAAACAAACTATATAAAAGACTATACACATGTCAATTAGTGTGACTGTCACACAGATAAAATAATGTTGCTCTTATCGTCATAGGAATGTACAAAATTCCTGTGACAATAAGAGCAAAATTAGTTTATCCGTGTGACACCTATTTGTTTCGTGTTAAAATGGGTTAAGATAACAGTATGACAACATTTGTATTTTATGGATTTCGCGACTGTCCTAATTAGTATCAGTCTAAATTGAACGCTAAATAATATAATCTGGACGAACGTACGAATACGTAGGGCCCTGCCTACCTGTTCGTAAAATTAGTTTGTGTACGTATAGTCTCTTGCTAACATATAACACACAGACAACTTCTACAACGACATGGATGAGACCTTAGAAAAGTCAACCCACTACACGATAGTGATGGGAGACTTTAATGCGCAAGTAGGGAAACGAACAAACATTTCGGAAACGGCAACAGGCAAATTTGGCCTAGGTGTGAGAAACGAAAGAGGCGACACCTTGGAAGAATGGGCAACATCAAGAAAGTACAAAATCATGAATACCATGTTCCAGAAGAAAGCAGGGAGGAGATGAACATGGAAAAACCCAAATGGAGAAACGAAGAACGAAATTGACTACATCCTGACAAACAAGCCAGACATAGTCACAGACGTAACTGTCATCAACCAAGTCAACATTGGAAGTGACCACAGAATGGTAATGAGCAACATCAAATTAGACGTCAAGGCTGAAAGGAAGAAGTTGGTAAACAAAAAACCACCGAGTGTAGACACCACACAAATCGGAAGAAAAAGATCGAATTCCAACTCGAACTGCGAAATCGATTCGAGACACTACAGGAACTAGACGACATCGACACCATGACCGATAACATCACTGAGATGATCCAACTAAGTTCGACAAGTGTAGCCAAAGCAATCAACAGGCATGTAGTGACGAGAACATCGTTGCCGACACGAGCACTAATGAAGAAAAGACGAGAAATGGTGGATAACGGCAACCGTAAAAAACAAATAGAGTACGCAGAAATATTCAAGACCACCAAAAAGAAAGCGAAGGAGGACATCAGAAAATACAAACAAGAGATCATACGAGAAACGATTTAACCCTAAACCAAGTATGATCATGGAACGAATAGAGGAATTCTACACCGAGCTATACGACAGTGAACAAAGTACCATAATTCAAATTGACCCGAAAGAAGTACCAGAGATAACACCATGGGAAGTGGAAGTTGCGCTAAGAGATATGAAGAATGGGAAGACATCAGGCAACATTAAAAGCAGGAGAAGATATCATCTCGAAGATACTGGCTAAGATGTATACTAAATGCTTATCAAAAAGACGAATACCCACCGCTTGGAAGAACGCAAACATGGTGATAATCTTCAAGAAGGGAAATAAGAAAGACTTAAAGAATTACAGACCGATATGTCTGTTATCAAACATCTACAAATTACTCACAAAGATACTAACGAATAGACTAGAGAAGACACTGGACGAAAACCAACCACGAGAGCAAGCAGGATTCAGAAGCAGGTACTCAATAACATACCACATATATGTCGCAAACAAACTGAAAGAGAAGTGCCGAGAATATAATATCCCGCTCTGCATCGCTTTCGTCGACTACTACGAGAAGGCTTTCGACTCGGTGCAAACTAAAGCAATACTGACCTCCCTTCAAGAACAGGGGATAGAAGGTGTGTACATTGATCTCCAGAAAGACATCTACCCTAACAGCTCGATGACAGTCCATCTAAACAAAAAGAACAACAATATCAGCATCAAGAGAGGAGTATGAAAGGGTGACACCATATCGCCCAAGCTGTTCACGGCAACACTCGAAACCATATTCCGAAGACTGACCTGGGAAACCATAGGCTTGATGATAGACGGAGAATATATGTGCGCTACTACACCGGAAGAACTACAAAAAACACGCTGCGTGTGTGTGTGTGTGAGTGAGTGAGTGTGTGTGTGTGTGTGTGTGTGTGTGTGTGTGTGTGTGTGTGTGTGTGTGAGCGGTTGCCGGGGGGGGGGGGGGAAGGCAGTCGTATGTACAAATAACAATCCATAGTTTTACAACGCATTTTATTTTTGAAATTAACATTGGCAACTCTACCATTAATATGCGTGCGAGTGTGCGTGTGCGTGTATAACAGTTGCCCGGGGGGAAAGGCAGCCATATGTACCAGCGAAAAAGAGCGTCTGTCCAGAGACACGCCGACCGAATATCTGAGGAGTGGTGGATAACAAAGAAGCTAGGCTCACTACTGGGAGAGGCAGAGGATGTCGCACGCCGTAAACAGGTCGCAAATGTAGCATTTCGGAAGCTGTGGACAGTCTGGTTCCGCGCGGAATCTGATCAGCTTGAAGCTACGGCTCCGCCTCTATGCATCATTCGTTCTGACAGTGCTGACTCAGACGGAGTTAAACCGACTGTATTGATACCATCGCCGTCATTTGCGTCAGATAATCGGTGTTCATTATCCGCAGAAGATGACTGCAGAAACCTTATATCTTCGATGCCAGTGCGAACCGATCAGCCGATTTGTCCGAAAAGCCCGGTAAGTAGTATAGAGGAACGCTAGAGGCTCAAAATTGACTTTTTGGTGACCTTTAGGCACAACTCTATGCATACAAAAAGTTTTGTATTACCCCTAAACGTTTTCGGGAACCTACTTATAAAAAAGATCAAAGGCTTTTGTGACACTAAACGTTTTCGGGAACCTACTTATAAAAAACGTGATGGATTACCCCTCTCTAAGTACAATTGAGGTGCCACCTAGCGGTGATTACAGTGATTATATTCCCTAGCGATCAACGGGGTACTAACGTATTGTGCTTACGTAAGCAATAATGCGTTTATTGTATATAACCGCGCTAAAACCACTGTGTGCAGATTAGACCCCCTCGTCAGCCCTGCCCCGCCGTACCCTATGTTAACAGCAGCAGCAGTGTTGCTAAACGACCGGCTGGCGTGGACTATGAGCCTAGCGCGGCCGCCTAGCTGGCTATTAGGCGCTGTGCGTTAGCAGTGTGACCAAAACGAAACCAATGCATAAATATTCTGCGGCTGAGACGGAATGCGTTGTGCGTTTAAAATAATATTTTTCTGCTGCTGCTAGCGATAAGACGGAATGCGTTGTGCGTTTAAAATATAATGGTACGATCAAAACGAAACCAATGCATAAATATTCAGCGGTATAGGGTGTTTATGCAGTGGAGATACAGACGAGTGAAATCAACGTGAGTAGTAGCATTTTATTATAGAAATGCTTGTTTAAGGACTTCCAAGATGCGGGAGGTGCGTCCAGCGGCAATTGGCAGCATCACGGCGCCGCTCTAACATGCTGGCACGTCCAGCGGCGATCGGCGGCGCGTGAAAGCCGCGTCGTTGATACACTTCGTCCGGTGGAATTGGCGTGTACCATAAGCCATCTGGGCCGCGTCGTGCGTACGCAGACATGAGGCTGGTGTCATCATTAAAATCGTCCGGATCTTGGCTGTTAGTTCGTGGTGGTGGCGACGCAATAGGGCGAGGACCCCTCAATGTAGGAACGATCGCGCCTACCGGTGGTAGATCGTCAGCAAACGATTCCGACGGGGCGGTTGCTCTTGTAGGTAGTTGGACCCTGTGAAAAAAATATATATAATAAAAAAATATATATATATATATATATATATAAATATACATATATATATAATAAAAATACGATATATATATATATATATATATAATAAAAATACAATATCATATATGTTGGACCCTGTGAAATAAACCACAATACATAAGTATGAATAATACATAATAAAATAATAACAATAAAATACAATATGCGTAAAAGCAGACTCACAGCTGTATACATAATATACATGCATGTACGCGTAAAAGCAGGCTTACCGCCGTATTACACGAGCGACTGGTGTTTGATTAGCCGACGGGGCGGCCGTTCGTGTAGGCAGTTGGACTCTGTGAAATAAATAACCACAATACATAAGTATGAATAAAATACATAATAAAATACAATACATAATAAACTACAATACATAATAACTTAATATAATAATATTATTATAATAATATAAACTTAATATAATAATAATAATAATAATATAACTTAATATAATAAAAATAAAAATAAAATACAATAAATAAAAACACGCATGCATGCGTAAAAGCAGATTTACCGCCGTATTGTACGAGACGTTGTATTCGACTCCATAATGGCGCATGAAATGAGCAAACGGTGGAATGCGCGCGCCGTCAAAAAAGTGGCGACGGCGGTGCGTGACACTGAGTAGGCGGCGGCTTATCGTGATCGGAATGTGAACAGAGAACAATGCCATTTCTAAAACAATAAACGAAAAGTTAAAAGCAAGAAAGTAAGCGTTGTATACGATTAGTTAGGGGTCAGGAATCGTGTGGTGTAGTAATATTAGAGAAATTCGATATAAGGCCACATTTGACGATGAATGTACTGGCATGACCGCTAAGTTTTTTCCTAAAACAAATTCCTCGGTAGACTAGGCAGTTATGCGTCGTATGCGTTAAGTACGCATGCGCGTTATTTTGTAAGAGAACCCTAGACTAGGCAGTTATGCTGCGTATGTGTTAAGTGCGCATGCGCCATATGTTGTAACTGTATAAAACGGTTGAGAAAATGCTATGTTGTATAACGCCAACGGTCTAACGTATTGTTTCAGCAGCAGGCGTTCTCCCACCGCGATAATGGCCGATGAGACAACGCCGAAAAAGCCGAAGGCGATGCGCAAACAGAGTTTGAAGTCGGCCAGCGGTCAGCAGCCGGCAGCAGCAGCAGCGGGATCAGCGGCAACAACGGGGCCGTCTCCTAAGAGATCCGTGGTGGTCATTGCGGCGCCACTGGTAGGGGCCGTAAGCGAGGCATTGAAGAGGCTTTGGGGAGCGTCGAGGCGGCAGCGGACCAACCGGTTGTATCGAGGAGCGCGTCGCTCGACAGAGAATGCGGCGGCGAGGCGTCGACACGGGCTACAGTGGTGAGTCTGAGAGATCTACAGTGTGCCGAAAATGGCGTGTATAAAATTAAGACCCCCGTTATGATCGACGCTGTATCGTACAAAGAGAAGTGTACGTATTTGGGATGCGCCCGGTGTCGGCGAAAGTTGTATCAGAAAAGCAAAGACGGGCCTATCATATGTCGAACGCACGGTGAGCAGGGTACCGCGAAGAATTTCTTCGCGTTGCATGTGATGGTGAGGGATGGTGATGAAGAGGATGATGAGATTTGAATCACTCTATTTGACACGCAAATGGCTAATCTCGTCGAGTACCGGGCCGCCTACTTGGCGGAGTTGAGCGAGGAACCACCTCGCGATACCGTGCTGGAATTAACCGGCACGGAAGTGGAGCTTAGCGTGCGTAAGACGACTTGGAACGAGGAGCCGTCGTATACTGTGCGCACACTGAAGAGATACGACGATCGATGTGTTGTTGTTGTTGTTTGTGTAGAAGGAAGAGTACCCGATACTGGTAGATTTGTTGAAGCGGAGGCGTACAACAACAAGTGAGGAGGCCGCGCGACTACTACGCGAGACGGCCGAGAATTACATAAGGGCGTTTTGGCTAGCCTTCGATGCGAACTTATTTAGTACCCTTCGTAATTAACAGTTGTGTTTATATGCTGTAGGAGGTGCGCCAAGTACTGCTGAATATGTTAGCTAACAAAGAAAGGATGTGGGCGAGGTACGACGAGGTTGCCGCGTTCGTAAGAACACTGCTGGAGCGTGAAGTGGCGGAGGAGGAAGGTCGAAAAAACGATCATGCGGACTAATCATAATAATGTGTTGTAGGAAGTGCGGCGGCGCACCAGGCGTGAATGTATGCGCGAATTCGTAGACGCTTTGCTGACGGTGATCGCTGAACGTAAAGACTAGGCTTTGTCTGCTGTAGGGGGGCGGCGTGCGTGACGCAAGCGTGTTGGACGCCATTGTAGAGGAGGCGCTTGGTGTATCAGATACAGCTGCGCGCTAATACCTCGAAGCGACTCGAGCGCAGCCACCGACGTACGAAAGCCTGTACTCGATGGTGCCGACATGCGCACCGTGTTGGAGCCCACCGACGGAAGTGATACTACAACAACAACTCGTCGCGCCGGGCCGGAGCCAGTTGACCTGTCGCTACGAGCAGCACGCAATGGCCATCCTCGCCGAGTGCTTCGGTGAGCTGGTACTGGAGAGGGCGCGCGATAATTGCGGCGTATGCGAGCCGAATGAGGGCTGTCCGTACGTACATATGGCCGGCTATCGTGCGGGTCGTCCGAACCGCGTGTACGCACAGCGCTACGACGACGCGGTGGGGATCGTAACGCGTCACTTCAACGCCGTGTTGGAGGTGTTTCTGCGTCGGTCGCTAATACCGAACTTCACGCGTCTCGTGCTACTACTGCACGATAAGATGGCGACAACCGTTCAGCAGCAAACGGGTTGTGCGGGGGAACTGTATCTGGTCCAGTTCGTGTCGGACTGTGTCCTAGGCACGGACTGGCGCGACTACATCAACCGCATTCTGCTGGAGTCGGCCGTACATACGTACGTCCAGCGCAGGAGCGGTCTCGAACAATGAATAGTGCTACAATCTGATTTTGGTTTAAGATTTGCTTATGCTGTTTTGCTATAGGACGAAAAGCCGTTGTTTTGAATGTTGTGCGCTGCTTAATAAAACGTTGAAAATGTACTTTCTGTTTCCGAGTTACGCAAAACACACGACACGGTGCTAAAAAATAGCAAACCCAAAACATTTCCTGCTAGGGCAGCTACAAAAAGTAGCACAACATTCCCCCGCTAGGGCACCACCACTCACCACCACCACCACCACCACTGTTATAATAAGTAGCGGTGCTCGAAAAAGTAGCAGTACAGAATAATGCCGCCGCCTCCTCCTACTAGTAGGTGGCAATGTCCGAAATGCGGGGGTTATTTCGCGAAACAGGCGACGTTAGAGCGACACGGGAAGAGCTCGAAACGATGCGGCGACGATGCGCAATGCGTAAAACGACGAGAGTGCCCAAAATGCGTCGCGACGTACACTACGCGCGCCGCTATGCTACGACACCTGAAGGAACGGTGCGGCCGTCGTCAGACGCCACCGTCGCCCCCTGGTGGTAGTAATGAACCACAAGCCGCCGACGACGACGCTCTACAGCGTATCGTGGACGAGCACCGACGTAGCATAGAGACGTCGGTAGCGCGCGGTGTCGTGCAGTCCCGCTACAACTATCGCATGACCGCCTGTACGAGTACGCGGGTGCTCGAACCGCGTCTGAGGGCTATGTTTCGCGAGCAAAAGAATTCATTTAAAATTAACGTGAGCTACGGTTTCGTATTGCGCCACAAGGTGTCGGGTCGTTACCGATATTTTAATTCTTCGTGTAACTGCTGCGGCCCTCACCTCGAAACCCCCGCCCTCGTTACCGATAGCCGTTCGTTCGAACGATTCCTCGACGTCGTGCGCACGACCGACGTGCTTCAGTACGTCATCGCGCAGCGTCCCGACTCGGGATGGGTTGTCGAGCTCGTAACGAACGCCACCTACTTCGTGAACGCCATCATCGACCATCCTATCGGGTGCGTTGGCGGCGTCGTCCTCCCCGCCTACGTGCGCCTCAACAGGTCCGTCGCGGCGTTGACGAAAGATCGTCGAGGCACGCCCTACGACGATATTCTATGCCTCTTCCGGTGCATCGGGCTCCACCTGCAAGGCGGTCGACGACGCGGAACGCAGAACGGTGGTAAAATCGAGACGACCCGTTTAACGAAAATCGCAAAACAACTGAACGAACACTATTGCCGGGCCACACGCACGTCGGTCTCGAACGGTGTGCGGCTGATCGAACTGGAACGCGTGGAGACGGTTTTCGGCATCAACGTCACCGTCTGTCGACTGACGCCGAACAGTCGCGCCGAACTAGTCCGTCGATCGCTCGAAGTGCACCACACGACCCTAAACGTCAACGTGTACGAGACGCACTACTCGTACATAGTCGACCTGCTCGCGTACACGAAAACGTACAAGTGCGTAAAATGCGGCAACGCCCGTCGCATTTACGACGTCACGAAGCGACGTGCGAAGGCGGCGTTCGTCACGTGTTTCACGGCGGCGTCTACCGACCGACGCCGTCCGTATTTCAGCGGCCCGACGACGACGAACTGCGCTACTATCCGTACCGCGCGAAGTTCGATTTTGAATGTTATTTCGCCGATAACGATCTGCCGCCGGATACCGACAAATGCCGGTGGCTAGCGCGACACGAACTGCTCAGCGTGAGCGTCGCGTCGAACGTCCCCGGCCACGAAGCGGCGCGGTGTTACGTCACGACCGGTGATTCGGCCGAACTCGCGCGCCGCCTCATCGACGACCTGGAAGCCGTGAGCGCGGCGGCGTGCGCGGCTCTACGCCCCCGCTACGACGCGACCTTCGAGGCGCTCGACGCGCTCGACGACGCGTGGCGGCGGCAGTGCGGCGACGACAACGACAACGACGCCGGTGCGTCACCGTACGCGGCACTCGCTGACCGCCTGTGGACGCACCTTCGTCAAATGCCCGTACTGGGACTCAATTCCGGTAAGTACGATCTGAATGTCGTCAAAAAGTACTTGACCCCGCTGCTCATAACCGGCGACGCGCAGCACACGTCGTCGGCGTTTACCATTAAACGGCAGAACAATTACATGTGCCTGACGACGTCGACGTTGAAGTTCCTCGATATAACCAATTACCTCGCGCCCGGTGTTAGCTACGATCGCTTTCTGAAAGCGTACGGCTGCGCGGCGACGAAGGGGTACTTTCCGTACGAATATATCGACGCGTTGACGCGCCTGGAGGTGACCACCCTGCCACCGCGCGAAGCTTTCTGCAGCCACCTGAAACGCGTGGGAATTTCCGCGGAGGCGTACGAGATTTGCGCGACGGCGTGGCGCGACGAGCGCATGACGACGATGCGCGATTTTCTGATGTGGTATAATAATCGAGACGTGGCGCCGTTTCTCGAGGCCGTCGAGCGGCAGTTCGCCTTCTATCGGCGCCGGCGCATCGACATGTTCAAGGATGCCATCAGCGTACCGGGGTTGACGTTGTTGTACCTATTCAACGACCTGCCGGCGTCAATCCATTTCTCGCTGTTCAACGAACCCAACAAAGACCTGCACCGCCTGCTGCAGTCGCAGAATCGAAGTACTCGCCGCCTCGCCGGTCTACGTAGACGGCCACCCAGTGCTCCCCCGGCTCGCCGCCGTTGTCGGTGTTGCACACGAAGGCCATCGGGTAAGTGGCGGTGGTGATGGTAAGTAGTTCGTCTTTAGGCACGACGCCGACGACGATGTCTTTAGCGTACGCATCGCATTCTAGGCGACGCATCAGTTGGAACGTATCCATCGTTACCAGTCGTACACGACGTTCCGGTTCTTGTCGATCTCCATCACCGTCTCAAATTCCGCGTACACGACGACGTTCACCGGTCGGGGTAGCGGCGTCCCGAAATGCATTTAAGCGCCCACGGTCCCCTGACGCACCACGTTGAAATGGTCCCCGTCGCAACAGTCGGGGGTCAGGTCGAAATCGAAGACGGTGTAGCCGGCGCCGATGTCCGCGCGCGATATGTCGTTCCCCTCGTCCTCGCCCGCCTTTCCGGTGGCCTCGAAGAGATTCATGTAGCTTCGGACGTACCTGGTTGCGCGGGAAGTCCGGCTGCAGCGGCTTGCTCGGCACCTGACGTCCTTCAACGACGAGCGTGAGGAAGTTTATGTCGTTGTGCCGCGCGTCGAACGGATTTCTAGTGTAGTCTCCGTTATAGGCGGCGTTGTCGATCATCATCAGGATTAGGCGTTTCTGAATCGCACCCATGTACAAGTTCTCGTGCGTGTGCGACAGCGTGCCCGCCGTTATCGAGAACGACTTGCAGTCGGCGCGGCGAATCGGGAACTTAGCCGTTCCCAAACCCCTCGCTTTGATATGACCCATCTGGACTTCCGGGTTCAACTTCACTTTTCGTACGTACAGGCGAATCGATCGTATCACGATACGCCATCTCGGCGCGGCTGCTGGGCCCATGATCGCGAAGGCATCCTTCGAGCGCACCATGCGTATTTTCGTGTCGACACCGATCGGTAGGTGGCGGTTTAGCATAAACGCGTCGACGTGCAGGTGTCCCATCATCTCCACCTCGCCGCTAGCCGCCGTCAGGTTGCGCCGCGTTACGAACCCGGTATTGTCGTCCCCGCGCGCGCTCATGTGTCCGGCGCTGTCTTTGTACCACAACGACCCCGTGAGATGCGATCGTTTCGCGTCGCTACCGTAACTAAGCAGGGTGTCGAGGTAGGCCCGGTACGCGTACGTATTGGTCGACGGCGTCACGAGCGTGCCGTTCAGCGACATGTCGATTTGACTGAACATCGAATGCAGGAAATTGTTGACCGCTAGATCGGTACCGTCCCCCTGAAACACTTTGAAGCGGACGTACACTTGAAGGCTCGCCAGGTCCGTATAATCGTTGCCCGAGTCCGGGATGTGGAACTCGATAGGGCCGCCGGCGTCGAGAGCCGTCAGCGGTTGGTAGACGGTCCACTGACAGCTCTCGATGCTCGTCTGTGTCACCATCCCGCTGAACAGGTCCAGTTCGGCCTTCACGCCCTCGCACGATGCGCAGCTATTCACGAACGCCATTATTACTCGTCGAATATATCGTCCGGTCGACGCCGTCTCTTCCGTCTACTGACGGTCGTCGCTGCTCGGCGCGGAGTCTTTATAGCGGCGCGGCGCTGCACTTTTTTCTTCTTCTTCGGCGGCGCCGCCGAATTCAATAGGCTGTCGAGAAGATCGACGCCCGCCTCCTTCGCGCGTCGTTTTACAGACGCTTTCAGATTGCCGCCGGCGACGACGTCCCGCGCCACGCGCACGCCGGTGTTGAGCGCACGTTTTCCCAACGCCACGGCGCCTCTCTTGAAAAGCGGCATGGCGCTTCGAAACAGGCTCACGAAGATATTGCCCAGACCGTGTCCTCGCTGCCCCCGACCACGGACGAAGACCGGCAGGTGACCGCCGACCTGTCGAACGTAGTAGTCCTCGTACGGATTCATCGGCATCGTCGTTAAAACAATCTCGATTTACAGCGTCTGATGTGAAGCGTCGCCACTAACTTCCCCTGCTCGAATGGTACCGGTTGACCGAGATCGTCTCTTAAATCGACCTCGATCGTATCGAATTGATGCCGCAGCAGCTTCACGTATTGGACGCGGTCGAACGTTTCCGAAATAACGCTGCCGTTCGTACCGAAGACGGCGATGTTTCGAAGGAGCGGCGCGTACACGTCACCGACGACGCGCGATTCCACGAGATCCGTGTACACGTACAGGGTGTCGACGCCCGCCTTCATATCCACCGTATTGCGGCCTTCGTACGCGTACGTGTACGCGACGGAGTTGGTCTCGATAACGACGCCGCCTTCCGGCTCGGGGCCCATCATCGGGGGACTCGTGATAACGTCGTTATGGAAACCAAGTACGTCTTTCAGACGGCTCGTATGAGGTAGGGTAAAGGTGACACCCGGCGACATATACAGCGTCATTCGGTTAGAGACGTCGCTGTACTCTAGACGCGCCTTGACGTGATCGGTGCTCAATTTCATTAGCTGCGCGTTGATCTGGCGCATCAGCCCGTAAGCGTCGTTGTGGAAACCGTGACTAATCGTACCCTGTCGGTATATCATGACACCGTCTACGGTCGTGTAAACATCCGGTTCGCCCAGCGGGCAAGACAGGAAGAAGTAGGCGTCCGCCTTTCTCACGTTGTACCACGTGTGCGGATACTGTAGCGTCACCAGTCCGCATTCCCACTCCCCCGACAGGTCGAAACGTCGCGGCAGCGTCGTGATGTAGTGCGTCAACGTATTTTCGGGGTGCCACTTCATACACGCGTTGCTCGGTAGCGTCAGGTAAAAGTCAGACGATACCGCCATCGCGTCGTCGTCGTCGTTCTCCTCCTCGACCACCACTCATAGACGGACTCGGGAGAAGGTAACCGAGACAGCTGCTCAACAGCGCCGTCCACGGGTTGGTCTCGCCTTGACCTCTCGTCAGATTGTATATACTAACGGCGATGACGAAGTACAGGACGACGACCTGACAGAGGAATACGATTTCGGCTTTAGGAAATTCGTTACCGCAGAGCCGCCATGGAACGGGTTCGTGGACGGTGGCGCCGACGGCGTTCTCGGCAGCATCGACGGAGTCCTCGCTGGTAGTCTTCGTCGGCTCGCCTGAAGAGGTATCGGCGTCGACGGAGTCCTCGCTGGTAGTCTTCGTCGGCTCGCCTGAAGAGGTATCGTCGCCGTGCCTCGTCGCCCCGTCGATCATCGTCGCGCCACTGCGGTCTGTCGATACAGCAGGGGCCCTTATACAAGAACGAAAATCCGCTGCATAAGCCCGCCTCGTGCAGTCGCCAGCATCCCTCGTGGCGAGTCCAACGAGTCATCATGACTGGCTATTCGGAACCGCCGCCGCCGCGCTATTATAGCGTCGATCCAGCTGTTGAAGGAGGCCGGATAACCGCTCCATTTTACGAGCGCCTCCGACCCGACGCCGCGACGACGACGCTGTAGAACCGCCTCCACGCGATACAGTTTGTCCTTCGGAAAGACTACGCGTTGTAGTTCCGGTTCGTAGAAGGTGCCCTCTACCGGCGTCCCGGCGTGGTCCTTCAGGCGATAAACGGGCGGCTCGGACGGGTGCGCCTCTACGACGGTGAAGAGCTCCTCGCTCCAGTGAGCCATGTATCCTTTTTTGAATTGACCCCTCGTCTTACTGATACGTACGCGATCTCCCTCGCGCAGTTTCGGTTTTTGCCGCCGGCCGACGTCGCCGCCGCCGTACAGTCGTTGCCATACGGTCTCCTGATTCGTTGCGTCGACGCTCGCCGGCGTCCTACCGATGCTTCGGTGGTAGGCGTTGTTGTACGAATGCACGAAATACGGTAACGCCTCTACGTAGCGCAGCGTCACGTGTTTCGTAAAATAACGCCATATGCGCGTCTTCAAAGTCCGATTGAATCATTCCACGACGCTCGCTTTAGTCTCCTCGTTATGCGTCACGAAATGATGAACGCCGCGACTCTTTAGGAACGTCTGTAGGGGCCTGTTCAGAAACTCGGTCCCCTTATCGGTCTGCAGCGCGTTCGGCGGCTGTTGCGCGCCGCTCAGCAGACGCTGGAAGGCCGCGACGATCGACGGGCCGGATTTACTCTTCAACGGAACGCACCACGTCCGCTTCGAAAAGACGTCGATGACCGTCAATAGGAATGTTATACCGTCGTTGTGTTTTTTCAGCCTAGTCAAGTCGACCAGATCGGCTTGCCACTGCTGGTTTCGACCGCCCACGATGACGCAACGTCGTTTGAAACGGCGTTTAACCGGTTTGTGTAGGGTATAGGCGTCCTGCGCCGCTAGCCACCTCTCGACGGTCGGTCGTCGTCGTCGGACGACCTTCGACGACGACGCCCGGTGCAACGCGTTGACGCCGCCGTAACTTCCCGCCTGTTTCGGATCGAAGTAGAGTTCATTCAGTTCGTCGTCGTCGTCGTCGTTTCGTTGGTGGTGTCGAAGAAGCTTTCCTTTTGGACGACGACGACGACTCCACCTGGACACCATGATGGCAACGACGACGACGACGACCAATGAACGACGATTAGTATACACGTATAGAGAGCGATAACCGCGATGACGAAGCTGACGACGATGGCCGTTATCGTTCGTTGTGACGACAGCATCGTCACACCGATTCCCACGTCGCGATGTCCAATTGTCTCTTTCTACGTCGTCTTCGCTCCGGCTTCCCCGCTGAACTGCCCCCCGCCGCCCCCTCCTCCTGTTCTTCTAGTGACCGCCGTCGCCGCTCCATGTACTCCCGATAGCGCGGGTTGCCTACGAATTCCATAGGAATGTTCATACCCTTCATACGCTATGCATCTCTCTTACATTACGCGGCTACCTGAGTCTGCTCGCTATGCATCTCTCTTACATTACACGGCTACCTGAGTCTGCTCGCTATGCATCTCTCTTACATTACACGGCTACCTGAGTCTGCTCGCTATGCGTCTCTCTTACATTACGCGGCTACCTGAGTCTGCTCGCTATGCATCTCTCTTACATTACACGGCTACCTGAGTCTGCTCGCTATGCATCTCTCTTACATTACACGGCTACCTGAGTCTGCTCGCTATGCGTCTCTCTTACATTACGCGGCTACCTGAGCCTACTCGCTATGCATCTCTCTTACATTACGCGGCTACCTGAGTCTGCTCGCTATGCATCTCTCTTACATTACACGGCTACCTGAGTCTGCTCGCTATGCATCTCTCTTACATTACACGGCTACCTGAGTCTGCTCGCTATGCATCTCTCTTACATTACACGGCTACCTGAGTCTGCTCGCTATGCATCTCTCTTACATTACACGGCTACCTGAGTCTGCTCGCTATGCGTCTCTCTTACATTACACGACTACCTGAGTCTGCTCGCTATGCGTCTCTCTTACATTACACGGCTACCTGAGTCTGCTCGCTATGCATCTCTCTTACATTACACGGCTACCTGAGTCTGCTCGCTATGCATCTCTCTTCCATTACACGGCTACCTGAGTCTGCTCGCTATGCGTCTCTCTTACATTACGCGGCTACCTGAGCCTACTCGCTATGCATCTCTCTTACATTACGCGGCTACCTGAGTCTGCTCGCTATGCATCTCTCTTACATTACACGGCTACCTGAGTCTGCTCGCTATGCATCTCTCTTACATTACACGGCTACCTGAGTCTGCTCGCTATGCATCTCTCTTACATTACACGGCTACCTGAGTCTGCTCGCTATGCGTCTCTCTTACATTACACGACTACCTGAGTCTGCTCGCTATGCGTCTCTCTTACATTACACGGCTACCTGAGTCTGCTCGCTATGCATCTCTCTTACATTACACGGCTACCTGAGTCTGCTCGCTATGCATCTCTCTTCCATTACACGGCTACCTGAGTCTGCTCGCTATGCGTCTCTCTTACATTACGCGGCTACCTGAGTCTGCTCGCTATGCATCTCTCTTACATTACGCGGCTACCTGAGTCTGCTCGCTATGCGTCTCTCTTACATTACACGGCTACCTGAGTCTGCTCGCTATGCGTCTCTCTTACATTACGCGGCTACCTGAGCCTACTCGCTATGCATCTCTCTTACATTACGCGGCTACCTGAGTCTGCTCGCTATGCATCTCTCTTACATTACACGGCTACCTGAGTCTGCTCGCTATGCATCTCTCTTACATTACACGGCTACCTGAGTCTGCTCGCTATGCATCTCTCTTACATTACACGGCTACCTGAGTCTGCTCGCTATGCGTCTCTCTTACATTACACGACTACCTGAGTCTGCTCGCTATGCGTCTCTCTTACATTACACGGCTACCTGAGTCTGCTCGCTATGCATCTCTCTTACATTACACGGCTACCTGAGTCTGCTCGCTATGCATCTCTCTTCCATTACACGGCTACCTGAGTCTGCTCGCTATGCGTCTCTCTTACATTACGCGGCTACCTGAGTCTGCTCGCTATGCATCTCTCTTACATTACGCGGCTACCTGAGTCTGCTCGCTATGCGTCTCTCTTACATTACACGACTACCTGAGTCTGCTCGCTATGCGTCTCTCTTACATTACACGGCTACCTGAGTCTGCTCGCTATGCGCCTCTCTTACATTACACGGCTACATGAGTCTGCTCGCTATGCGTCTCTCTTACATTACACGGCTACCTGAGCCTGCTTGCTATGCGTCTCTCTTACATTACACGGCTACCTGAGCCTGCTGACATGTCACGCACATACAATCACGTATAGTCATTGGTTCGTAGGTCTCACGTACAGACGCCCCTACTTGTCTCCATTAACTCGTTCGCACTCTTACATCCACCATTATTACCAACACTTCTGTCACCACTGCGGGATCGTCTTCAATACATATTACGACTTACAACGTCACTTACAGGTGATACATTCATCGTCGACGATTCGGTCACCACAAGTGGTGACATCAAGCGCAACACCCTACCTTCACGAACACACCTGACGACACACTGAAAATCAATAAGCACCGCTGCCACAGATGCGCAAGAGACTTCCTTAGACGAAATACCTTCTTACGTAACATCAGGATGGTATGCGGCAGACGCAAGGAGAGCGATACGTACTGCTCTGAGAGACGCGCAAGAGAATTCAAGACACGAGACGACATATTGCGTCACATCACGACGGTATGCAACAGATGCACAGAGTCCACTGATCTACCGTTACCCAAGAGAACGAGATGTGAAGACCAACCACGTGTTAGCAACGACGATGACGACGATTCCATTCGTCCTCTACGAGGACTCCCTTTCGCCGACACTCTCTCTAGGGAATTGCGATACGGCATTCTAGAAAACTGGTCGGCCATCCTAACTCACGTTACCAGAGGGCCTGTTCAATCCAGGTACAATTACGAGTGTCAACACCGGACACGTCTATTCTAGAACCGTCACTGAAAACCATGTTCCGCGAACAGAAGCACGCAATCATCAAGATTAATCGCAGTTAAGGATTCGTTCTGTGGAACAAGACCATAGGAAGATGAAGATACATATACTATCATTCTTCCTGCAACTGTTGTGGGCGTTACCTGGATGAACCCAGTCTCATCACCAACAACGAGGGCTTTCACACATTTCTGGAGCGTATCCGAAAAGCAGAAGACTTTTTGTAGTGGGTGATCAATGAACGTCCGGACAGTCAATGGGTATGCGAGGTTGAAAAGAATATCACATCCTTGGTCAACCGCATGGTAGACCATCCTAACGGATGCTTGGGCATCACATTTCCGAGTTACGTAAAAAAACTTATCTTTCCATTTCACTGGATTGAGAACCATACAATTCCAAGAAGTACACCAAAAGCACGTGAGCCAGCATCTTACGTCCCTGAATTTGATTTACTGGTGAGATGACATAGCCGTTCAACATGTCCTCCGTCCCTTCATGCACCCACTAAGAAACGTTGATGAAAACCCCCAAACCACAAAAAGCCTTACATGAAATCCAACCCGCCCGTTCATGATATCCAACCCGCCAGTACCATGAGGGGGCGCTACCTACTTCCGGTCACGTGACTACAACGACGTCAACACTGGAAGCCGAGCCAGCAGCTTTGCGTAGTTTTGTTTGCGCGTGTGTGTTCACACCTCCGGCTGGGCCGACGCCCCTCGCCGCTGTTGTTGCTGTCGTCGATTCTTCGCACACCTCCCGTACACGTGTGCTTGTGTCTCTCCAGGTGCCGTGCACCTTTCCATAACGAGTCGCGACATTCCCTACATCGATAAGAGTGACAGTACATATTCACCTTTTGTGGAGATTGACGTACAACATGTTGGGATAGTGACACAACGATCGACGAACGAGTTTAGCCGTCGTCTTTCCGTCTTCTTCCTCCGGTGGTCTCTACGCGATAGAGATCGTCCTTCGTCACCCCGTCAAAATCGTTCATGGCCATCCCGTTTAAGCCTCGAAGAGCACCTTCACCGCGGGTTCCAGGTGACGTCGGTCATATCCGCTATGCAGGGCCAGACAACGGAAGAAACATATAATGTCAGTGTACTTTTTGGAATTGCTGGCTTCTCTTTCCAGTGAGATGACGGCCTTGTTGTTTTTGACATAGCTCGGAGGTGTGACGCCCACGCATCCTATAGGATGGTCTACGATGCGGTTGATGTGACATTCGTGACAACCTCGCATACACATTGATAGTCTGGACGTTCATTTTTTACCCACCGCAACACGACTGTTTCTCGGATATACTCCAGAAATGTGTCGGTGTTGGTGATGAGTGGGTTCTTCAGGTAAAGCCCATAAAAGTTGCAGGAAGAATGATACAGTCATCGTCACCACTGCTGGACCACAAACAATTGCATTTGCCTCGGTGTCGTCATCCGATTTATTACTACAGTTCAGTCGTCTTTTGACAGTTTTGGCGGGAGGGGGTTATTGTGCGCCGACATGTTCGGGTGAAAATGTAATCATCGACGAGTCTTCCATATTGTCTAACCGGGTGGATATTTTCACATGTTCGACTGATGTCTACAAACAGGCAAACATAATTACGATCTCATCACTTCCAGTCACGACACCGAGTAATTATGTTAGCCATCTTTCGTTGTATTCCTAATGGTGACCCTGACCTGTTTGCCGTGTAGGACAGACAACGCCTCGTAGCGTTCGTCGTCGAATTTCAGAGCCATATAGGCATTTCTGTGAAAACACCTAACGCTCGCAGGACTACTCGATCAATCGCCGTCACCCACATTTCCGTGCCTTCTTGATCGCATAGAAAGATGCCCGTAGCGTATTTGTATAAAGGTACCCCTTTTTGTTTCCTGTGGATTTGAGAACTAACGATACTGTGTTGAACTTTGATATAAACAGTGACTTTGTAGTTGCAAAGACGATTGCTGGGTAAATTACGTACTTGACAGACAAGCGCATGTTACGAGGGTCAACGAACGATAGAACGTATAATTGCCAGCACTTACTTGTTGAAGACGTTTAAGATTCATCTTGTCCTCGGGGGATGGTTTGTTGTGAGCGCTAGCCATGTCAAACGTACAGCAGTAGGAGTGAATATGCGTTGTTCGGTGTCGATCGCAAGTGGTGTGCTCCACTCAACGTTTCGTAGGTTTATATACACATATTCGATCGAGCCTTTATGTCTTGCTGCTGACGAGACAGTACAGACAACGGCGTCACGAGTTGAACTCGTTGTGATGAAGGCCGTCTGGATAACGATTCGAGACGACGCTTATCTGTTGCACTTGTTTTAACACCTGGAGACAATCGATCGTTCATATTCAAGAGCGTTTCGTGTAGTTCCTAATAAAGTCGCTCAACTGCATACGAATAACGCCGGGCATATTCTTTCCCATTTTTTTGTCGACTGCTTCCCTCAGAATCCTTCCACACTAGGAACATCTTCAACGAGACGTGCGTTCCAAGTATCGATCAACTGTTTGCACAGTTCAGGATCACGGAATTTCACAGCGACCATCGCGTACATGATTTGCGTTGTCCTATCAACGATGATGTTAAGTCCGGTTTCCATTTTATAGACTTACTGAGGTATTTCGCTTGTAACGCGTTATGTGCAGTCTGGATTTTTCTCGCTGTGATGACATAATAAAAAAGCTAGCCATCTTGAACTGATAAGCTGCATCTGCACACGAAAACGACTCACCCCAAATGAAGATGTTACACGAAAAGAAGGTCGATAAATAATGTCCTGCTCCTCTGAATTTAAAATCCATTTTCATCATATTTTCTCAAATTGTAACAACACTGGACGACCGCCAACGTATGTTGTTATCTTCTCGACTGCTGCAAGTCGTTAATCATAATCAGTCGGGAGGAGCATGTGATCAGTTTGCGCACTTTGCATCTACCACCAGTCACGTGAATACAATAAGACAATGTACTTTGCAACTCCAGTCTATCGAAGCGTCTGGGTGGCATAATAGAAACTGTATAATTGTTTTCATAAATCGTTCATTGTAAAGTTAAAATCAATTGAACAACCATGTGTGCCATCGCTTGGGACGAGAGACGCATAGAATAGTACAAGAGAAAATCGACAGACGAAGAAACGTGAGTAGTTCCGTTTGAACAAAGTATACCTTGTTGAGACTATATCTATATAGATAAGTAATTTTTTAATGGCTTTAAGTCATCTGTTTTAGAAGACAAGGTACTTAGTTAAAAAAAATGTGTACATTCATTTATTACATAAGTATATAAATATGGCTTTGAAATTTTCATATATCTTAGCTTGATGTCATCGGTTTTTAAAACAATAGGTACTTAATTAATTAAACCGATGAATTTATATATGTGGTGGCTAGCTATTTAGTTCTCTTTCATGTTTTTCAGCAGCGCATTCAGCACCTACAGCACCAGCAGTAACAGCGGTAGCAGTGATGTTTCTTACTACACCTCTGTTAATTACTTCTATACTTTCATAATACAACTTGTCCTACTCAGAAGCGTGCTAATTATACTCTCTACTTCTTGATACTTCCCACATGATGACATCACTTGTTCAATAGACCTTCGTCATCTACGGCTGATGTCTGTAGTTTGAAGTTGACACGGCTTAACTTCTTATCACATCGTCTAGCAATGTTGTGTCTGGTTACACTGTGTCACGACCAACTCTGTCTCGTAATGAACTGTCGGACAGAGTATCAATAACTACACGCGCGAATGACGCTGTGTTTTCAATAACCCTTGTATGAACATGATCTAACATATACTCCATACAGTCAGTTTTCAAAATGTCGTTATATATATTTCAGAGAAGACGAAATCAGATACGAACAGGAACTGATGTTCTACCCCTTGATGCGGGAACTCCGTGAAACCGTCGTACCCTTCGACCCACCTTCTTCGTCGTATGAGCCTGATGAGATGAAGCAAGACACTGGGGATAGTAAAGGCTATTGGGATGGAAAGTATGAGAGCTGCGAAAGTGGATATGATGTTATTTATTAAAATTATAAAAACGTTCAACTATGTGTTCTGTTAATTCTTTCTTATAACCGATAAGACGCGGGAATTTACTCTGACACACGCACATGCACGCAGGCACACACACATTAGGTGAGTCCTTAATTAGCCCTTCATTACCCCTACTTACTCCTTTATTACCACTACATATCTTTCATTACCCCCACACACGTATCCGGTACCCGTTCTGCCAGGACGCACTACCTCCCATCCTACCCGTACCACCAGGAGGCACTACTCTCACTGACGTGACCACATGCCCAGAACCTAAGACAGCCGCCATCTTTGAATTTCACCATGTGTGCCCCTGCCCCACCACAATTAACGATCGCCACAGCCTTCATAACTACTCTTGTTCATTGATCTAAATCACGATACACTACACTACGTTTGTTAATGAACGTCCCTGCCCAGCTTGCCATTGAAGAATACTTCAAGCCGGACAAGGGCGGCTTTCCTGAGCGACGTCAGGTGACATTGCCATCGATGCTGAAATGGGAACTTGGAGAAAGTTAGCTTGCAACTGCGTAGTTCCGGGGACATCAGAAAGCTGCGTGCTCTCAACCGCGTCGAATGACACGAACTGATGAAGCAGATCATTGAAATGATATAAGCGAATCTTACATCGTTTGAAACAAGAACATGTTTATTATCATATATGCGGCGAAAACTCGACGTAATAACGCCACAGACACCTACCTTTAGTTACGCGTCTACCGAGGAGATACGGGGGAAGAAGAGCACGAAATGGAACAAAACTTGTCTATATCTGTGAAGTAAACTCACCTCGACGGTCTCTGGGAACGAAGATACCATCTGCATGTCCGTGGCCAATCTTGGTAGGAGTCCAGAGCTGACTGCGAAGCTAGACTCTTGATCTACAGATCTGAGGAACTAGGGCCCAAGGGTAGGAGTTTCCCGTTAGAAGTGAGGCAACGTACGCCTAGGGTCTTCATTCCACGGCTTATCTTTTTTGTTGCAGCTTTGAATCAAAGCAGCTATGCCGTTGCAATGTGGATCTCCCGGCACCAAAGCGAGTTATATCTAAGCAGCCTATGGTGTTTCCGCTGGTCGTCTCGAGTAAAAGACCGAGGCGAAGACGATTTGTCGTGGATGCAGTACATGGTCATTCTGATGCAGTGACCAATCTAGCCTAGTTGGTTATGGTCAACCATTGCATAGCATCGGTTAGGCATTGGCCTTATGGCGCTGGTGTGGTGCGGCGGTTTCCCCATTCAGTTGCATGCACTGGATGCGAAGTCTTTGGAAGGCAGAGGTGATGGAATTTATCCGCTGCTGACGGCTCTTGGAGCATATTCCATGTTGTTGGCCCTCAGCGTGTGGCTGATGTTACCGCCCTGAGCGTGTAGTCGATGTCACCCGCCCTTGGCTTGTAACCGATTTACCAGCCCTTAGCGTGTAGCTGGTGTTACCAGCATTTGGCGTACGTGTAGCCGATGTTACCAGCCCATAGCGTACGCGTAGCCGTTGTTACCGGCCCTTAGCGTACGTGTAGCCGAGGTTACCGGCCCCCGACGTGCAGCCGATGTTACCGACTCTTATCGTGTAGCCGATTTTACCGGCTCTTATCGTGTAGCCGCTACGGTCTTCCTTTAACGTGTAGCTGGTGTTATCGTCCCCTACCGACCCCTGATGTGCAGCCGATGTTACCGGCCCTTATCGTGTAGCTGCTACGGTCTTCCCTTAACGTATAGCTGGTGTCATCGTCCCCTGGTGTGTAGCCGATGTTACCGGCCCTTAGCGTGTAGCCAATGTTACTGGGTCCTAGCAAGTAGCCGATGTTACAGGTCATTAGCGTGTAGCCGATCTTACCGGCTGTTAGCGCGTAGACGACGTTACCGGCCTTTGCCGTGTAGCCGATGTTACCGACTTTTATGCGTGTAGCCGCTGTTACTGGCCTTTAAGGCGGCGATACACGTTACGAGACAATCGGACCGATTGACTCGTACGAGTGACTCGGTCGAGTCAATCAGGTACGATTGAATCGTACAAATAAACACACGTTACGATTGGCCGCATTCCGTCGGCAATCGGGCTAGTGCGGTGGTAGGGGTAGTGGCTGGTTTGATATTTTGTGTAACTTCTTGGGGCGATGCTGTAACATCACTTACGGGCATAATTATTATTTTAATTAATTATTTTGATGTCATACTGACAATTTTACATAGTAGACTTTTTAAAGAACGAGACTGGTGCATTTACGTGACGAATTCAGCCGGCAGCGTTAATTTGAAGTTATGCATATTGTGTTTAATAATGATTATTTAATATATTTTATAATTACTATAAAATATGTACCTGCACATTGATGTGAGGGGTTATTTGCATTAATCTTTGGATGGTTTCAGCTCGATCAAGGTTGAAAACATCCGTTTGTATAGTTATTATGTAGTGCATGGTGACAACAATAATGATATAATTCAACTGTAATATATTCAACTGATCTAACACTTAGTGGGAGCATATTTATATATATATATATATATATTATATTATATATATATATTATATTATATATATATATATTATATTATATATATATATATTATATTATATATATATATATATATTGTGTGTGTGTGTGTGTGTGTGTGTGTGTGTGTGTGTGTGTGTGTGTGTGTGTGTGCGTGTGTGTGTGTGTGTGTGTGTGTGTGGTCTCAACACCAAAAATCTATTTCGTCACAGATGCAGTCATATGCAAACAAGCAGAACTGTCAAATATAAAATAGATTATTGGACCCTGGAACGTATACAATGCAAAATATGTGCATTCGTATGGTTATTTTGGAATTATCACTTCCAACTTTGACCCGCTGCTATTACCACAGAAGTAGGATTTAAGGTGGCCAATTTCTTGGTAGGGTTCCCCAACATGTCTATTTATGGTAGCAAAAGCTGGGAACAATGCAAGCAAGTAAATGATTTTATAAAGTGCTGGAGCCGGTTTCATAAAGCGGAGTAACTTTACGCACAACTAGACGTTATTCTGGTCGTAGTTAAGTGCAACTAGATGGTGTAACTTACGATCGGTTTCATGAGAACAATTTATTATTTAACACTCGCGTAACTACGTTGACGTAGAATTGACCTAGTTACGTTGCAATGGGGAATCCCTGTGTCCGCAATAAAAATTAAGCACGCAGGAAATAATAATGAGCCGTAAATGTTCGCATGTTGTAATTTCGAACGAATGCTAATTTTATTGCTAAGTGTGGTTGTGCATAAAAAATATATATGTATTTGTACAGCGTGAAATTAGCAAGAATAATGCCACATTTGAATAAACTGTGAAAGACGCGTATTACAGCGTCTCGCTTGCCTTTTGCCAGTTTTGGCTTTTCTTTAGCTTTGCTAACCCTACACTTACGGCGCTGGGAAAATGTCGAACGTACCGGTAGCGTTAGAGTCGGAAGTAAAGAGACAGGGTAAAGCTAATTGTTCAGACGGAGAGGTGACAGTGCTGCTGGAGTTATACCAGCAGCACTGTCATTTGTTTCAGAGCAGATTTTCTAGTCAAGTAACTCAAAAAAGAAAACTCGAGTTTGGATAGAAATTGTCACGGCCGTGTCTGCTTGTGGCATGTCTACAAGGACACCCGGAGATGTCCGGAAGAAATGGATGGATATAAAACGGGTAGCACTTCAGACAAATGCCGCATCGAAGCGGCCAAAGACAGGCGGAGGCCCGCCACCACATCGGCCATGGTTTGTAGACATGGTACTAAACATACTGGGTGACCAGACAAATCTGGTCAACGGCATTGAACTTGAAGGTAGGCATATACTGCTACAAGTTGTGTGGGCAATAATCGTGGGCCCAATCGTGTTTTGCCATTTTTACAAAAACCTAACGAAATGTTTAGGTATGATATTTATGTGCTAAATCTCTAACACATATTCCTTCCAATTGCTGCCAAAAAAAATGTTACAAAAGTTGTTTTGAGTGAAGTTCTTACGAAAATATGCCGGCGAAACCAAAATCTCATCGAAGACGCCTGCGTTAAAATTCGTGGGTCCAATCTACGATGTGTAAATTGTTCGCGTGTCACGTGAATCAGTGCGAGACCACGCTATGTATTAAATAAAAAATAGGCCAAGAGCGTTAGAACACGATATTTCAGTACCACGAATTTTTCCATGCCCAGAATATTCCGGACGTGAGTATATGTGATATGAATATGATAGCCATAAGCATAGTACAGTACAGCAGCTTCCCAATTTCGCCATACATAGTAAAATCCAAAAAACATTCAGATTGATGAACAACAAAATTGCATCTCAAAATCAAACCCAGCCCCTTCCCTAAATATTGGACCGAATTCACCATGGGTCCAAGCCAACAACTTGCATATAGTCGCTAGGGGATACGAACACGAATATGTAACTTTGTAAGTTCTAAGGCTTGTTTTGTTGCGTATTCATGCACATTCTGTGTTGCAGTGTTGTGCAACGCAAAATTTATGATAAAGAATATTAAAATAAAAAAGAAATATTATAAAATAAAAAAACAGGTGATATTATTACCATGAATAGTAGAATAACCTGTATACATAATCAAAATAATAAAGTCGTTAGTCTGGCATGCATGCAACATATGCACGTAAGCCATTGTACGGTGTGTATATTTGTGAGCATATGTACACAGAACACTAATAAATTTGCATCCTTTTGGTTTTTTATTATTTCAATTACAATATTACTTTCCAAGGTTTGGTAGCATTTTCTTTATTAATTACAGATAATATCGCGTACAAAGTCTATGTTAAATTAGTTGTATTGACATGTAAAGTTTTGTTCAAGTTCTAATATATTAACTAACAATGTGTTATATCTGTGTTGTCTGTTTTATATACATTTTTGTTTCTTTATATATATTTCTACCTTATTTTAAATAATTTTTTAAATATATATATTTAACATCCATTGATTATCTTTATAATTATATACTTCATCTAAATTATCATATAGTCCAATTAATTTATTATCATTTACATAACTTACATGTTTGTGCATGTAAATGTATTGTAAACATCACCGAATAGGTTATCCAGTTTTATAGTAAATGTTCTTATATTAGCATTTAATTTCAAAAGTTTGCATGAAAACAGTTATGCAGTACATAGCACTTAAAACTTATATTGCTGACTACATTCTGTGTTGCAATGTTGTAATCAGTGTTTGTGTAAGTGTTGTGAATTGATTTGTGAACTTGTCTCAGTTCTGTGTGTGTATAGCAGGTTCAACCCCTGCTTGTGTTTGGTGTTTGCATAGAAACACAACTGGTTGTGTATACATGCACTGAAGCAAGTCATTACATCAATGTTACTATTGGAAAGTTACATTTTTATATTAAATAGATTGCTTGTAGAACAGTAATTTGAAATTCACAAATACCAGGAATATTAATAATCTTGTGTCTTTCAGAGATATCTTATGAAATGCTTATTATTGAAGAAATGCATGTTTCATATTACGCAATTATGCATTACTCTCATTTCAGGAGGTGGTAACTCGGGAACGATTCTACACGTTTCTGATTTAGAGGACATTACATTTACATGTAGGTCTAGATACCCATGTTAAGTTTTTTTAAGCAGTATCATGTGTCCTTTGGAAAGTATTTTGGGTCGCCATATCCAATGTATAGTATCACCATTTGCCCAACGTAGTATAAAGGCAGCTTACTGATTAAACTAGATGTTACCTAAATGTCATCACATTCGAATATTTCACTTCAGCTAACGTGGTACCATTTTTGGTGAACCTTCTATTGAGACAAGTCCCAAGGTTGACTGTAATAGTGAAGTTCTACTCTATAATATAGTCTCTATTATCATGAGTTCAATATTAATACAAGCACAATGCACCTTCCATATGTAGGCCTACAGGCAAACATTTATTCCTACTTACAAACATATACATATATATGTATATGTGAAATTAAGAAATAAATTAACATGAAATTTACATTTTCAAGTAGTAACCTCGAATACAAACTATGGTAAAATATCACCCAAAATTTTAACAATTACTGTTCGTTGTCAGCCAAGCATTGCGGATACTGGTTCTCAGTAGCGACTAGAGAAACAGCCCAACTCTACTGTGCATGTTAACAAATTGGCATTAACAAATGGTACATTGAAAAGTGTCAAACATGTGTAACCAACTGTGTAAATGCTCATTATCACTATTCCACAGAGGAAGAAACTGTGTCATTCGAGGTGATCGACACACTTGAATGCGACACACTTAAATTCAGTACAGTCGATGACGAACATCTGTATGTCACACAGCAGACATTGCCTTCACGTCCTGGAACCTCTTGGAGCGATCCGGCAAATCAAAATGTCACCCAGCAGGCCTCTACGTCAAGTAGAACCACCCTGCAGATGCCAACATCATCGCGACGTCAGGGTTGCAAGCGTCCTTCAGACGCATACGACTGTCTTGTGGAAGCGGAGGTGAAGAAGATTCAGCTTGAACAGAAGAAGTTGTCACTAGAGTGCAGTGTACTAGAACAAAAGGAAGTAATTGGATAATTAAAAATCGAACTGCAGAAGCGAAAATCACAGCTACTTAATGAGCAATGAAAACACTAGTGTGGGAGACATCTGTGAAAATTGTGTTTTTGGTTGACCTTATTTGAAGTTGGTGTATGTATGGAAATGATAAACTTTCATATTATTGCAATGCTTCTAATATTCCATCGTTCATTCTCATTCCATGAGAAGTGGGTTTTGAAGTTATTATTTAATGTTGTCACACGTTTTTTGGCATGTATTTGAACATCATTTCAATGTATTTTATTTACCATGCATTTAGATGAAAACATCATAAAGGGTCATGTTTGAAGAGCTGTACCTTGAACTTTAACACCAACTTTCTTCAATATGTGCACCTATGCAACCCTCAGGCAACCCAGTACGTTATAAACTTACCGGCTAAAGTAGCGCTGCACAAATGCGTCTCTAGTGGCCCTGCCAGTCAGTGACTGTGTTGGATTGTCTCCTCCTCCCTCACCATCGGTGTAGTGGTTGTCGTCATCTGGTAGAACATCATGTGGTAGTGGCAAGCGGCGTTCATTTGCAATGTTATGAAGAACAATGCATGACATGATGATATGGCATGCCTTGGCAGGCGAATAGCTGCAATTACATTAAAACAAGTTATGTAAATAAAAAATCATTATATTGCCATTTCCACATTAATTTTACGAACAGGAGGATCAAACTGTGACGATCAATTTAATATTGCATTTCGTTAGAATGACAGATACAATATTTAAATATATATATATATATATATTTAAATATGTTTTATATATATATATATATATAACATGATAATGATGTGAATCAAAATAGAACAATATCAAGTGTTAAAAATACATGTAATTCAACATTACAGTTGTACAAACGTATTTTCAAATTGAGCAATTTTTTTTTACAAAAACAACTTTTTAACATTATTTCTATTCAGCAATGTAACAAAATTAAATATCAAAACTTTCTTCACATTTTCTTTCTTCAATATAATCAAAAGGCTTATTTCGACCACACTTCCTTAAGTAAATAGCACTGAATAAACAGCAACACTTGCTAGAAGCGTTCTTAACATAAATAATTTATTTATAACATATGTGACAATGCTACACAACGTAACAAATTAAATATATGAACTAAACAGGTGAAATATAAAAAACCGCAGTTCAGTATGCAAGCAGTGCTACCGACGCTTTAACACTCCGTTGCAGCGCTCGATGATGCTGCGCGTGGTGCAGTGAGCGCTATTGTACCGCATCTGTGGTGCTGTCGTTGGGTTTATAATCGGCGTCATCAGCCAGCCAGTTAGCAAACAGCCCCCATCTCCGAGGAGAAAACCAGAAATGGGCCTAGTTTGTCTGTCCAGTTCAACAAACATGTCGCTTTCTCTTAGTATGCGTGAGTCGTGCACACTCCCTGCAATAATGTTGTAATATTTCATACAAGAACAACGATTTGAACAAATTTATTTAAATATATATATATGTGTGTATAGATCACAGTGGGTACATTTACAGCATTGCATGAATGGAATAAATGGAACAAAAAAAATGATTTCATCAGTTACATGCATTCCAATATTCAGTCTGAGTACAGTTTTTTTTTAACTAAAAGATACTTAGAAATTCATGGAAAGAAAGAGTAGTTTTCCTTGCCCCGGTCTCCCACACCAGCTTCATTTGCAGTACTTGGGCCTATAAAAACAATCTGCATGTGAAAGAAACGTCAACACGAAGTCCAAAAATGGTTGACTGCTTGTAAAAAATGCAGTTGAAACTTTTTTGAGCACTTTTATCTTCCTTAGTCACCCGTCTAGAAGATCTGTATTTATTTTCTATTTTGTTCCTGTATTTACTACTAACATTGGAACCAGGCCTTTACTAGTTGTCATGCAGACTATATAGAATGTGTTCCCTTTTAGTGTATGGCTGAAAGAAATTAAATATTCTGCTGTCACTTTTGAAGACTAACCTTGTTAACCTTACTTACCCTTATCAATTCGACTCCCAGGCATATCCATCATTTTGTTGACATCTTTCATACTGCCTACATAAGTTGATAATCTACCTTGATTTGTTGGTTGTGAGTCCCCCAGATATTACCAAAGACAGCCATCATTAATATCTGTATTACCCACCCAAGGTGGGGGTATCACCGGGAACACCCGACTCATTGTTGCTCACTTCATGAAAAATGTAAGGCAGTTTCAAATTCTTACTTGTCTGAAAGTAATGTGTGTGTGTGTGTGTGTGTGTGTGTGTGTGTGTGTGTGTGTGTGTGTGTGTGTGTGTGTGTGTGGCGGCCTAGGAAAACCAGTCGGAAGTCGCCAGGCGTAATTGCCCGCAAACACGTCATAAAGATGATTTTGCGTCATAGCCATAGGGTTGATTTTGAGATTTCGCTGCGATCTTTTAGCTAACATACTTATTTATAAGTTCACTAAGTAGTTTCCTGATTACCTAAGTGAAAGTTGTACTTTTTTGTGTTTTTGTAACCGTGAAGTTCGTCCTAGGTTGCAGCGTTTTAGAATTAAAAGAGCGCCAGTCTATCGTCATATCCATATATGTAGATCTGTGGGATTGCGGCTCACGCGAGTGTGGGATTGCGGCTCACGCGAGTCACGTTACTGGTCTCGCCCTCCGGCATGTTTACGCGCACTGTTTGATGCGTTAATAAATGTTCTTTGCTGTTCGTTGATATACTAGTTGTCTATACTGGCGTGGTGGCAGCGGTACTGTTCGCAGTGTACCCTAAGAAACGCCTCACAAGTGACACTCGTAACTATAGCCAAACAAAAGGCACAACGAGACAGAGTACGTAAGTTACACTGGCAAAGCTTTGAACCTTTATAAACCGGAGCGTCAGTCACTGTCATGGCACAGAGAGCACCGAAGCAGTGGTCACTCTCAAAGCATGAAACTCTGACGTCGTTTGAGAACTGGCGACAAAATATACAATACACACTATCGCTAGACGCCAATTTCGCGACATTTTTGCTTGACCAATCCGAATGGAAAAAGAAGACGAATTCCACCCCGTTGCGGGGTCTAAGCGATGATGACGAAAACGTCCCTGCGGCTAGTCGGCGTACGGCCACACAAAAGGTCACGCACCTTGACCTAATGCTTGGCCAAATCGCCAATTTCTGTCCCGTTATATCGAGGAATACAATCGTAAAGAACTCTGTTTCTATAAAATCAATCTGGCAAGCAATACGCTTACATTTCGGCTTCCAATCCTCGGGCGCACACTTCCTCGACTTCGCCGAAATCAAGCTGGAGGCGGACGAAAGTCATGAAGATCTCTTTCAGAGATTGATGGCTTTCGTCGAGGACAACCTGTTGGCCGTGGGAGGTGGCATATCTCACCACCTGGAGTTACCGTCGTCAAACGAGGACATATCCCCGTCGTTGGAGAACATGATCGTCCTCCAATGGCTCAAACTAATCCACCCTGAGCTACCCCGTCTAGTGAAACAACGATACGGGACAGAATTACGCAGCCGAACACTCGCAAGTCTGAAACCCGAGATATCGCAAGCATTAACTTCTCTCCTTGATGAGCTAGCCGCTATCTCCGAAATAAAAGTCATGCGACAATCAACCACCAACCAACGGTCTGGCTCTTCCCAATCTCGTCGATATCAACGTAGTGCAAGCAACCCAACCACTCGGCGAGCCAAACAGTGTCCACTGTGCAAGCAAGCGGGTCGTGCCAGCTACGAGCACTACCTGAGCGAGTGCAGGTTCCTACCTGAGAACGACCGGTTGTACCTATCCAAAGCGCGCAATATAATCGGAGTGGACTGCGACGACGGCTCGGATGATGAACAGTCAGCTGGAGACGGAGGTAACGAGCAATATCACACCGTACGCAGGGCTCACGCATACGTGCTGCACGCACCCTCGCCATCTACCACGGTTTGGCCGGGTGAGTTCGTAGAGCTCCAGTTGCCCACGGCCCTAGACGACCAGACTCTGGCAGTCGAGCCACGCAGCTCTCCACACAACGAAGGTTGGCCAAAGCCTGGAATCATTGAGGCCGTCGGCAACAAAATACGACTCGTCAACACGTTGCCCAGACCACTAAAGCTGTCTCGCCACGAACACTTTTGTCAGGTGCGTCACACTGTCGCGTCACCGACCTGTGACACCGAATCTGAACCCGCTGTGAAGACTCGTAACATTGCCCACACCACTGACCTCTTCTCCGAAGCTATAGAGTTGGACTGCGACAAACAACTACCCGAGAGCATGCGAGGACAGTTCCGCAGTCTACATCAACAACACGACTCCGTTTTCAACCCGAGCATCGTGGGCTATAATGGACATGCGGGGCCTTTCACGGCAGTCGTCAACATGGGTCCGGTCCTGCCTCCTCAGCGCAAAGGAAGATGTCCTCAATACGCGCGCGAAAAACTGACCGAACTGCAGGAGAAGTTCGACGAGCTGGAGGCGGTTGGCGTGTTCCAACGACCGGAAGATGCCGGAATATCCGTCGAGTACCTGAACCCATCGTTCCTCGTTCGCAAGCCGAATGGAGGATCGAGGCTAGTTACTGCCTTCTCAGACGTTGGGAGGTACAGTAAACCACAACCGTCACTCATGCCAGATGTTGACTCTACCCTCCGCCAGATCGCGTGCTGGAAATACATAGTGGTGTCTGATCTAACCAGTGCTTTCTATCAGATCCCCCTAGCGAAGGAGTCAATGAAATTCTGTGGAGTGGCAACACCATTCCGTGGAGTACGTGTCTACACCAGATGCGCTATGGGGATGCCCGGTTCTGAGACCGCACTTGAAGAACTGATGTGCAGAGTACTAGGCGACCTTCTGCAAGACGGAGTTGTGACCAAACTGGCCGATGACTTGTACTGCGGAGGAAACTCACCCGAAGAACTACTAGACAACTGGGGTCGCGTTCTCGATGCCCTTGATCTATGCGATCTACGTCTGTCGGCGAAGAAGACACGCGTTTTCCCCACATCTACTACCATTCTGGGTTGGGTTTGGTCTCAAGGCACAATACGCGCCAGCCCCCATCGTATCACAACACTGTCGTCATGTGTACCACCACAGACCGTTCTCGGGCTGCGTTCCTTCGTTGGCGCTTTCAAAGTACTGGGACGTGTCATCCCGCAGAGTTCCAAGGTGCTCGCTCCTCTCGAATCACACATCGCGGGGAAGAAGTCTCAGGAGCCGATAAGCTGGTCCGAAAACCTCCACGAGGCGTTCTGTACAGCCCAGAAGGCCCTGTCAACTAACAGGTCAATCACCTTGCCAAGACCTGATGACCAATTGTGGATCGTCACCGACGGATCCGTCACACAGCGCGGGATCGGTGCCACTCTGTACGTATCACGCAACGGTAAAACCCTCCTTGCAGGATTCTTCAGTGCTAAAATCAAAAAGCACCAGGTGACTTGGCTACCATGTGAGATCGAAGCGCTCGGCATTGCAGCCGCAGTTAAGCACTTCAGCCCGTACATAATCCAGTCCAAGTCTAAGCCGTGCCTTCTCACGGACAGCAAGCCATGCGTCCAGGCAATCGACAAATTATGCCGCGGAGAATTCTCCTCCAGCCCACGCGTAACTTCTTTTTTGACGATCGTCTCGAGATACCAAGTCACTCTGCGCCATCTCTCGGGAGCCGCGAATGTGCCGTCCGACTTTGCCAGCCGAAACGCGCCGGAATGCATGGGGCCGCGTTGCCAGATATGCGCATTCATATCACGTATCGAAGAGTCCGTCGTCGGTAGCATCAGCGTCGAAGACATCGTATCCGGCTCTGCTCGCCTTCCATTCACGAGTAGGTCGGCCTGGTTATCAACACAAGCAGAATGCCCAGACTTGCGCCGCGTCCGTGCCCACTTGAAACAAGGCACTCGCCCATCAAAGAAACTAACCAACATCAAAGACGTTAAGCGATACCTAACTACCTCAACACTGGCTCGCGACGGCGTTGTTGTGGTCCGACAAGACGTGCCATTCGCACCATCCAGAGAACTAATTGTCGTACCTCGCCAGGTACTGGATGGTCTACTCACTGCGATACATCTGAAGTTGAGTCATCCATCCAAAAATCAACTAAAAGTCGTAGTGCGTCGCAGTTTCTTCGCGCTAGATTTGGACAGCACAATCGAGCGCGTAACCGACATGTGCCATGTGTGTGCATCGCTGAAAAAGGTCCCTACAACGCTCACTGAGCAGACCTCAACTGACGCACCCGACGCCGTTGGGATCTCGTTTGCAGCCGACGTGATCAAACGCAATCGTCAACTAATCTTCGTCGTACGCGAAACCGTGACTAGCTACACGTCTACGTGTGTTATAGAGAACGAACGTCACGACGCCTTGCGTGACAGTCTCGCCCGTCTTTGCATGGAACTTCGCCCCATTGACGGACCATCAGCTGTCGTTCGGGTGGATCCCGCACCCGGATTCATCGCTCTCGTAGATGACCCAACACTACAACGATTGGGCATCAGTATCGAAATCGGTCGAATCAAAAACGCCAACAAAAATCCGGTGGCAGAGAAGGCAGTGGCGGAAGTGGAGGACGAAATACTCCGACAAGAGCCAGGCGGCGGCACTGTATCCCCACTACTGTTAGCAGTCGCTACCTCGCGGCTCAACTCGCGAATCCGCAGCCGAGGCCTTTCCGCACGAGAAATGTGGTTCCAGAGAGATCAGTTCACTAATGCGCAGCTACCTATCGCTGACCGCATTCTCATCACGGAACAACAACAGTCGCGGGAACGGAACCACCCTCACAGTGAACTCGCGAAAGCCCCCCGTGGTAGAGAAGCTTCTACACACACAATCCACGTTGGTGACTTGGTATACATAACATCCGATCGCAACAAGTCATCAGCGAGGGACAGATATTTAGTCACCTCCGTCGAAGACCGCTGGTGTTTCATTCGAAAATTCAGCGGCCACCAGCTTCGTGCATCATCATACAAGGTGAAACTCTCGGAGTGCTACTTAGTCCCCAATTCCAGACCAACTACCGTAGCCCCACCGCCCCATCACGACACTGGCAGTGATATCGAGTCCGATGAAGACGCCCCGGTGGTCTCGTTCGACGAGGCCCCTCAGACTCCGCTGACGATCGCTACTCCGCTGGAGGTACCCGTCCTACCAACTCCAACTGACGAAGTCGTAGCTGAAATCGACACACCGGCCGACACTCCACGACCTGTCCGCAGACGTGTCAAGCCCAAGTACTTACAAGACTATGTCACTTCATAAACAGTTTGTGTGTTAATTGTTGCATCTTTACATTGTGTTTAATTGTTTATCACAAAATTAATAGTCAGTTGACTTACTATAATTTGCTTAGAATAGAAGAGGACTTAAAGGAAAGTGGTCGCGCCAGTCTATCGTCATATCCATATATGTAGATCTGTGGGATTGCGGCTCACGCGAGTGTGGGATTGCGGCTCACGCGAGTCACGTTACTGGTCTCGCCCTCCGGCATGTTTACGCGCACTGTTTGATGCGTTAATAAATGTTCTTTGCTGTTCGTTGATATACTAGTTGTCTATACTGGCGGAGCTCTATTTTGTGAACGCTTAAAACCTAGGACAGAAGTTCCCATGCCCATATATGACATACCGTTCGAAAGCTATTTACAGAACGCAGTTCCCTGGGCCTAGCAGCAGTACGCATGAATACGTTGGAAGAAAATTTAGTGCGCAGTGAAAGTTAACGGAATTTTATTTGGAAGTTGGATTGGAGTTGTTTGTGTAGTTCGATTAATTATTAGTTTAGTTTGATGTTGCTGTAGTTTATATATATATATATATACATATTTCTTAACATTTTAACGTGTTATCGAACCGGATTTCGTTGGAAATACAGACTACGGGACGAATTTCGTTTCGTGTTTACGATCTTCGAAAAATCAAAGATGGCTACGCCCATAATGGCATGGATGGACCGAAGACGGCGAAGTCGAACGATCTTGCTCGATGTTTCAACGCATTGGCATTGGTGAACATGCAGTATATCGCAAGTGGGGACATCCTCAACGAACTTGTGAATGACTACTTTGTGACACACCCGATCGGCAATAATGACAATGATTCGGACGTGTCTGATTTGAGCGAGGACGACTTTGACCCGGAGCTGGCAGAGGAAGTGAACGGATCTGTCAATGGCGACAGTCAAACTGTTTATGACGACCCGAGGCGCAATATGAGAACACAAACGCTTCTCTTCAGACCCAAACAACAACAATTCTTTTTAGAGCTAACCACATATTCATGGAAGAGTTTGCTACCTCTTGCGTGTTGATTAGTAATATACGTTTTTGCTAATAAACTACAACTTTTTTGACGGGTGCTCTCTTTAAATTATTGTAACTTTAAAAGTAACCATCAGAATTTGATAATAATTTTAGTGTTCCAAAGCTGAGATACATAGTTACATTTTCTTCACTACATTGGACATGGTGATCGCACTGGATATTTTGATATAATATTAATACTACAGCACGATTTTATTTTGACATGAATTATGATGATTCCAGACACTACAAGTACTTTTTCCTAAGTGCCCTCTTTAAAGTAGCCATCAGAATTTAATAATTATTTCTGTAAACTAAATATAACAAACACAGTTACATTTGCTTCACTGGATTGTATATGGTAATAGCAGCATATATTTTCTTATACCATCATGAAGTTTTGTTTTCATGTGAATAATGACTCTCGACTTTAAAACTGATTTTTCTCCTGAACTAATTTTTGATAGGGGCCCTCTTTAAATTCTTGTAACTTTGGTTCTGGTGGGAATATTTGAATACAGTAAACTGTATTGGAAGTAAAAATAGTGTTGCTTTCCATTTCTTGAATACAAATACATATTTTTTGTCAATGTGACTGGTTTTCCTAGGCCGCCACACACACACGTATTATATATATATATATAAATATTATATATATTTGAAGGTGAACGTATTCAAAGACAAAGGTTATGCCTAATCAAGGCTTAAATTAAACTTTCAAGCTAGCCTAAATTTATCCACATCCCTAATGACTATAATGTCAATACAATTGAATAATAATATGAATACATGGTAATACAATAGTAATTGCTATTCACAAACCTGGCCATTTCACATCAGCGTTGATGATCTTCATTTGCGCGCTGCACGTTGATGGAATGCATTCCTTTTCGGTTTATGTATTCATGTTCATTGACGCTTGGACCGAGAATTTTGACATGAGTGCAGACTGCAGTCAATGACAATGCACGCAATTACTTTCGGAAACACTGCCATCCGGTAGAACTGGCACTGCTGTTTCGTTCTCTCGATTTCCACCGCGTTGTCAAATTTCACGTATTGACCAAGCCGTCCAAATACGACAATTGCAACACTGTGCACGATTCGGCACACTGGTCACTGTTGGTTTGGTTATTCCGAATGTATCGGCGACATCAATTTGAAAACCTCCACAAGCGAAAACTCGCAGCGCCACCAATCCATAAGTTGCATCGAGGCCGGCAGTCCTTTTCGCTCATTCCGGTGTTCGAGCGCACGAGTCGTTTATGCAGTGTGTCTACTGTACAGTAAGTACTATAATAATTATATTACTTACTGTACAGTAGACACATTGCACAAACGACTCAGTCAAGCGCTCGTGTTCGAGCGCACCGCCAAACTCGTCAGTCAGCCACAATATATAATTTCTTATAAACCTATAGGCTATACCGTTCAACTAGTTCATCGTCATTTAACGAATCAAGAGGGTTATTTCTATCTCTAAACAGTCTTTCTCGTCTAATGTGTCTTTTTTGCAGTTCATGCACCAAACGCCAAGCCTTTGTCATTGATGAATGTAAATATTTATGTATCGTGTGTGCGTCCCGGGAGCATCTTAGAACTTGAGGAGCATCCCGGGAATATGTCAAATAACGTAAGCTTATGCCTGCATATACTAAGCGCAAAGTTACGACCAACTAGCAACGGCTAATCGCACTTAGGAAACTCACGAAACCCAAATAACGTAACTTTACGACGTTCTAAACTTACGACGTCGTAGCCGCCGCTACGACGTCTAAGTACACTCATTACACCGGCTCCTGCACTTCTGTGAGAATCGACCATAATATATATATATATGTGTGTATGTGTATGTATATGATTATATTCGCAATTGCTGGTCCACATGAAGATGACATTATTTATTAGAACAATACTTATATATATATGTACATCAATATACATATTATTGATGTTGGTTCATTATTAATGCATTTAATTTTAATTTTTCCATTGATAGTACAAACAAATAAGACAACATTATGATGCATCACATATTTTATTACACAATAAATGCATTACAGTAAACTGTTTTAAAGCAATGTTCAATAGGTGCTACACCTTCAAATATTGGGTGTAGGACAACACTATATTAAAAGTGAAACCACAACAAGGAGGCACATCATACATATTTGTCTCAGGAATAAGTGTCTCAGGAGGGTTACAGTTTGATGACCAAATTATATTTGTTATTGTATTCCAATATGGGTTAATACAATGCAAAGCTCTCTTTATGATCACCTCGGTAACACAGCCTCCTTTCAATTATGGTTTTCCTAGGAGAGTCCCAAACTATTTATGTGGCCACACTGCAACTACTGAGCACACGAAGACTATTCCTACACAAAGTGTAGTTACTAGTAGTAAAACAAATAGTTGCAATACATAAAGCATTTAGCAATAATGTGTAAAACATAGTTACAATATTTAAAAATGTGAAATTAAATATTAATGTAAATGGGAAATAATAAAGGAGATAAATTCCTCTTGATGCACAATATATCACAGAATGAAGTATCACATGGACTGACCCAGTTTTACACATGAACTGACACTTTCATTCATCCTTCAACACATTGCCAGGTAGTCTGCACCAAAGTGGTAGAAACAATGGACTCCCACCATGACTGTTAGGATGCCTAATATAACAAACATCCGCTTAGTTAAGAGGAACCAGAGTGAAACACCCATTCTGGCACGAACTATAATGTACAATCATTGACACAAGGAACATTATATGTATATATATATATATATATATATAAGTTCCAGTGAGATCCTTATCACGAGAATTCATTCAATAACAGTTTAATATTACAAAGTCATGTTAATGCTAGAAACGTCTACAGAAACATACATAATCCACAGCTTCAAAAATAATGTTACATTATTTTATTTTTAACATAGCATCGCAAAATAATATATTTCAAATTTTCCACAGTACATAAATAACTGTTTACAGTAAAACCAATCCTTGTGGCTTGAATCGGTGACATAAAGTCTTCATGCAAGATATACTGCATTATGTTGATTGTAATCTTGGTCATGTTCATCTTTTCTGAAAATAAGAAGGCAAACAAAATCACTTGTATGTTCAGTACATATTTAGGTGGATCTAATCACAAATCACACAATGTTGTGCCATCCAAAAACTGACTTAGCAATAATCGTAACCCTAAATTAGCAATTACTTCACCGGTTGAGTGCAAACAAATGATTGAATATTGTTTTAACAAAATATTACAAGATTGTCATCTATATCAACATGTCAGCACGAGTGAAGATCCAGATAGCATATTGACAAGGACATCACAGGCACAGGCATACTTTTCAACAATGACAATGTTTCATCTACCCAACCCCTTTCTAGTACCATCCAATAGCAATGCCTAGATATAAATATTTGTTTATAAAATGTTCACGCTGGTAACAGAAATGCTAACACAGCCAGTAAATATTATAAGTGTTTCCATTCTACGCGTCAAAGAAAACAAGTGAACTATAAAGTTTACCAGTTCGCCAAATTTGTACGTCGCGAAATTCCGTGGTATCTTAATATAGTGTCGTTTTTCTCAAATCAACAACGTTTGACTGGATGGTGACAGCCAACCACGTTTATTATTAGAAATTGTAGCTGCCACTTCAACATAGACTTTCACTAAAGCTGGCTAACGGAAGAGAAAAAAATTAGTCAATACCAAGTCCAAGGCCCACAAGCACAAAAGTGGGACACGCAACGATAGTCAATAATAGACAATAGGCCTATAATGTTGTACGAAGTCGAATGTCAAACACGAAAATGACGTTTTTAAAAATACCATTGCCACCGCCCCAACATTTTAAAAGGAGTAAATTGTAGTATAATCTCATGGTTGACACAAGTTTGATACAGTGTTGGCACTTGCAAGTTGCAGCGATAATACACAATACAAGGAAAGGAAATGCACAGCCACGGCACAGCCCAGCCCCAGGGCCAGGACAATGACATGTCAATCATCAATGTTATGAATGTATTTCAGACGAACACTGCTTTGCTGAATAAAAATGCACATTTCACTTCACGTTGACACTAATTAATAGAACTACAATGTACATAGCGTTTTAACTTAAATACAATTAATTGATAATTCAAATATCATGACGTCGACGTCGCCGTCGCTACTTCTGACGTTTTGTCATTTCTGACTCAGTTTGTTCGCCGTCCTTTGGCGTTGTCGTTGACAATTCTGACAGTGACAGACGTTTTGTGTTATAATCTTCCATTTTTTTAAACTAGCCGTCATCCTCGAGAACTTTCAGACGATCCGTAACCGTTGCTTCTGTCATTATAAATTGGATTCGCCGCGTTCCACGCCACGGCGTATCTTTTATGTTATAGCTCGACAAATACTTAGTCTTAGGTGAGGTTTTACCGAAGTCATCGGCGACCATTTTATTGAAGGAGGTCGAAGTTCAACCATGTTGCTGTTCTCAGACTGGTAAATATCAAATCGTACCGTGTATCGCCGCCTTTAGCGTGTAGCAGATGTTACATACCGATTCTTAGCGTGTAACCGATGTCACGACACCGGCCCTTAGCCTTAGTCTTAGTATGTAGCTGATGTTATCGTATCATATGCATAGGCTATAGCGTGTTGCTGGCTCTTGAGTCTTATTGACGTGTAGCCGATGTTACCGGCCCATGGCGTGTAGTTAATAATGTTACCGGCTCTTAGCGTGTAGCTCCTATTGTCTTCCCTTAGCCTTAGGCTTAACGTGTAGCCTCTACTGTCCGGCCAGCTGAATAATAAATGTACGGCACGCGGATACAATAACCAGGGCTGCTTACCTGACACCAATTTTTCGTAATGAATCCCCCCGTCGCACACCCCACTCGCATCCCGCCCCGCTCCCCAGTCCACAAGGTTGCCAATCAAACCTTTCTCTGAAGTAGTTACAGTGACAAGCCCAGCCTGTTCACGGTGCCTGGGAATCTAAGAAGTTACTAATTTAATCATCAAAAGTATATATACTTTGTTTCAACATATTGTGTTGCTACAGTGTAACCTTTGTCGGCAGTTAAGGTCATCGGTTAGCACTTCAAAGGGATGCTTGTTTTACAATATCCAATAAGTTACATGTTAATTACAGCTGTCAAAGTTCATGCATGGCCAGACATGCCCAAGTGTATACGTCTGTATAGCAACAACGTGGGAAAGACAGCGCCAGTAAGTAGCCAATAATCATCCAACGAGCTGCTAAATTTACAGCACATAGGCATAGCAGGAAACATTATAATTATTACTAACATTCAATGACAAAGTTAGATTGTTGTTTTCAAATATAAAACTTTGAATGAAAATGTGATAGTTTTATATTCCAATTAAAAAAATTATAATACTTTTTATGTTCTTCTAAGACATTTTATAATTATATTCATGACTGTCAGAAAACCATAACTATTTAATGTAATTTAATGGTTGTTCCTAACGTCATCTTTATTTATTTATTTCATTACATAATTATACTCCTGTAAATGTTATTAATGACTAGACGCGCATTAATGACAAGAGATTTTTGGCCGCTGTAATTGCTGTTGACCAACAGATGCAGACATAATAATATGCCCACGTGTCACGGCATCAGCAGGCTACTGGCAGTCGAAGTTGTAACATTGTACACAGGCGTGGATGGCGTCACCGTACTGGCTTTATAAAACTTGTAGTGGACTAAATGTTTGTTGATAAATTGTAACAAGTCAATTATGACACTGACAGTTTCTTAAGGGCATATGAAGCAGCATTATTTATATATTTAGCAATTCATTAAGGTGTATCATTTTCAGTAGTCGGATATTTTTAGTTCCATAATACAGCACCAGTTTCCGTAATGCCGTAATCTGAGGTGAATTTCCAAAATGATTACGGAAAATCCGTAATGATAGGCAGCCCTGAATAACTACTGCCCGTCTTTTGTGCCGCTTTATGTTAAAACTGCCGCCATTTCACAGCGCCTACAGGGCTCAGCACACTGTTAGTTTTCCCATTGCCGACCATGTTAACGTTTTGTATGATTATAATAAAACGTGACCTACACAATTTCTTAAATTTCTCACCTGCTGTTATTATCATCTCATTGACATGCTGGTCGAGTTTAGTGAACATTTTATATTTCTAGCTCTCGTAAAATATGTGTGACACCCGTCAATATTTACGAATGGATGCAGGCAGTAATCCGGCTAAAGGGTCAATTAGCCAAATTGCTGCCAAATACCTTTCCGCTTAGTAAAATCAGCTAAAAATACACAATTTTACTGTCAACAGCTTCTACAATCACACCTGGAAATCCGACTACTCAAATGCACTTATGTCAGAGCAGGCGAATTTTGTTTTAAAAAATCATTTCAAAAAAATACACCGGATGTTTTTTCATCTGTAACCAAACAGGAAGTCTAACAGTAGGTAATCCATGAGTGACAAACAGTGGCGCCTCATTACGGAGCCTAGAAAATAGTGTATTTCAAACGTGAAACAATGGTGCTACATCGCGGACCATTGATAAGCAAAGTGTAGATCGATTCATAGACAAATAATATCGACAGACGTGGTCGTAGAACACAGAAATCCGTCACTAATTCATGTTTTAGGGAGCAATGAAAGCCTACATTGACACAACATAGGCAGATCCGGGAGCAGGTGCCCCTAAACCTTACGTGCCACCATAGATATTTGGAATGTGCCTGATGTCAGTCCCAAAGTATAGGAAAAGGCCTATTTAATCAAGATAACAAGAAATAAATTGGTATTTTCTTCTAGTTTATTACCGTTTACAAGTTTCACGGTGGTAACAAAAATAATGTACATAACATTCACCGCCAGTTGATAGTCACAACTGAATGAAATCCTGTGGAGAACTCTTCGGCAACAGCAAGCTGAACAATAAACATCCCTGATATTTGTGTACATGGACATAATTTAGTGTCACAATGGCAACGTCTACCAGACAGCAGTCCTGGGTTTGATGCCTGGTCCCAGAGAAGCTTCCGATCAGCTGGGCCGGCGTGTCAAATCAAATGATGTTCTGTGTTGTGGTTCTTCCTCTATAAGGTGCCTTTCATACGTCGGTAGTTCTTGATGTTGCCCAGCACGTACAGCGGAACAGTCAGGAGACATGAAACCAGAACGACTCCAAAGCCAACCTTCTCCTGCAGCAATAAAAAATACAGCGTTAATTTAAAGTTACATTAATTAAACACATTGCATCATGAGTAAAATATAGCCAGTGTCCTATTTAATTTGATTATGGGCCTGGGGTCTAGGCTTACAAACACATTTGCAAACATGTCATTTTGTACTGTCCCTCTACTAGAATATAACTATAATCTTTTAAATAGGGCCTAACAATAATTCAATCTCTCTTACTTTATAGGTAGCCTATGTCAAGTAAAAACATTCAACGATTCAAACATATGTTCTCCCAGGATTGAAACTGTATTTGAACACCATATTTATAGGTGTAACTGACCAGTGACATTGCAGTTGGGTGAGCCCTGTCCTATCAATTGGCACTGCATGTTGACAACATAAATAATAAATTGCAATTTACATAATTTCTAACACGACACTCTGCCTGTAAACACAGATAAGTCAGAAATGGTGCCATACATTAAAATGACTAATACCATTTGACCTACGTTGCTATCCGTTAATTATGTAATACATGATTCACCGGCTTCGATCGTTCGCCGACTCGGTTAGTTTTAGCCTTAGGTAAGGTAATGATGTCAATATCCGCTATGTGGCGTATTTCCATCTAGCGACAAAAACTGATCGATTTCTTGTGCATGAAAAAGGCGCCGGCGCGGGGCCGAGTCAGAGATCACATGGTCACAGAAAATACGTCGCTGCTGCTATGCAAATGATGTCACCATGCCGTTTGACCACGGAACCGTCCAATGGATAACTCTGTTACATATGGAGATACTTCTTTTTCGTTTTGAACGAGCCAGTTGTGTGTGTAGATAAGTGGAGTTTATTGTTATCTATGCTCGTTAAATGCGTAAATAAAATATAAAGAACGTTGGCGTTCTGGGCATACATTTTCAACAGTCGACGCCGTATCATTAATCCATATCCATCGCAACCATCACATATAGTTGGTGTTATTGTTCATTTGTAACAATGACAAGATCTATATATAATTAATGTTTACCGTTTTTTTAGTTTGATATTAGCATGCCTAAATTAAATGTTTAAAGAAAAATGTATGCAAGCTGACTGAAGTATCTGTTGATTGCATTGTCAGTTGTTAGTGACGCTTTCCATAGCATCGTTATTTAAATCTCAAATCATCTCAATCTTTAAAACGAATTGCTTTTTCTTTGTACTTAAAGTTATAATTATTATTTAATAAATTTGTTATATTATATTAACAAATAATTTTTTAGGACATTTCTTTTTTCATACTACACCACTTCACTTCCAGCAAGTGATTCAGTGTGACTTTCATGTTTCAGTGTTGGGAGATCAAAAGGATAGTATTAATATAAGTTGTAGTTTATATTGTTTAAAAAACAAAGTGTTATGTAGGTCTCATTAATAATAAGTGAACTATAGTTACGTTTTTTTAATGAAGCGTTTAAAATTGGTCAACTAATTAGGAAAATAGGTAAACTAAATAGGTCATGCATAATTGGAAGCATATTTTAAGAGGTAGCATATTCATAGTATATTACAGTCACTGCATAAACTGACATAGATCAACCTATAGTAGGCCTTTTCCTAATTGATTACACCCGATTTATGTAATTAATAACGGTAAATATGTCAATTATTAAATATAGGTCAATTAATAAGGTCATTAAATAACTAATTTCATATGTGATATAACAATGTAATATATTAATAATCTTCTATCCCCCAATTTAGTAGGCACTTTCCTAGTTAATTACATTCAAATAATACAAGTAAGCACAGTAATTAGGTCTAACATGCAGTGAAGGTAAATTAATTATGTCATTAAAATTACTGATTTCATAATGTGCTAAAAGTATAACAATATAATATATATTAAAACAGTCTTCAATCCTCCAATAGTTTAGTAGGCACTTCCTAATTAATTACATTCAAATAATTGAAATAATCACAGTAATTAGGTCAAATATACAATGAAGGTCAATTAATTAGGTCAAGGTCAGATCATATCAATATGATTTTTTGGGTCACATAATTTTTATTCCACATCCATATCTTCAGTATATACAATTTTATTGCCGTTTTCCTATATAACCAAATGCACCACATCAAGTTTCTGCCTCTGGGGACCAGTTTGGACACAAGAAATTGACTGAAATTCAATACCAAAAAGTATTTTTTATCTCATATACCTACCTTAAGCTTAGGTTTAGCCTAGCCCTAGGGCCAGGCTTAGCCGGCCCTAGGGCTAGGCCCGGGGAGGACCTGGTTTTAGTCTAGATGACATTAAATGATTAATTAAATTAGTAACACCCTTCTTTATAACAATTATAAAGAAGTAAATGCTTAAGTTGAGACACTAACTATTCAAACAGTTACGTACTACATTACAACCCTGGCCAGTACACTGTTAGCTTAGATCAGCGACCACTAAACATGAGTTCCTTCGCTACAAAACACAAGGTCAAACGTGATCAACACGTCAACGGACATCGCAACAACTACAATAATGGTACGATTTCTTACCTTGAAACTCATCCTAACTCGTGGTGGGCCAGACACTATTGTTGCCCTCTGGACTGTTAGTTGCGAGAAGGCGGGAGCTCGCATGATAAGACCACGCATAACTGCCAACATCGTGTACAATTCGTCAAGTTTCTCAGCAAGAAAGGCTTCTCGATTCCGTCTGCTACAAAAATGAATCGTTTCGAACCTGACATACGCCCGCAGCAACGCAATGACCCCGACGATTATTGGGCGGTTACTGGCTCAGCGGGTTAGATAATTTCACAAAATTATTACAGCAGTTAGTGATGTAGTCCAGCTAACAGTCGTTACTACATGTTAACATTATAAATGGCTCTTTACTAATATAAATTGATGGTTGCATATATTGTAAATTTATTGAAATGTTAAAATTAATATAAACCAATCAAATGCATTCGAACTGGTGCGGTGAGCAGGAAGTGTATTCCAAGAAAAAGGATGCGTATTTCTGTTTATTTCTTCTCTCCAGATACACGCTAAATGTAAGTGTTTAGCAATGGTCATATTGATAAATACGTGAACTGGAATAATTTTTTTTATACCGAGCATTACATTTAAGTCATACAGAAACGAAGACTGCTGAATGTGCATTAAATGCAGTAAACGGGTTGACAACTAAACAGTGAAGCCATGATTCCTAGTGAGTTTTAGCTCTTGTTGAAGTCGAAGCCTCGAAGGTGTCACTAACAGTAACAGTGACACTGACAATGTCATGCACATGGACTAATTCCAAGCGAAATCTGCATTACTTTTAACATTGCTATTATGTTAAAGAGAGGGAGATTACCAAAATGTGGTTGTCGGTGCTAGCTCAACTGTCAACTGCGAAAACGCCAAGTCCAGTCAATGCAACGCAAAAGCCAAGGAGAAAACCAAACCAAGACAAAAATATTGCTGTACTACACTCCACAAGCACACACATTACCAGGAAGCAATACAAAAAGAAAGGCAAGGATAATTCAAGACTAGATATATTAATTTCACGCTTTCCAGTGTATTTTGTATAATAATATTGTTCAGAAACAGTTACATGTATCATTAATTATGTGGACAATCAGTTTAAAGAACACATTTTTGTTTGTAAAATAATTAAGTTTATGCCTAATGTTAGCAACTTGTTAACTGCTGTTGTATCTTCTACATACCTACCACGTGATCAGGTTCACTATGGCCTGCATGCACGCCATCTTGTGGTTCACATATGTTGTGTCACCTGCTCTGGTGACCACATAATGGGAACGAATATGTCATCGTCAGGGGAGGCATCAGACCGCCAGTCGGTGTCGCAGCCACCATCTCGACCGACAAGTTTTGCCGCTCGATCGACACCGTCATTCCACCGAAAACGTTGTGGTACACAGGTACAAGAAAACGAAGATGTATATGTTCGCGACTCTGCGTAAGAAGCTGACAAAAGTTCGACGGCAGAGTCGCTCACTTGATCACGCACGTGCCATCTGCGATCTAACATCGTCGTGGACAATCCAGGAGACCAGCGCCCTGGTGGAGGAGGACGAAGCGAGCACAGCATTGAAGGAGCTGGTGTTGCAGGCGAGTTTGAAGGAAAGTCTCTCTATGCTTTATGACTATAAATACTGCACGGATGTCGACCTCATTTACAAATCTCGAGCCATTCTCTGCGTGCGCTGTCCATTCTTCCATATGCTGCTCGCCATTATTATGAGAGGCATGATGCGTTTACGCCAGATAGCGCTGCTAGTGAAATGCTGACCCAAAAGACGCATGAGCTGCGGTGTCACAAAGCGATCCTTGCGGCGAGGTCGCCGTTCTTCCGGAATTTGATATTGAGGCGGGCGCATTCTGGTGAGGAGCTTACCGAGCACACGTTATCGTCACCGACATGTAAAGTTCTCGACGAGTCAGTCATTCCATGGCGGTACGCACGTGAGCTCTTCAATGCGATCTACCTAGACTCGGTGAACCTCTCGCTCATCGTTCGCAGCAGTGTCAGTCTGTGTAGCGTCAGCGAAATGCAGGCAATGATGAAGCAATGAAGATATACCAGATTGTACAATTTCTTGACTTCCAAGTTCTCTTGCCAGGTGAGTGTCTGTCGCCGGGGGGGGGGGGGGGGGGGGGGGGCTCAATGTGAACTCTTAATTGCGCTAATTAATGCAATGTTTCCCCTGGTATGTCACAAGGGAGGCGAGCCGTCTCAGTAGTAAAGAAGACCATCTGGAGGGGTATCCTGTGGTGTTTTCTGGTCATTTTTGGTTGATATTAGGGAGGTTTCGAAAGCCGCCCCCCTGAGTGAAGTGAGTAGTCACGTGACCGTATGTGTAACGAGAGGCGCCACCTAGCGGCTACATCAGAGATAACGCCCCCTACCGGGAAACGTAGAGAGGGTGTGATTATGTATGTGTATTTATAAACCGTGTATATGAATGTACGTGTATGAAAGAACTAACTAAACACAAGAGTATACGAGTGCACACGTATTTTATTGATGAAAGATACAAGTGTATAACATGAAACCGTGTTGTATTAAGCGAAGCGCACGAATATCAAGACTTGTGGGTGAGTGAACACCACGACAGAGGTCGTGAGCTTAGGGGTCAATACGACCACGCCAGTGGCTCGTGGGATGATGATGGTACGACTTACGGGTGAACGAACACCGCGCTAGAGGTCGTGAGCTTACGGATGTGAATTGTATAATGACGATGATGATATATGTTCGTTAATGAAACACGGTTATTGCAGTTGTTTAAGCCAATCGAATACGCGGCAATCGTTTGGTACCAGATCAGTGCCGAAACTTTTTACGAAATCCTTCATGACAACTCCACGACATCGAAACATGAGATAAGCAACACAGTATTGTCCACAAACGTTAGACACGGGGCTCTGCAGTCTCTTAGAATTATGAGTCCACGTTACACAATGTTTATTCAAGAACCGACAAAACTCGACGTGCTGCGGCGGCAGACCGTACGAGCAGAAGTATTCGCCGCAACCGTCGGCGTCTACGTAGATCGCTATCCAATGTTCACCGGGTTTACCCGCGTCGTGTGTGTTGCACACGAAGGCAACGGGGTAAGCGTCTATCCGGAGTTCGAGGAGTACGTCTTTGGGTACGATTCCGCGCATGACGACACGGGCGTGCGTATCGCGGGTGAGTAGGCGGACGAGCTGTAGGGTTTCAATCAGTTGTCGTAGATGACGTTACGACTCCTGTCGATCTCCAGCACCTTCTCGAATTCGGCGTAGGCGACGACGTTCACAGTGGTTGTCAGCGCGTCGTGGAAATGAATCTCGATGCGCACGTTGCCCTTATGTACCAGATGGAAGCAGCAGTCGTCGCACGCATCGGGGGTGAGGTCCACGGCGAAGAAGGTATAGCCGTGTCGGAAGTCGTAGCGAGTCAAGCCGTTGCCTTCGTCCTGCCACGCCTTACCCGTCGAGGTGAACAGGTTATGGTAGCACCTGACAAAGAGGTCGTTCTCGAAGTCGGGCTGGAAAGGTTTGGCGGGTATCTGTCGTCCGTTGACGTACACGGCGAGGAAGTTGATGTTGTTGTTTTTAGCATGAAAGGGATTTCTGTCGTAGCGTCCGTTGTAGGCGTCGTTATCGATGCAGCACAGCACGAGACGTTTCGGAAGAACACCAAGAAAGAGGTTCTCGTGCGTATGTGAACGGGCACCTGTGGGAATGGAGTAGACCTTGCATTCGACGGGTCGCAGCGGATACTTGGCGGTGGCCTTTTCGAGGGCTTTGATGTGCGCCATCTGTACGCCTGGGTTCAGGGTGACTTTCCTGACGAACAGTGTAGCGTTGACGATCTGTATCTTGTAGCCGGGGTTACCTCCGCCGGCTATAAGTGCGAACGCATCCTTACTGGGCACCACACGTAGCTTGGCCTCGACACCGTTGATGAGGAGTTTATCCTGATGGGAGAGATCGACGTGGAGACGACCCGTCATGTCGACCACGCGACTCTGGGCGATCATGGCGCGTCTGGCGACGAACCCCGCGTTGGCTGTCGGATCGTCACCGTCAATGACGACGGCGTCCATAAGATTAGCCGTGTCCTTGTACCACATCTGACTCGTCAGATGCGTCTCCTTGGCATCGTTGCCGTAACTGAGCAGCGTCTCTATGTAGGCGCGGTACGGGTACGTGTTGGTCGAGGAAGTCACGAGCGTTCCGTTCAGGTAGAGGTCGACCTGACTGAACAGTGAATGGAGCCAGTTATTCACGGGAGCGACGGGGTCGGCGGCGTCGAGATCGCTTCCGTCGGCACGCGTCACCTTCGCCAGAATGTGAGCGTCATGCTAGCGAGATCCTGGTAATCGTCTCCCGAACCAGGTACGGTGAATTCGATCGGACCACCCGAGTCGAGCGAGGACATCGGTTGGTAGTGGACTGTGCGACTGTCGATGATGCTGGTCTGAGTCGGAGGCACGGCGAAGATATCGAGTTCGCTCTTGAGTCCCTCGCATGATAGTTTATGAACGAACGCCATTGTCGAATATATCCGGTTCACGACGTGCCTTCGGTCTCTGCTGCTGCTTCCTTCGACGTCTCGCGGCTGTACTGACTCGTTTCGTGGCGGGTGTGCGTCTTATACGCTTATGTACACCAGGGGTCAAGAGGTCGCTTATCATTTCTCTACCTGCAGCGGTGGCGCGACGTTTGGCGGCCGTTCTGATGTTCTGTCCCGCCAGGACGTCGTCGGCTATACGTGCGCCGTTCGACAGAGCTCTCTTTCCCAACGCCACGGCGCCTCTCTTGACGAGTGGCATGACGCTACGCAGTAGACCTCCGAATAGACTTCCCAGTCCGTGTCCTCGTTGGTATCGGGCACCCGCGAAATAAGGTAGCGCACCACCCGCTTGACGAGCGTAGTAATCGTTGTAATTCATCTCTCTCTAGAACAGTGGCGTCCGTTGCCGTTGGAAATGAAGTGTCACTGTCACCTTGCCGACCTCGAATGGCACGCGTTGTCCCGTGTCGTCTCTTATATCTATCTCGATCGTGCCAAACTCTTTGCAGAGCACGGGTACGTAGTGAGTCTTGTCGAAGGTCTTCGACACGACGTCGCCAAGGCGACCGCTCACCGAAACGATGCGCAGCAGCGGTACGAGACTGTCACCGACAACTCGCGGTTCCACGACATCCGTGTAGATGTAGAGCGATTCCCGTTCCATGGTGACCACGGTGTCACCTTCCACGATACGTACCTTGAACTCGGGTGCCGCGGGGTCCTTCGGGAGAGCCGCCAGCGTAGCGGTACGAAAGCCGAGAACGGTGGTCAGCATAGCGGCGCGGAAGACGGTATTCGGTGCCATGTGCACCGATACCTTACGCGTGATGATGCTGTAGCTCAGTTTCACTCGTCCCTCTCCCACCACGCGACGTAGAGCAGCGTTAATGACGAGGATCAGTGACCACGGATCTTTATAGTGTCCGGTTCCGATTCGGATAATCTCCGTGTGCAGGGACCGCGGGTCCCGATATTCATCTATCGGTAGTGACACGGCGAACCCCGCTTCGTCGCCTGCGATGTTGTACCAACTGTGTGGGTACTGTACCTCCCATTGTCCCCGTAGTAGGATACGTTTCGGTAGCGTCGTGACGTAGTGGGTCAGCGTGTTGTCGGGGTGCGTGTCCATGGAAGCATTGCTGGGCAACGTGAGATAGAAATCACTCGTCGCCATGTTGTTTCAACGTCGGACTGGGTAGCAGGTAACCCAACGAACTACTCAACAGGGCCGTCCAAAGAGTCGGATTGACGTGGTGGCCGAACGTCAGGTTGTAGATGCTGACCAAGATGACCGTGTACAAGACGACGACTTGACACAGAAAGACTATCTCCTCTATATGCCACGGAGTCCTCTCTTTCTTTATTGGTGGAGTGGCGTCGATGTCGTCTTCTTCTTCTTCTTCTTCTTCTTCGTCACTAACGGTAATCCGTGATGTCGTCTCGTCTGCCATGCGTGGACGACTGACATCGCGACGGACGCGTGACTAGTCTTTATAGCCGACGAGGGCCTTGGCGTCGATCCAGCTGTTGAATTTCGAAGGGTATCCGAACCATTTCACCAACACCTCCCGTCGCCTGCCTACCTTGCGGCGCTGTACTACCGATTCCACGCGGTACAGTTTATCGGCCGGAACCGTCACCTTCTGCAACTCCGGCTCGTAGAAGGTACCGTCCAGTATCTCTCCGAGATCGTCCGCTAGAAGATAGACGGGCGGATCGGACGGATGCACCTCGCGTATCGTGAATAGTTCCTCTGTCCAATTCACCGTGTAGCCTTTTTCGAATCGTCTCTTGACCTTGCTGCTACGCACGCGATCCTCCACGTGGTACTTGGGTACGCCCTTACCGTGATGACCACCGTACAGGCGCTGCCACACCTCTTCCTGATTAGTCGCATCCACCTGCGACGGTGGCATCCCGATACTGCGATGGGTCGTGTCGTTGTACGTGCGCACCAGATCCGGAAGGATATCGATGTATCGCCACGATTCTTTGTGTGTCAGGTATCGCCACAGCCGCGTCATTAGCGTGCGATTGAAGCGTTCCACGATGCTCGCCTTGATCTCCTCGTTACAGGTGGAGAAGTGTTGGATGCCGTACCTGTCCAATACACCCCGAACGCTACGGTTATAGAATTCCAGACCTCTATCGGTCTGCAAAAACAACGGCTGTACGTCGGTGAAGAGTCCGTTCAGCGCCTTCGACACAGACGTCGCCGACTCGGTCTTCAGCGGAACGCATCGGGCGACTTTCGAGAAGACGTCGATCACCGTGAGCAGGAACGTCGTACCGTCGTTTTCTTTTTTCAGACTGGCCACGTCGACGAGATCGGCTTGCCACTGTTGATCCCGTCCTCCGACGACCGTGCGTCGTCGCTTGAAACGAACTCTGACCGGTTTGTGTAGGGTATAGGCGTTCTGTTCCGATAGCCATTGTTCGACCATCTTTCTCGGTACGCGTGGTACGTCTCGTCGCAAAGACGCGATTCCCCCGTAACTTCCCACCTTGGCGGGGTCGAAGTAGACGTCCTCCAGCTGTTTTCGTCGTCGCACCATGATCGTATGATATAATCGCAGATAATGCCGCACACGATGGGAAGTCCGGCGTAAGCGACACCGGTATACAAACGACGTAGACTATCCTGTGAATCGTACATTATGTCGGCGAATCGAAACGGTGCGCCTCTTTTATCTGAGATCCTCCCATCCCTTACTAGTCGAGGCCGGTGGCGTAGGTAGAGTGGACGGGCTCATTCGTCTCCGCGTGAGGGGTGTCCACTGCAGCGATCGACGTGCACACAACAGATCGGCGTCGGCGTTTCTGATGATGGCTCGTCTCAATTTCGTGCTCTTGTACCTGTTCAGCGTCTGTATGCAGAGGAGGTGTTTCTTCACGAGTTCGGACATGCTGTTGTCTTCACGCCCATACTGCGACTGAAGGGACGAGGCGTGCGAGCGGACGTCTTATACTTTCGGTTGGTACACGTACTGGACACCGTCGTCATCTTATACTTTCGCATGTCGTCGGGCGTGTCCTGTTTCAGATCGACGAGGAGATAACCGTACGGAGGTGCCGTGGCGTCTCGGAACGCTTCCTGTACAAACTTCAGGCGTCCCGGATACATCTGTCGCGCCAAATGTCCGATCTGTGACGCGTCGCGAGGATTCTTGAAGACTACCATGTAGTGTGCGTTCAGACTGATCGTGCGACTCTCCTTGTTCTTCGGAAACAGGTTCTGTACGAGATACAGTACGGACGTGTTCTGGTGATGACTCTTTTTCGTGAACAAGGTCGTGACCCGTTCGTCCGTTTCCGCCATCAGATCGTCGATGACCACGAGGTTACGCGTCGATGCATCGAACGCACCGCTCGGCAAGCCTTCCTCGAAGCGTACCAGGTCGTTGTCGACGTAGGCACTCTGCCATACACCGTAACACCACGTGATCTTCTCTGGAGGCGGATCGATAATCATCGCGGCGTGACGTAGCAGACGCATCACGAACGTGCTCTTACCGCATCCCGTCGGACCGGCGACGATACAGGTGAAGAGGTGTTTCCATCGCGTGTCCATCTAGTAGTCGCTGGTACCGTTCGACAATGTTACGTTGTCCGCTGTGCTGTTAGATACGACGACGACGACGACACCTCCGCCACACCAACGAAGGAAGGGATCGCGGAACAAGACGTACAAGACGTACAGGTACAGACCGAGTATTCCCACTAGTGCTACAGCTACGACCGTTCCCGTCCGTGACATGCTGCGCTATGACTATCGATTACGTGACATCTGACTAAATAGTGTTTTTTTTTTTCGTGTGTCTCCCACCTACTAACCGCGTGACAGCTTGAGGCGCCTATAACCCCAACTGACGTAGGGGCGCATTTCCTCATCGTGTCAGCAGTGGTTCGGTGTTACACGTCCACCGGACCCGTGGTGATACCGTCCTCGTTGACCACGCGCTTGGCATAGAAGTAGGTCAACGCCGCGCGTTCCTGGGTGTACGTCAGCACGGACGAGTGATTGACCCGGAACCCACGGTTCACTCCGCTTCCACTACGACGACTGGTCAGCACGTCCAGGAACACCTGCTTGTCGATGGCGTTGAGTCGTTTGTTCAGTCCTTTGGTGGTGTATTTATCGACCGTACCCGAACAATAGTAGGTCTTACTGCACAGTCCCAGGAAACAGTCGCCGGACCATTCGACCTTGAAGAGTCCCGGTGTTCTCTTGTCGTACGCTTTGCGAGCCTTGCAACACGTCTCGGTGCCGTTCCACGGACGTCCGGCTAGTCGACAGCGTATGTAGTCGTTCCGATGATCGTCGCAACATTTGGACGGTAGCCATTCGGAGCGGTGACGATAGTAGTGGTCACGTAGTGCCGGGGTCACGAGGTCGTCGACGGACTCTCCGGCTAGAGCCAAATAGGCGCTATCCGTATCGGTTTCGCAGTACTCGAACAGCGGACGATCCACGTACCTGATCATAAAGTCGTAGTAGAACTCCAACATGCGCATTTTGGCCCACTGCAACACGAAGAATCCCACGTGCGTAGGCAGAGCGTATTTGACGGTGCGCTTGTGCATTTCGATCTCGTACGCATCGGCGGTGACGACGTCGAGTTGACGGAAGCGACGATTGTTGATCGCGGACGATGCGCTCTTCTCCGTGCAGTAGGTGACTTCGCGGTGCTTATCGACGTTGGTGATAAATTTCCCATAGGAAGAATTATCCATCAGTTTGTTGGTATCCGCGATCATGGCCTTGTCGGGATGGGCGTCTCCTTCGCGACGTGCGGTGGACACCGCCTCGCCGAATCGTCGGAAGCAGGCGACCGGTGTGTACTCGATGACCTGGTAGACGTGCGTCACCTCGAGCCCGTGCGCGAGGTACCATCGCAAGAGAGGTGTGGCGAGCAAGATCTTATCCCCACGATAACTCCCGACGAGCATGCGACGCGGAGTCGCCATGATGTCGTGTTCTTCGGCGTAGCGACGCATGAACGGTCCGAGGTCGTCGCGGGTCAGGTGAATGTTCTTGAAGATGGGCTGCATCTCGGCAAAGTGCGCGCGCAGGACCTCCGGTACACGTATGTCGCACTGAATCATACCGAACACGCTACCGTTGCGCACCCCTGTCAGGATCTGTTGTGTCGTCATTTTCCAGCGCACGTGTCGACGGCGTTGCCGAACGTCCATAAACTGTTTCACGCACGGATCGCGTCTCGCGACCTTCCACTCGCATTCCCACAAGTCGACGACACTCACAAAGTGTCGAAGATAGGCCGTGTTCTTTCGCGTTTCGGTGAGCAGTTGCTTCATGGGTTTCCCGTTGACCTCGTTGACCTCACGACCGGTACACGGACAACCGTGATAGTAGCACCCGTGAAATTGATAGGCCGTCTTCGTTTCGCTGCACCAACCGTCCACCGACAGTTTACCAACGCTCTCTCTCTCGACCGTTGGTCTGGTGACGTATGGTGAGTCCCGTGCTTTCGGACTCCCACGTCAGCCATTCGGCAGCCATCTGACCTGTGGGCTGTGCCGCTTCGGGTCGGAACTCCTTCTCTTCCCGTCGTCGCGTGTACCATCCCTTTGGCATCTCTTGCGATATCGACCACAGATACAATGTATTCGCATCATAGCCAACGATGGACTGACACGTTCGAGCCGCATCACCGTAGTCGTTACGACGTATCTTCGTGACCCCCTTCTCGTGGTGTCTGGTGAAGATGAGTGACGGTCCTCCGACGATGTTCTCTCTGACGAGCTGGTGGACGTCCTTGTTCGTCTCGTTGAAGAGTGTAAAGAACGTCCTCTCCGGCACGTAGGTGAACAGATAGGACAAGGTCAAACCAGGTATACTGATCCCTTGTTTGAACATGTCGATACCGCGGTGTCGGTAGAGGTCGAACTGTTTGACGATGGCCTCCAAGAACGGCACGACGTCCCTGTTCTTATACCAGACGAGAAAGTCTCGCAGAATCTCCATGTCGTTGTCTCGCCACACCTTCCGACATCGCGTGTAGTCGTCGTCGGATATACCTTCGTTCTTCAGTCGACTGAAGAAGGCCTCTTTGGGAGGTAGAGCGGTGTCGTCGAGTCTCTCCAAGCTGTCCATGTATTCGTACGGGAAGTGACCTTTCGTGACCTCGCAACCGTACGCTTTCAGGTACTTGTCGTACGAGAATCCCGGGGCGATATAATGAGTCATATCGAGGAATTTGAGGTCGTCCGTCGATAGACACATAAACGTGTTACCGCGTTTGATCACTTGAAACGTCCCCTCCTCCCCCTCCCCGTCCTCTGTTGCTTTCTTTTCGGACAGGAAGTAGGGTACCAGGAACTGTTTGACGACGTTCAGATCGTACCTGCTCGAGTTGAAGCCTATGACGGGCAACTGATGAAGCCAACTGTACAATTGACCCATGAGAGTTTTGTAGGGATTGGTCGGTTTACGCCGTGACTCGTTGTCGTCTCCTTCTGCGGCGGATGCCTCCTGTTCGTCCCACGTCGTGATAGCCTCCCCGATTTCGTGTAGTGTGCCCTCGTAACTGTCTACGATGGCGTCGTAGGCTGCTTCGCTCATCGTCTGAAGGATACCCATCATGTCGGCTACCAACTTGTTGCTGTCACCATCCGTGATCAGACATTGTACCTGTTCGAATCCGGGTACGTTACTCGCCAGGGACACGCTCAACGGTACGTGACGAGCCACCCAGTGGACTTTGGCGCTGTCCGACGGAAGCTGTGACGTATCGAACCAGGACTCGAAGTCGAAGGTGGCGCGATACGGATAGTAACGCAAACACTCGCTAACGTGAATGTTTTCGTCGTCCAAGCACTGGAAGACTGTTGGCGACGGATGATAGACACCACCGGGATAGATCTTTCGCACGCCTCCCGTACACCCGCGTTCGTGTCGTTCTAGTTTGTGTGTGTCTTTCCATAGGGCGTCGCCACACTTCCTACATCGATAAGAGTAACAGTACATGTTCACGTCTTGTATGTAGGAACAGTGTGTCTCGTGAAGATTGACGTACATCGTTTCGGGATAGTGACACAAGGACCGGCGTACGAGTTCGGCAGTCACCTTTCCGCCTTCTTCTTCCGGTTCGACGAGTTTGTAGACGCACACGTTGGTCTCAAAGGTGGTCTCGACGCGATAGATATCGTCCATTGTCACCCCGTCAAAGTCCTTCATTACCACCCCGTCAAAGTCTTTCATTGCCACTCCGTCACAGTCGTACTTCGCGTAGAGTAGCTTCACGGCGGGTTCCAGGTGGTATCGATCGCATCCACGATGCAGAGCCAGACACCGGAAGAGACACAGATTGTCGGTGTACTTTGTCTTGTTGACGGGGTCTCTTTCCAATCCGATGACGGCTTTGTTTCGTTTGATGTAGCTCGGTAGTGTGATATCCACACATCCTATCGGATGATCTACGATGTGATTGACGAAGAAGGTGACATTCGTGACCACCTCGCACACCCATTGACTGTCCGGACGCTGATTGATGACCCACTGCAGCACGTCTGTTTCTCGGATGCGTTCCAGAAACGCATCAAAGTCTGCAGTGTTTGTGATCAGACACGGCTCCTCGAGGTAACGCCCGCAACAGTTACAAGACGAATGATAATACCTGTACCTGTTCGTGGTCTTGTTCCTTAGAACACAACCATAACTAAGATTAATCTTAAAGGCGTGCGTCTGTTCGCGGAACATGATCTTCAGTGACGGTTCTAGGACGCTCGTGTCCAGTGTCGATACTCTGTAATTGTACCTGGATTGCACGGGTCCTCTAGCCACGTGGTTTCGGATGGTCATCCAGTGCTCTCGGATGACGTCTCGTAGTTCCCTCGATAGAGTATCGGCGAAGGGGAGTCGGGGCGGTGGTTGTATCGGGTCGTCATCGTCGGCACTCACACGTGGTCGCTCTGCGCATCTCGCTCGTTTGCGTAGGGGTGGCTCGCTCGCTTCCGCACGTCGGCTGCATACCGTCTTGATATGATGTACCAAGTTGTCACGTCTCGTGAACTCACGTGCACATATCTCGCAGCGGTGTAGAGTTTTTTGTGAGGTGTCACAAGGTTGCCTGTTGTGACGTAGCAGGTTGTCACGTCTCGTGAAGTCTCTTCCACATCTCGAACAGGGGTGCCTAGTACTTTTTGATGGTTCGCCAGATGGCACCACTCGTGGCGCTGGTTTACTGTAAGCATGATCGTCGTCGTGTGTTGATGTATGCGTTTGGTCTATGTGGCGTTGTATGTCTGCGTGTGTATCGAGCACGAGACCACAGTGACGACACGTGTGCTGCTTCATCGTCTACCTACAACTGAAGGATAGGAGATCCTTGTACGCGTCTATATAGCCTAGTGTGACGTCATAGGAGCTTGTATGAGTGTGCGTGTATATAGACGGAGGGGTATGTATTCATCGATCGTAACGAGCTATGACAAGAACAACAGACACCGAATTCCTGGATTACATACATACATCTTTATTCATTGAATTACAAACTAAAATAAAAAAAACGAGTATAAGAAAGGTAAGCTAAGCTAAGCGTCTACAGTGACAGACAAGCGGCGCCTATAACCCCAGCTATAGCGTAGGGGCGCATTTCCTCTTGTCGTCACTGCAGACGCTTCTGTAGTGAGTCCGTGATATATGCAACGTGTTCAGCGGACTCAATGTTTCGTGCCAGTTCTCTACAAATCGTCTGCACAGCCGTATCGAGGTTACATCGTTTGGTGACGAACAGGACCGCCGCTAAACTCTGGATATTTAGTTCCAGGTCCTGTACGCCACCAAACAGCACCGGATGTGTCCACGGCATCGTCGTGTCCGTCTTGGACCACACGATATGTCCGTCGGTGGCTATATCGAGGGTTGAATCATCCGATCGGAGTGTCTCATATTCGGATGTATCGTCATCGCAAGTCATGTCCAATGACTCGTCGGACGGTGGCGGTGGTGTTGCAGCCTCACACGACATTTGCAGAGTCGTCACGTGACGCTGGGCGTTTAGATGCGTCAGGAGAGTCTGTCGTAGTGGAGTGTGGTGACGGTGTCTTTTTTTAGGTGCCCACTCTAGCGGCTTCTCATCATACGATGTTTGAATGAGTTCTAGTCCGCTAGAGGGAGCAGCGCTGACCTGACAACACAATAACAACAACATTAGCAGGGTGTTTCCTCATCCAACAGAGGTATACCGCGCACACGTAGGATGGCTTGCACACGTGTTATGATGTCACGTGTCCGGTTCGGTGTGTCCACCATGAAGCTGTAATGGTGTACTGCACATTTCACGGTGTCTCGAATCAGATGACTACGTACCAGGTAGATGGTGTTTGTCTCACTTTCGAAAGTGCGCCACAATTCGTTGCTCACGAACCGAACGATAGCATCGCATGCTATCACCATCAACTCGGAGCACCAGACCTGCCTTCCCGGCTCGTCGTCTTGTAGGTACCAGGGCTGCGGCGCCTTCGGTGAGTCTTCCGTCTCATCCGACACGGTTATACCACGACTACGGAGACTCGTTTTCACTCGTGATATGACATCACGAGCAAACCACGGCGCGCGCGATTCGCACACCAAATCGGATACTGCCATATCAAAAGCATGAAATATACGCGAACGATTCACTTTATACACGTCTTCGTGAACGTTCGCGTAGCGAAGGTACAGTCCTTCGGCTACCTGACGAATGCATGCAGTGGTTATAGTGGCTATAAATAACTCGTCATCTATCATGTACTCCGTTCGTTTCTGAATTGCGTTCACTCTCTCTACTGCCTCCTGTAATTCACTAGGTCTCCGACTCTCATCGTAGTCAGAGAAATCACTATCAAAATCACCATCGTTAGCAACATCATCATTATCCTGATCACTAGACCATGCACATGACCCCACGTAAATGGCACTTGCCTCGTCATTAAACGACAGTCGACGTTTCACGCCACGCACGGGGGTTGCCAGAACTGACTCGTATGACCGAGGAGGCGTCTACAACATACGGCAGAACATCATAGTATGAACTAGGTAGACAACCTCTAGGAACAGGGCTCTCTCTCTCTCTCTATATATTCCGTCTGGGGGCGTCACCTACTCTTTCGTTACTGTCAGGTGGCGCCTCTTACAGGAGTTAGGAACAGCCTCTCTCTATACTCCGTCAGACGGCGCCACCTAACAGTGAGTCACTGTCAGTTGGCGCCTCTTACGGGAGTTAGGACCAGAACCTCTCTATACCCCGTCACCACCTGAGTCGCTGTCAGTTGGCAGTTCTTACGAGTGGATTATTTCCAGTGCTATGACGGTATAATTTCGATAGTCTCCCTTCGTCGTCTTTCTAATTGTCACCCTAGTCTGTTTGCCACGTAAGACATTCAGTGACTGGTAACGTTCTTCACCCGGTTTAAGGTGCCCACTCTAGCGGCTTCTCATCATACGATGTTTGAATGAGTTCTAGTCCGCTAGAGGGAGCAGCGCTGACCTGACAACACAATAACAACAACATTAGCAGGGTGTTTCCTCATCCAACAGAGGTATACCGCGCACACGTAGGATGGCTTGCACACGTGTTATGATGTCACGTGCCCGGTTCGGTGTGTCCACCATAAAGCTGTAATGGTGTACTGCACATTTCACGGTGTCTCGAATCAGATGACTACGTACCAGGTAGATGGTGTTTGTCTCACTTTCGAAAGTGCGCCACAATTCGTTGCTCACGAACCGAAGTCGAAGGTGGCGCGATACGGATAGTACCGCAAACACTCGGTAACGTGAATGTTTTCGTCGTCCAAGCACTGGAAGACTGTCGGCGACGGATGGTAGACACCACCGGGATAGATCTTTCGCACGCCTCCCGTACACCCGCGTTCGTGTCGTTCTAGTTTGTGTGCGTAGTGCCATAGCGAGTCGCCACACTTCCTACATCGATAAGAGTGACAGTACATGTTCACGTCTTGTATGTAGGAACAGTGTGTCTCGTGAAGATTGACGTACATCGTTTTGGGATAGTGACACAAGGACCGGCGTACGAGTTCGGCAGTCGCCTTTCCGCCTTCTTCGTCCGGTTCGACGAGCTTGTAGACGCACACGTTGGTCTCAAAGGTGGTCTCGACGCGATAGAGATCGTCCATTGTCACCCCGTCAAAGTCTTTCATTGCCACTCCGTCACGGTTGTACTTCGCGTAGAGTAGCTTCACAGCGGGTTCCAGGTGGTGTCGGTCGCATCCACGGTGCAGAGCCAGACACCGGAAGAGACACAGATTGTCGGTGTACTTTGTCTTGTTGACGGGGTCTCTTTCCAGTCCGATGACGGCTTTGTTTCGTTTGATGTACCTCGGTAGTGTGATATCCACACATCCTATCGGATGATCTACGATGTGATTGACGAAGAAGGTGACATTCGTGACCACCTCGCATACCCATTGACTGTCCGGACGTTGATTGATGACCCACTGCAGCACGTCTGTTTCTCGGATACGTTCCAGAAACGCATCAAAGTCTGCAGTGTTTGTGATCAGACACGGTTCGTCGAGGTAACGTCCGCAGCAGTTACAAGACGAATGAAAATACCTGTACCTGTTCGTGGTTTTGTTCCTTAGAACAAAACCATAACTAAGATTAATCTTAAAGGCGTGCGTCTGTTCGCGAAACATGATCTTCAGTGACGGTTCTAGGGCGCTCGTGTCCAGTGTCGACACTCTGTAATTATACCTGGATTGCACGGGTCCTCTAGCCACGTGGGTTCGGATGGTCATCCAGTGATCTCGGACGACGTCTCGTAGTTCCCTCGATAGAGTATCGGCGAAGGGGAGTCGGGGCGGTGGTTGTATCGGGTCGTCATCGTCGCCGGCGGCGACGGTACTCACACGTGGTCGCTCTGTGCGTCTCGCTCGTTTGCTTAGGGGTGGGTCGCTCGCTTCCGCACGTCGGCTGCATACCGTCTTGATATGACGTAACAGGGCGTCACGTCTCGTGAACTCACGTGCACATCTCTCGCAGCGGTGCAGTGTTTTTTGTGAGGTGTCACAACCCTTCCTATTGTGACATACCAGGTCCCGTCGTCTCGTGAAGTCTCTTCCACATTTCGAACAGGGGTGCCTAGTACTTTTTGGTGGTTCGCCAGATGGCACCACTCGTGGCGGTGGTTTACTGTAAGCATGGTCGTCGTCGTCTATGTGTGTTGATGAATGCTTTTGGTGTATGTGGCGTTGTATGTCAGCGTGTGTATCGAGCACGAGACCGCAGTGACGACACGTGTGCTGCTTCATCGTCTACCTACAACTGAAGGATAGGAGATCCTTGTACGCGTCTATATATCCTAGTGTGACGTCATAGGAACCGTGGATTGTATGAGTGTGCGTGTATATAGACGGAGGGGAGGTGGATGTGTGTATGTATTCATCGATCGTAACGAGCTATGAAGGTGACAAGAACAACATACACCGGATTCCTGGATTACATACATACATCTTTATTCATTGAATTACACAATAAAAGCGAGTATACAAGAAAGCTAAGCGCCTACAGTGACAGACAAGCGGCGCCTATAACCCCAGCTATAGCGTAGGGGCGCATTTCCTCTTGTCGTCACTGCAGACGCTTCTGGAGTGTCTCCGTAATGTAAGCGACGTGTTCGTCGCGCTTGATGTTACGTGCAAGTTCATTACAGTTCGTGCGCACGGCCGTGTCTAGACTGCATCGTTTTGTAACGAACAGCACCGCGGCTAAACTCTCTATGTTTAGCTCCAGGTCCTTTACACTATCGAACAGAACCGGGTAGGTCCACGGCATCGATGTGTCCGTTTTCGTCCACACGATATGGCCATCGGCAGCCATATCGAGTGTCGACCAATTCGTCCGTAGTGCCCCGTACTCGGTGACGGATGTGGTGACGTCATAGTCATCATCGTCGACACAACTCATGTCTAGTGATTCGTCAGATGTTGGTGGTGGTGTCGCACACTCCCACGTCATGTCTAGTTCCGTCACGTGACGCTGGGCGTGTAAGTGCATGAGTAGAGCCTGTCGCAGTGGCATAGGGGTGTGGTGGCGGCGTCTTTTTCTCGGTGCCCACTCTAGCGGCTTCTTATCATCATATGCTTTTCGGATGCGATCTAGTCCGCTAGAGGGAGCATCGCTGACCTAACAACACATCAACAACAACATTAGCAGTGTGTTTCCTCGTCCAACAGAGGTATACCGCGTACACGCAGGATGGCTTGCACACGTGTTATGATGTCACGTGCCCGCTTCGGTGTGTCCACCATAAACCTGTAATGGTGTACTGCATATCTCACATTGTCTTGGATCAGATCGCTACGTACCAGGTAGATGACGTTTATCTCACTTTCGAAAGTGCGCTACAATTCGTTGCTTACGAACCGGACGATAGCATCGCGTGCTACCAGGCACATCTCGGAGCACCAGACCTGCCTTCCCGCCTCCTCCCCCATCGTGTCGTCTTGTAGGTACCAGGGCTGCGGCGCCTTCGGTGCTTCGTCTTCCGTCTCATCCGACACGGTTATACCGCGACTACGGAGACTCGTTTTCACTCGTGACACGACATCACGAGCAAACCACGGTGCGCACGATTCGCACACCAGATCGGATACTGCCATATCAAAGGCATGAAATATACGCGAACGATCCACTTTATACACGTCTTCGTGAACGTTCGCATAGCGAAGGTACAGTCTTTCGGCTACCTGGCGAATGCATGCAGTGGTTATAGCGGCTATAAATAAGTCGTCATCTGTCATGTGATCCGCTCGTTTCTGAATTGCATTCACTCTCTCTACTGCCCCCTGTAATTCACTACGTCTCCGACCCTCGTCGTCGTCAGACCAATCAGTATCAAAATCACCATCGTTAGCAACATCATCATCATCATCCTGATCACAAGACCATGAACATGACCCCACATGAATGACACTTGCCTCGTCATCGAATGACAGTCGACGTTTCAGGCCACGCACGGGGGTTGTCAGAACTACCTCGGATGGAATTGACCGAGGAGGCGTCTACAACATACGTCAGAGGAAATTACATCATAGTGTCAAATAGGTAGACAACCAGAGAGAGAGAGAGAGAGAGAGAGAGAGAGAGAGAGAGAGAGAGAGAGAGAGAGAGAGAGAGAGAGAGAGAGAGAGAGAGAGAGAGAGAGAGAGAGAGAGAGAGAGAGAGAGAGAGAGAGAGAGAGAGAGAGAGAGAGAGAGAGAGAGAGAGAGAGACATCATTCAACCTCTAGGGACAGGCTCTCTCTCTCTATATTCCGCCTGGGGGCGTCACCTACTCTTTCGTCACTGTCAGGTGGCGCCTCTAACAGGAGTTAGGAACAGGCTCTCTCTATACTCCGTCAGAAGGCGCCACCTAACAGTGAGTCACTGTCAGTTGGCGCCTCTTACGACATTTAGGAACAGGACCTCTCTATACTCCGTCAGAAGGCGCCACCTAACAGTGAGTCACTGTCAGTTGGCGCCTCTTACGACTGGATTATTTCCAGTGCTATCACGGTATAATGTTGATAGCCTGCCTTTCTTGCCTTTCTAATTGTCACCCTAGCCTGTTTGCCACGTAGGACATTCAGTGACTGGTAGCGTTCGTCGCCGGATTTAAGCGACATATAGTCGGTTGCTGTCATTCCTCCCACGACCTCCTGGACTAGTCGGTCAAATCCTGTTGCCCACACTTCATTGCCCTTGTGATCAGCGAAAAGCATACCCTTAGAATACTTGTAAACGGCAGTTCCCTTCTGACGCCCGTGCACCGAACATATACTGACGTTATGGTGCCCTCCTTTCGTCGTTTCAAGAAGAACTTTCCGATTACATACTTTACATGCCGGATAACATACGTATTCGGGGGACAGAGCACATGTTACTAGTGTCAGTGGACGAACAAACGCGTACGTTCCGTCACTTACTTGTTCGAGTTCTGACAGGAGCATTTCCTCGATGTTAACGTTGGATGTCGCCATCTTGTCGTGTAGGTATCGGTGTGAGAAGAGCTTCGAACGGCAGCGAGACTGAGAGAGAGTGTTTGTCCTGTTAGATTTACCGTGGGTTTATATACAATTCAATCCCTCCAGGGATCGACCGCGTGATACCCCTAGATGATGATATCGCGCCCCTGGGTGCTCGCATCTTATCGTACGCGTGACTTTATCTCTCACTCTCCCGTACTTTGTCACCGCGTGGCTGCCTGTCTGTTTTTTTAATGGGTGCCTTATGTAAGCCGTATAGAGCGCTGTCTAACGAAGTCTCTCACCTGCATAAGTATCACACCGAGTATATTCTTACCTGGTTTGTTACGGTTTTAGCTCTTACCCCAATACCCCTCTGCACTGGGTACATTCTCAATAAGTCGTGCGTCACCTGTAGCCAACAAGCGTTGGCGTAGTTTAGAGACACGAAACTTGACGGCTACTATAGCGTACATCACGGCTCGACGTTGTGACAGCCATGAAACGACTCGATCGGGTGTCCAACGAATGCTTTTACTCCAGTATTTCGCCTGTATTCCAGTGCGCGCGGTCTGAATCTTTCTCGCTGTGTTCTCGTCGTGAAAATGTCTAGCTTTTTTAAACTGATATGCTGCTTCTGTACAAGTAAAGTCTTCGCCCCATATATGTATCTCGCATGGATAGAAATTCGATAGGAAGTGACCAGCACCCCTGAATTGTATATCCAAGGTCTTGACCGCCATATGTTTCATCGCTGACCACTCACAGAGTTCTTTTCTTCCGACTGTATTGTTAGCGTTCTGATAAGGCGCATTCCATATGCATTGTCGTTTAGTTGACACATCACGCGCTTATCGCCAGCTGGTCCCTTCGTCATATGACTGGTATCGGTTTGTACTTTACCACGTTGAAATTTTCCATAACCGCGTTGTTAACTACATAACCAGGCGTCACCCACGTGACATCCCTAGATGATGTCGTCATACGTCCCTGGGTCTTCAGTGCTTTTCATACTCCGTATAATTCCACTCTACAGTGTGTCTTACAAGTTGTCTTCATAGTGTGTCTGCATACATATGCTCTATCTATATATATACCGGCTCGTTTGTTACATTCTTCATATCATCTCATTCGCAATTGCTATGTCGTCGATACCTTGGGCTCAACTCCGTGCTGAATGGCGTCTTCGTGACGAGTTGATGCAGACTATGGCATGGTCGACGATACCTTTCCTGCAACTACGTGACGACTGGCGTGGTCTCGAATTTGTGTAAGTACTTTTATTATTATTATTATTATAATAACTATATATATATATATATATATATATTCTTTGCTATTATTATAATAAACAATATATATATATATATATGTGACGTCTCACCTCTATTATTCCTTATGCTCTTACGTTCGTTATGTGTCACTCACGGTTATCTTATTACCTTTCAGGTCTCCTGATGGCATCGATACCTGGAGTATGACAGGGAGTGACTCGAGTGTTGACGATTGCACGTGAGTGTTCAACGATTATGTTTTCTCATATCGCGTTTCTCGTTCTCTTCAATGTGTTGACCTCGACCGACCTCTTGTCGTTTCGACTAGCTACGCGGTGTTTGGTTACCGATCGCGTCAGCAGACGTCTCCATTACGTATTGTATCATAGTCCGTTGATCTAGCTTGCCCTTTTATCGTGTGTCGATTCCCTAAGCGGTGTCTGGTTACATCACTGGCTTATTCCACCCGACTGTACTTTATATATATATATATATATATATATATATATATATGTCCCTGTGTGGTTACATCACTGACTATTCCACCCGCTTGTACTTCATGCATTCATTATATATATATATATATATATATATATATAAATATATATATATATATATTATACATATTTTCAAAGTTTTATATATATATATATATATATGTTTCAGGGAGGAGGAGGAACGCGATAACCACTGGTGCACCTTCTGCCACGTAATGCGTGAACTATTACGGACACGGAGCCAATTTGATCCTGTTCCCTCTTCGAACACAGAGGAGGCTATCGAAGAGGATTGGGATGCGGCGATCAATGCGGCCGAACGCTAATGTGCTGGAATGCAGCGACTACTGATTGACACTATTATTATTTTATTAATTAATTCCCTCTTTGATTACAAGGGACATTGAACCATGATAATGAAGATTATAATTATTAAAACTATTCAACTTTCAAACTGTTGTCGGTTATTATCTTAGCACTAATTCTTCTTTTATACATACATACATACATATTTTACAGTTTCATATATATATATATATATCGTTATATACGATTTATAAATACACATACAACATAGGTACACTTACCTATTCATTCATTCATTCATACACTCTTTGATCTTTCGTTATGACTCTTTGATCTTTCGTTTCTTTCAACACCTTTTAAACCTTTCCTCTTTGATCTTTCGTTATTACAATTCCCTCTTTGGTCTTTCGTCTCTCATATATACACAATAACCCTTCCATGGCTGCTCATTCCACCGCCAGGGGGCGCGCTACACACGCTCACACACGGTCACGTGACTACTCACTTCACTCAGGGGGGCGGCTTTCGAAACCTCCCTAATATCAACCAAAAATGACCAGAAAACACCACAGGATACCCCTCCAGATGGTCTTCTTTACTACTCGTCTCGCCGTTTTTCCATGCCGCCTCGCCCAAAATATGCCGAAATTGCCGCCTCGTAGCTATTTCGTGCACCCGATTTTTTTCTTTCTTTCGCGATATATTCAGCGTCGGCGAGCAGCGCGAAATGACACCACAAAGTAATTTAAATTCCTGTAAAATCGTAGATTTGTAGCAATATCGTTTACTCGCTCAGGGCCGGTTAGGGTTTACCTCTTGGAATTAATTTCATTGGACAACGTGAATGACACCACTTGTCAGTTGTCTAATCACGGAATATTCCCGCGGGGTCCCCAATGTATCCAATGGTGACACCTTGCAGAGTTTCGACTAGAAATGTAGACATTCATGTAACATGGCGCCCAAACGGTAACTGCGTTTGGGAGACATGTGGAACACGGAGGTGAAAAAACCCAAAGAAAACAGTAGCTGAATTAAATCAGAATGCCGGTGTAGCAGATGTTGAATTTCGGCGGCTTTTTTCGGTGGTTTGGGGTTTTCATAAACGCTTCTTAGTAGGTGCACACAAAACAGACGCACAAAACACACACAACAGACGCACAACATACGCACAACGTGCGCCCAACAGATATCCTACACAGGTCCTACAGACGCAAAACTCACAGAAAATACAAAACACACGCAAAATACATGCAAAACACACACAAAACGGACGCACAATAAACGCTCAACAGACGCGCAACAAACGCAATATGGGTACGTTATTTGCCAGAGACACACTCAAAGGCACGTGACGTGCAACCTAGTGGACCTTGACACTGTCCGATGGAAGTTGTGACGTATCAAACCAGCACTCGAAGTCAAAGGTGGCACGACAGGGGTAGTAACGCAGCCATTCGCGGACACGACTGTTTTCTTCGTGCAAACGCTGGAACACTGTCGACGTCGGATGGTAGACACCGCCAGGAAAGATTCTTTCTACCCCTCCCATACACGTGCGCTCGTGCCTCTCCAGGTGCCATGCACATTTCCATCACGAGTCGTCACATTTCCTACATCGATAAGAGTGACAGTACATATTCACCTCTTCAATGTATAAAAATGTGTCTCGTGGAAATTGACGAACAACGTATCGGGATAATAACACCACGATTAACGACCGCGTTCGGCAGACGTCTTTCTGCCTTCTTTCTCCGGTTCGACGAGTGTGTAGATGCACACGTTGGCCTCGAAGGTGGTCTCTACGCGTTAGGGATCGTCCATCGTCACCCCACCAAAGTCTTTCATGGCCACCCGTCTTGGTTGTAAACCTCGTAGTGCACCTTCACCGCGCGTTCCAGGTGACGTCGGTCACATCCACTATGCAGGGTCAGACAGCGGAAAAAACATATATTGGCAGTGTACGTCTAGGAATTTTTGGCTTCTCTTTCCAGTGAGATGTCGACTTTGTTGTTTTTGACATATCTCGGAAATGTGACGCCCACGCATGGCGGTAGAGTTGGAATGTACGATGAACTTTGTGGTATCCGGCTCGATACAGGGAATCCAGCGATATTAATTTATAAATAATTATCGTTAGTTAAATATGGTATGAGCACAGATATAGCCAGCCGTTTAGCTAGCAAAATCTATTTTAAACTCAGCGAGTTGAATGGATTGTTTCGAAGTGTGAAAGGTTTCGGGAGCCGATTTCTTGGTCGACTTTGGTTTGTAAGCGTCGTGGTTAGTCAGACTGGCTTCCGGCCATCGGGCTATATAGGGAGAGAACACCCATTCGAGGCCAGACTAACATTGAGCAGTGCGAAAGAAACAGTTGCACAGAAAATTCTCGTCTCCAGGAATTGGGCCGAAATGTGTATCCGCCCAACGCCTGAGGTAAATACTTGTACGATTTGAACAGTACTGATTTGATGTGAGTCTGCATTTCTTACGTTTGAAGAAAACTGAGCGATAATCGTCTGCGACTCCGTTTGACGTGACTCGGATAGGACCCTCTGGACATCTTCGACGTCGTGACATCGTTTCCGTGTTTGCCTGGTGTTTCGCGTGGAATCGACAAGGCAAATATACCGTCTACTTTATCGCCCGAGTCGCTTTCGACTACGTGAATTCGTTCGCCGATCGCCGTGCGACTTTCATTCTGACATCTCGCCGAACGCGGCCGAACGCTGACATTCGCACATCACGAGACATTGGTTACAGCTAACTGACTTTACAACAGTGTACACCTGTCTTCATGTAAGTGATCAGCTGTGTAATTGTCTGCCATGTAAGTCCGTATTTTGATGCGTACTTGTCGAGCTCAATGTATGGTGTTATTATGACAACTGAACTAGAGTAACGGTTGGCCAACTATCACTGAACCGAATATGTTTATGTTGTTGTATTAAACAGGAACGCCAGTTGGCTTCTCGTACTACATATCTGGTATTCCTTTTTGCTTTTCGTTCACTCCGAATCTTAGTGCACCTGAATCTATAACTTGCCATGTCAAATCGGGTACCGCCAATTTATTAATTGATTAATACTTACACTCGATTTTGTGACATTAGGTATTGAGGACGATCCCCAAGTGGCGACATGAGTGTTGCTTCATCGTGGATTTATCTACAACAAAAGGATGAGGCATATTTGCACCTTTCCATATCAAACGCTCAATGTCTTCACGGACCAATGACTACAAGGGTGGATATAAGCGAGCGAACGTATGGGTGGAGTCGAATAGGGGTGTGGCAACGTGTGAACTATGAACCAATAGCTATACATGGTTGAATATGAGTGACGCGTCAGCAGGTTCAAGTAATAAAGGTATATGTAAGAATGCGAACGTTTTGGTGGAGTTAATTAGGGGCACTGGTACGTGAGACCTAAGAACCAATGACTATACGGTTGTATGTGTGTGATATGTCAGCAGGCTCAGGTAGGCGTGTCATCTAAGACAGATTAATAGCGAGCAGGCTCTGGTAGGTGTGTGAACTAAGATATATGTGTAGTGTACGAGTGTGACTGGGGACTTGTGTGCAGACAGACAGGGGAATAGTGCGTGCGTGTGCGCGGAATATACAGAAAAGTCACTCTTCGATATGAAAGGTCATACGAACAATATTATTAAGAACGCACATACTTTTATTCTCTGAGACTACTAATTACAATAGCTGACTTGCACTGTCACATTACTTGTATTTGGCACTACCACTAGTATCATTGTTAACGCACCAGCTATTATATTGTATCACCAATACTATATATAATGATGAACTAACAAAGTGCACGCTCTCATACTACTACTACTACTACTAATAATAATAATAATAATATTACTGCTACTACTAGTACAGCTTACAAACTGTGTGACAGGTCGGAGCACCTCTAACCCGAACTTTTTCGTAGGGGCGGATTTCTCCTTCCTGTCAACGGTTTTCGGCATACGATAGGCTGGTCGTTATTGTTACTTTGTGTTCCCCCTTCCTGACAGCAGTTTTCAGCATCTATAAATGAGCGTGTCTCTGCGGAGAGCGATCAATAGAAAGTTGATGTGTTGCGAGCAACCTCGTTATAGGCCTGTATCACGGCTTGTTCAGTTGTGACAGGTATCGACACATAAGTAACACCAGATAATCGTTGCGTGACTTGCTCTATGCTCGCCATACATTCAAAAGGTGTTGTATACCCCATTGCCATGACGTCCAGGAAACTGGCCCAGCTGAGTGCAAGTGATGCCATATTGCCGTGGAGGGGAGAATATTCGGATGGTGGCATGGCATCACGTGGCGACGTGCATCATCGTCACGTGGTGACGTCTTGGCACGTCATGTCTAGTGTCGGACTGGTAGCGGCGACGGCGGTGGTGGCAGTACTGACAGTGCTGAGTTCACGTGATGGTGGTGATGACGTGCGTCGCTGTTCCGTCAACTTTTTTGAGGAGTAGCGAATTCTCTCTAATCCGCTATGACCATTGGTCTGTTGAACACACAACATACACCTTGACACAGGTTACATTTTATAGTGACTCATTTTCATTGAGGAGAGATATACCGCAACTGTGAAGGACTTCTTTCATACGGGGTATCGTCTCACGCACCCAAGCCGGTGTCACCGATGTATGGCTGAAATCGGACACTGCCCACTGCAAATTATGAAAAATAAAGTGACATGACACGTATACATATCACCGGCTTCCGTTTCAAACAAACGACACAGTTCATTCGACACGTAGGGCACACTGTCATTGGTCATCCTTGTGACAAAGACCTATCGATCGATCATTTGTTACAATTGTTTTTGAATCTCATCTACTGTCATCACACTCGCCTGTAACTCGCTACAGTCATCGTCTCCACTGCTGGACCACAAACAGTCGCACTTGCCTCGGTGTCGTCATCTAATATATCACAATAGTTGAGTCGTCTTTTGACACTTAGCGGGTGGGTGTGATTGTGCTCCGACATGTTCTGGTGAAAACGTAATCATCGACGAGTCTTCCATGTCGTCTAATCGGGTGGATAGTTTAACATGTTCGGCTGATGTGTACAAACAGGCAAACCAATTACGATTCCATCACTTTCAGTGACGACACCGACTAATTATCTTAGCCATCTTTCGTTTTATTCCTAAAGGTGACCCTGACCTGTTTGTCGCGTAGAACAGATGCCTCGTAGCGTTCGTTGTCTAATTTCAGAACCATATAGGCATTTCTGTGAACCCACCTAACGCCTGCAGGACTACGCGATCAAACGCCGTCACCCATAATTCCATGTCTTCACGATCGCACAGAAGGATGCCCGTAACGTATTTGTATAGAGGTATATTGGCAACTTTGTTGAACAATGACATCAACAGTGACTTTGTAGCAAAGACGACATGCGGGGAAAATAGTTCAGGATCTCGGAATTTCACAGCGATCATCGCTACATGACTTGACATCGTTGTGCTATCCACGATGGTGTTTAGTCCTCCTTCCGTTTTATAGACTTACTGACATATTTCGCTTCTAATGCGCTACGAGTAGTCCGGATTTTTCTCGCTGTGATAAAATCATAAAAAGCTAACCTTTTTGAACTGATAAGCCGCTTCTGTACACGAAAACCACTCACCACAAATGAAGCTGTTACAAGGAAAGAAGTTCGATAAATAATGTCCGGCTCCTCTGAGTTTAACATCCATTTTCACCATATGTTCTCAAATTGTAACTACACTGGACGACCGCCAACGAAAGTTGTTATCTTCTCGACTGCTGCAAGTCGTCAATCATAATAAGATGGGAGGAGTATGTGATCGGTTCACGTATTTTGTATCTACCACCAGTCACGAGAATACGATAACACAATGTACTTTGCATATCCCCTCTATCGAAGCGTCTGGAAGACACAATATAATAGTGTATATAAATCGTTCATTGTAACATTAGTCAATTGAACAACGTTGGCTGATATCCCTTGGGATGAGATACGCATAGAATGGTACAAGAAAAAATTGACTGACGACGAAATATGAGTAATTCAGTTTTCACAAAGTATACTTTTTTGAGACTATCTACGTAGATAAGTCATTTTTCTAATTGCTTTATGTCATCTGTTTTAGAAGAATAGGTACTTAGTTAAACAAAATGTGAGTAATACAGGCATTACATAAGTATATCAATATGGCTTTGACATTTTCATATATCGCAGCTTGATGTCATCGTTTTTTTAAACAATAGGTACTTAATTAATTACACCGAAGAACTTGTATATGTGGTGGCTAGCTATTTAGTTAGTCTACTTGTTTAGTCTTTCATGTTTTTCGGCGGCGTTTGCAGCACATACAGCACCAGCAGTAGCAGTGACGTTTGCAGCACATACAGCACCAGCAGTAGCAGCGGTAGCAGCGACGTTTCTGACCGCAATTATGTCATATATCTCTATTAATTACTTATATACTTTCATAATACTACATGTCCTACTTAGAAGCGTGCTAATTATACTCTCCACTTCTCGATACTTCCCACATGATGACATCACTTGTTCAATAGACCTTCGTCATCTATGGCTGATGTCTGTAGTTTGAAGTTGACACGACTTAACCTCTTATCACGTCGCCTAACAACGTGGTGTCTGGTTATACTGTGTCGCGACCAGCTCTGTCTCGTAATGAACTGTCGGACAGAGTATCAGCAACTGCGTTCGTCAATGGCGCTGTGATTTCAATAACCCTCGCATGAACACGATCTAACATATATTCCATACAGTCAGTTTTCAAAGTTTTGTTATATCGGAGAAGACGAAATCAGATATGAACACAAACTGATGTTCTATCCCGTGATGTGGGAACTGATGTGACACAAGACACCGGGGATAGTGAAGGCTATTGAGATGGAGGGTATGACAGCGACAAAAGTGGATATGATGTTAATTATTAAAATTCTGAAAACTTTCAAATATGTTTTTTGTTTATTCTTTCTTATAACCGATAAGACGTGTGAATTTATTCTGACACACGCACATGCACGCACGCACACACCCGCTAGATGAATCCTTAATTAGCCTTTGATTACCCCTAATTACTCCTTCATTACCAACACATTCCCTTTATTACCCCTCACATACGTATCCGGTACCCGTACCGTGAGGAGGCACTAGCTCCAGTCACGTGACCACATCACCAGAACCTAAGACAGCCGCCATCTTTGAATTTCACTATGGGTGCCCCAGTCCCAACACAATTAACGATTGTCAAGGCCTTCATAACTACTCTTGTTCATTTATATAAATCACGATACACTACAGTACGTTTGCCAACGAACGTCCCTGCCCAGCTTCCCATTGAAGAATACTTCAAGCCGGTCAAGGGCGGGTTTCGTGGGCGACCTCAGGTACATTGCCAACGATGCTGAACGGGGACTTAGAGAAAGTTAGCTTGCAACTGCGTAGTCCCGGGGACATCAGAAAGCTACGTGCTCTGAACCGCGTCGAATGGCACGAACTGATGAAGCAGATCATTGAAATGGTATAAGCGAATCTTACATCGTTTGAAACGCAAACATGTTTATTATATATATGCGGCGAAAACGAGAAGTAATGACGTCACCGATACCTACCTTTGGTTACGCTTCTACTGAGGAGATATGGAGGAAGATCACGGAATGAGACAAAACTTGTCTACATCTGTGAGGTAGACTCACCTCAACGGTCTCTGGGAACGAACATACCATCTGCATGTCCGTGGCCAATCGTGGCAGGGGTCTAGAGGTGACTCGGAAGCCAGACTCTTGATCCCAGGAAGTGAGGCAATGTACGCCTAGGGTCTTCATTCCACGGCTTCTCTTTTTTGTTGCAGCTTTGAATCAAAGCAGCTATGCCGTTGCAATGTGGATCTCCCTGCACCAAAGCGAGCGATATCTAATGGGCCTATGGTGTTTCCGCTGGTCGTCTCGAGTAACAGACCGAAGACGATTTGTCGTGGATGCAGAACGTGGTAATTTTGATGCAGTGACCTATCCAGTGGTTAGGCCTTGGCCTTATGGCGCTGGTGCGGCGGTCTTCCCATTCAGTAGCATGCACTGGATGCGAAGCTTCTTTGGAAGGCAGAGTTGGTGGAATTTATCCGCTGTTGACGGCTCTTGGCGCATATTCGATGTTGTTGGCCCTTAGCGTGTGGCTGACGTTACCGCCCTGAGCGTGTAGTCGATGTCACCGGCTCTTAGCGTATGTGTAGCCGATGTTACCGGCCGTTAGCTTGTAGCCGATTTTACCGGCCGTTAACGTGTAGACAATTTTACCGGCCCTTAGCATTCGTGTAGCCGATGTTACCGTCCCCTGATGTGCAGCCGATGTTACCGGCTCTTATCGTGTAGCCGATGTTACCGGCCCTTAGAGTGTAGCCCATGTTACTGGTTCCTGGCATGTAGCCGATATTACTGGCCATTAGCGTGTAGCCGACGTTACCGGCCTTTGATTGCCGATGCCACCGGCTCCTACGCGTGTAGACGATGGTACCGGTCCTTAGAGTGTAGCCGATGTTCCCGGCCCTTGGCGTGTAGCCAATGTCACCGGTACTTAGCGTGTAGCCGCTATTGTCTTCCCTTTACGTGTAACCACTACTGTCCGGCCAGCTGAATAATAAATGTACGGCACGCGGATACAATAATAACTACTGCTCGTTTTATCTTAAAACTGCCACCATCTCACAACGCCTATAGAGCTCAGCATTGTGTTAGTTTTCCATTGGCGACCATGTTAACGTTTTGTGTGATTATAAGAACACGTGACCTACAAAATGTCTTAAACTTCTCAGCTGTGTTATTATCATTTCATTGACATGCTGATCCAGTTTAGTCAAAATTTTATATTTCTAGCTCTCGTAAAATGCCTGTATGTGGGACACCCGTCAATATTTACGAACGAATGCAGGCAGTAATCCGGCTAAAGGGTCAACTAGCAAAATATCCCTTCCGCTTAGTAAAATCAGCTAAAAATACACAATTTTAGTGTCAACAGCTTTTACAATCACACCTGGAAATCTGACTACTCAAATGCACTTATGTCAGAGCAGGTGAATTTTTTTTTATTTTTTTTTATCAAAAATACACTGCACTGTTTTCGTCTGTCTAACAGTGTCATGAGCCCTACAGTAGGTAATCCATGAGTGACAAACAGTGGCGCCTCATTACGGAACCTAGAAAATAGTGTACTCCAAACGTGAAACAGTGGTGCTACATCGCGGTCCATCGATAAGCAAAATGCAGATCGATCCATTAAACAAATATGATCGACAATTGTGGTCGTAGAACACTGTAATCCGTCACAAATTCATGTTTTAGGAAGCAATGAGTCGGATAGGCAGATCCAGGAGCAGGTGCCCCTTAGACCTTACGTGCCACTCATAGACATTTGGAATGTGGCCCCGTTTAGGCGAATATGAATTTAGTTCAGCTGCCAGTAGAGGTTTTTTGACGAGCCTTAATTTGAGGTTTTTTAATCCGTAAACTACCTTGTGGATCCGCCCCTGGACACTGCCTAATTGCGCTTCACATCAATGTTCCTATGTAGAGAATTGCTTTAAAAGTGGGCAGCTGAATGATGCACAAACCAGAAAAGTCACGTAGTGGTTACTAGGTAACATTCATATTTTTATTTTACAGCAAAGGATGCCCATACAAAAACACCCAACTATTACATGTTGAAGGCAATGCAATTATATTGTTTTCATTATAACTATTTATAGTAAAAAATACAGTATACATATTTACTTGTCATATATAAACTTTACTCTCCGAGGATAGAACATTTTTCTTTGTATTTTAATACAATATTGAAATGAAAAACAAGTGATGACACTGCCTTGTAACTTGGTGGATTTTCTAATAAAACAAGTCTCTACTCCTGCTTGGTGGACAGCTAATTATTGACTCCAGGATGTTTCCACACGGTCACCCATGGCTTTGGCTAGTGTGAAAAGGGTTGTTGGCTGGAGAATACTTCAAAGCCTGGAGGAACTAGTCACTCGTGGAATTGTTCTGATGTTGGTCCCAAAGTATAGGAAAAGGCCTATTTAATCAAGGTAAAAAGAAATAAAGTGGTATTTTCATTGTAGTTTATTACCGTTTACAAGTTTCACGGCGGTAACAAAAACAATGTACATAACATTCACCGCCAGTTGATAGTCACAACTGAATGAAATCCTGTGGAGAGCTCTTCGGCAACAGCGAGCTGAACAATAAACATCCCTGATATTTGTGTACATGGACATAATTTAGTGTCACAATGGCAACGTCTACCAGACACCAGTCCTGGGTTTAATGCCTGGTCCCATAGAAGCTTCCGATCAGCTCGGCAGGCGTGTCAAATCAAATGATGTTCTATGTTCTATGTTGTGTTTCTTCCTCTATAAGGTGCCCTTCATACGTCGGTAGTTTTTGATGTTGCCCAGCACGTACATCGGAACAGCCATGAGACATCCAATCAGAACGACTCCACAGCCAGCCTTCTCCTGCAGCAATAGAAAAAAGACCGTGTTAATTTAAAGTTACATTAATTACACACACTTGCATCATGAGTAAAATATAGCCAGTGTCCTATTTAATTTGATTATGGGCCTGGGGACTAGGCTTACAAACACATTTGCAAACATATCATTTTGTACTGTCCCTCTACTAGAATATAAGTATAATCTTTTAACCAGGGCCTAAACAATAATTCAATCTCTCTTACTTTATAGCTAGCCTATGTCAAGTAAAAACATTCAACGATTCAAACATATGTTCTCCCAGGATTGAAACTGTATTTGAACACCATATTTATAGGCCTAACTGACCAGTGACATTGTAATTGAGTGAGCCCTGTCTTGTCAGTTGGCACTGCACCTTGACAACATAAATAATAAATTACAATTTACATAATTTCTAAATTGACACTGCCAGTAAACGCAGATAAGTCAGAAATGGTGCCATACATTAAGATGACTAATACCATTTGACCTGCCGACTCGGTTAGTTTTAGCCTTAGGCAGTGGTGTCAGTATCCGCTAGGTGGCGTATTTCCTTCTAGCGGCCAAAACCGATCCATTTGTTGTGCACGAAAATGGCACAGAAAATACTTTGCTGCTGCTATGCAAATGATGTCACCATGCCGCAAAAATAAAAATATGGGAATTATATAACGATGTTTCTTAATTTTATTGATCCAAACAAATATAATGGATATATAATTTATTAATTGTATATATTGTACGGTAATATATTGTAATTATATATGTGAAAACAAATTGTGATATGTCTGGATAAATAAAATTTAGAAACATCGTGATAAATAATTACCATATTTTAATTTGTGTGGCGAATAAATAAATACTACAAAAATTAAAAAAATATTTACAAACAGTGCTTCATAGTATACAAAATGATTTGGTTTATATTACTTTGTGAAAACATAAACCAAAAAAAGTGTAAAGACAATCAATGGTTTGGTGTCGGTATTGAACCGGTGTCGCCCGATTGCAAACTAAATGCCAAGGAACCAACGCCTTTACCAACTGAGCTAGCAGGACCGAGAGAAATTCGCTGACTGATTTAAGTTATGATAAATTATACAATTCGTCCTTCATACATCAATATTCTAGTGTTATTATGAGATTATACACGTTACTTTCTATAGCTGGATACAATATATGTTTATTGGTGTAGATTATCTCTCGTTGGTTGCATTCGATATAATTATTCTGAAAACGAGCCCAAGCTCAGCGAAACCTAGTCGACTTGTAGGCCCATTCGCATTCATTGTTTTGAATAAAATTGGATTCATGTGGAACAGTAAGATAACTGCTTGTTCCTCTATGATGACTAGTGTTTGTATTTCATCGGAATATTGCACAATAACTCATTCTGACACTCGTTTCGACCCAAAGCTATACTTGTAAACATGCTCTGAATGCATGGAAAGGGTCGGCCTGATGCGAGTGTAGGTCAAAAGTGACGTCACATCTCGGCATCCCAAAAAGAGCGCCAAAAACATGCATATTCGAAAATGTCCGGATGCATAGCATTAAATGTGGAATTTCTAATTCATTGATTTTTTGGCTTGGTGGACATGGAAATAGATAGCAGGATGTAATATAACATGAATTCAAGCAATAGGTGTTTTTATTCCCTTTAATATAAGTTGTAGTTTATAGTTTCAAATAAAATTAGTTATGTAGGTCTAATTAATAAGTGAAATATATATTTTTTATTAAGCACTTAAAATTGGTCAACTAATTCGGAAAATAGGTAAACTAATTAGGACATGCATAATTGGTAACATTTTAAGAGGTAGCACAGTCATAGTATATTAGTCACTGTATACCGTGTTAATTCTAATAATGGCGCAGTGCGCGGAGACAAGAGCTATACAGTACGCTATTAAAAGGGACCAGAGTGTTTTCCACCAATCCGCCAGGTGGCACCACCACACAGTGAGAAGTGTAATGCCAGCAGGCAGCAGCACTTAAAGGGCTTGGGTGATCAAGGCTACATGTCACAGCGTTCGAATTGATTTCAGTCCTTCGCGGATTTCACGTGTACAAACAGTGTTGGAACCCCAAAATCTGAGAAAAAGTTCAGTGTGTAATCGAGGAAAACAATAAGTATGATAAACATGCTGTTGCTCTGATAAAAGATGAGACCATTGTAGGACATGTATCTGCAGAACAACGAAAAATATTCAAGTTTTTTATCCGTATTTTGAAATGTATTGGAATTTCATGGGAAGGTATGACTTGGCCATTTGAAATTTGGGGGTGCTCCTTTATTAGAGCATGCGCCATTATTAGAATGAACACGGTAAACTGACAGAGTTCAACCTATAGTAGGCCTTTTCCTAATTGATTACACCAGATTTATGTAATTAATAACGGTAAATATGTCAATTATTAAATATAGGTCAATTAATAAGGTCATTAAATAACTAATTTCATGTGCTATAACAATATAATATATATTAAGTCTTCAATCCTACAGTAGTTTAGTAGGCACTTCCTAATTAATTACATTCAAATAATGCAAATAATCACAGCAGTTAGATCAAATATACATTGAAGGTCAATTAATTAGGTCATGGTCAAATCATATCAATATCATTTTTGGGTCACACAACTTTTAATTTCACATCAATATCTTCAATGTATACAATTTTATGGCCGTTTTCCTATATAATTAAATGCAGCACATCAAGCTTCTGCCTCTTGACTCAAGACTTGAGACCAGTTTGGTTCAATACCAAAAAGTGTTGTTTTTCTGAGAACAAAAAGTGGAATTACGTTGGAAATAATGAAGATATCACAAAAATGTAAAAAAGTTAGCGACACCTACTATTCAAACAGTTACGTACTACATTACAACCCTGGCTAGTACACTGTTAACTTAGATCAGCGATCACTAAACGTGAGTTCCTGCGCTACAAAACACAAGGTCAAACGTGATCAACACGTCAAGACTCAATGGACATCGAAATAACTACCAAATAATGGTACGATTTCTTACCCCGAAACTAATTCTGACTCGTGGTGGGCCAGACACTATTGTTGCCCTCTGGACTGTTAGTTGCGAGACGGCGGGAGCTCGCCTGATGAGACCACGCATAACTGCCGACATCGTGTACAATTCGTCGAGTTTCTCAGCAAGAAAGGCTTCTCGCTTCTCCTTCCGTCTGCTACGAAAAAGAATGGCTTCGAACCTGGCATACGTCCGCAGCAACGCAATGACCCCGACGATTATTGGGCGAATACTGGCTAAGCGGCGTCGGATAATTTCGCTAAATTACCACAGCAGTTATTGATGTAGTTCAGCTAACAGTCGTTACTACAGGTTACTATCATAACTGGCTCTTTACTAATATAAATTGATTGATGCAACTATTGTAAATTTCTTGAAATGTTTTAATATAAACCAATCAAATGCATTCGAACTGGTGCGGTGAGCAGGAAGTGTATTCCAAGAAGGAGGATGCGTATTTCTGTTTATTTCTTCTCTCCAGATACACGCTAAAGGTAAGTGTTTAGCAATGGTCATATTGATAAATACGTGAACTGGAATAACGTTGTTTATACCGAGCATTAAGGCATACACCAACGAAGACTGCTGAATGTGCATTACATGCAGTAAACGGTTTGACAACTATAAACTGTGAAGCCATGATTCCTATTGAGTTTTAACTCTTGTTGAAGCCGAAGCCTCGTAGGCGTAGGTGTCACTAACAGTGACACTGCGATAGCACGCCCAGTGACACTGACAATCTGATGGGGGTGCACGCGGACTAATTCCAAGCGAAATCTGCATCGCCTTTTAACATTGATGTTATATTAACGAGAGGGAGATTGCCACGATGTGGTTGTCGGTGCTGGCTCAACTGACAACTGGGAAAACGCCAAGCCCAGTCACGACTCAACTCAAGCCTAGGCAACACCAAAGCCAAAGGCAAAAAAAAAAAAAAAAATGGTTATACTACACTCCATAAGCACACAAATTACTAGGAAGCAATACAAACAAAAAAGGCAAGGATAATTCAAGACTAGATAGATTAATTTCAAGTTTTTCAGTGTATTTTTGTACAGCAATAGTCAATATTGTTCAGAAACCATTACATATATATTTAATTATGTGGTCAATCCTGTGCCTAGACCCTAGGACCAGTTTAGAGAACACATATTTTGGTTTGTAAATTAATGAAGTTTATGCCTAATGTTAGCAACTTGTTAACTGCTGTTGTATCTTCTACAGACCTACCATGTGATCATGTTCACTGCATGCACGTCATCTGGTGGTTCACATAGATTGTGTCACCTGCTCTGGTGACCACACAATGGGAACGAATATGTCATCGTCGGCGGCGGCATCCGACCGGCAGTCGGTGTCACAGCCACCATCTCGACCAACAAGTTTTGCCGCTCGATCGACACCATCATTCCTGACGAATGACACCGAAAACGTTGTGGTACGCAGGGACAAGAAAAAGAAGATGTCTAGGTTTGCGACTTTGCGTAAGAAGCTGACAAAAGTTCGACGGCAGAGTCGCTCACTTGATCATGCACGTGCCATCCGCGATCTAACATCGTCGTGGACAATCCAGGAGACCAGCGCCCTGGTGGAGGAGTACGAAGCGAGCACAGCATTGAAGGAGCTGATGTTGCAGGCGAGTTTGGCACGGCCACATGCATCCACTCTGAAGGAAGATCTCTCTGTGCTCTATGACTATAAATACTGCACGGATGTCGACCTCATTTACAAGTCTGTGTGTTTTCCTGTGCATCGAGCCATTCTGTGCGTGCGCTGTCCATTCTTCCATACGCTGCTCGCCAGATATCCGCAGTATGGTGCGCAGGTGCCCGTCAACATTCACGCACAAGGTGTCGACGTCAACATGTTCTCGGTTCTGCTCCGCTACCTCTACACTGGCGAATTCAACTCGGAAGAGATGAGATCAGAAGATCTTGAGTTACTGGCTCGGCTGGCAGATCAGTTTGGCACCCCAAATCCACTCGAGCAAGATCTAAAGACGTTGCTTGAAACGTCCGTGAACAGTGACGCCCTTCTCATATTCTCATCAGAGTCTGAGATGCATGATGCGTTTACGCCAGATAGCGCTGTTGGTGAAGTACGGACCCAAAAGACGCATGAGCTGCGGTGTCACAAAGCGATCCTTGCGGCCAGGTCGCCGTTCTTCCGGAATTTGATAATGAGGCGGGCGCGTTCTGGTGAGGAGCTTACCGAGCACACGTTATCGTCACCAACATGTATAGTTCTCGACGAGTCAGTCATTCCACGGCGGTACGCACGTGTGCTCCTCAGTGCGATCTACCTAGACTCAGTGAACCTCTCGCTCATCATTCGCAGCAGTGTCAGTCTGTGTAGCCTCAGCGAGGTGCAGGCAATGGTGGCTGGGAAGAGTCACATGACCACCACTGATGAAGCAATGGAGATATACCAGATTGGACAATTTCTTGACTTCCCAGTTCTCTCGCAAGGTGAGTGTCTGTCACCGCAGGGGGGGGCACCTCAATGCGAACTCTTAATTGTTCCCCTGGTATGTGACAAGCGAGGCGGGCCGCCTTGCTGTTTTTCCATGCCGCCTCTCCCAACATATATGCCGAAATTGCCGCCTCGTAACTATTTCGTTCTTTCGCAATATAGGGTCTGCAGTGTCTCCAATTGTGACACCTTGCGAAGTTTCAAAATACTAGAAATGTAGACATTCATGTAACAGGGCGCCCAAACGGTAACTGCATTTGGGAGACAAGTGTTGCCCAAAACCGTATATACTAACAGGTTATCAATAACTTGGGCTAGACAATGATATGTTTGCACATAAATATCGATATACTAAACAACTTGTACTGTTTTATAAAACTTAAATGAGATAAACAGAAAGAAACTTACTTTTGTGGCATTCCAGAAATGACTGTTTAATTGATTCCATAGCATGCTAGCAACAAATAAAATATAATCTTTGGAACATAAACCACCAATTTACCATAATATTATGATATTATAATCATTTAAAGGCGATTATGAAAGAGTCTTCAGATGATACCACTCGATGCTTCCCAGAGAAGTTGAGATGGTGTTCGACTGAATAGGTCTGCCAGGGAGTAAAGTGTAAAACGTTTTGAGCAGTCCTTAGGACAGGATACAGCGCTATATAAGAACTTGCCTTTTACTTTTTTACTGACTCTGTCAGCGTGGTAACAAGGCCTGGGATTAGGGCAAGGAAAACATCACCACAACCAAGAACCAGTGGTCAAGTGGAAACCACGCCTCAACACGATGAAACAATCATGTTACAGCCTTTTATCAATCATGATTACTACATTTACAAGTAGTGTCTTGTTGTTTGATACATTCCCCTGTATATTCAAAAGTAAACGTTAAAACACATCAGAAAAAAGTTAAACACATTTCTCGCCTGTGGCGCTCGCATAGCTCACCCCTACCACCTCACCCATCATTTTACCCAGGGGAAACACTGTAATGTTATGTTTTGATAGTTGTTGGTAACAACATGTAGTGTTTGTTTCTTTCTCACACACATTTATGCACACATTTGAAATATTTTTTAAATCCTGAGGCTATTTACCAAAGAATCAAATTTTGCATAACTCTGAAAATCGCTACCTACAGGGTTTATTGTTGTAAGCAGCATGACAGCCCAATTGCTGGAAATTTAAATACTTCCTTTTTTCAGATATTTTTGGGGACCACTGGTCAATCTTCCGATGTTACATTTAGAACTAATGCACTCTTCATTAATTATCCACCTTTGACAGGGTCCAAAAGGACTGTTTTGTAACTTAAGTGTCATCAACTCACGCCCCTGCATTGTGATACGTACTGTGAACATGAAGTACCGTAATTCACCTTCTAGTGACCATCCATCCAATGTCAATGCTGTTGTGTCCCTGACCTCATCCATACATTGCATGTGCCATGTTCCTCTTTTTCGCCTACCTGCATTCATCTTTTAATATGCTAACTTTGGGTTCAATCTGGCAGCATCTCCTCCCAGCTGCCGACGTCCAGTCCACTCTTTCTGTTCTCATTTACCTTCTTGGAACATTGATCAAGCTGATCTACCAAGTTACCAACTGGTAAAGTGTTTAAAAGAACAAAGGTAGTTATAGTTAACTTTATACTTATTTACTTACCTGTATTGTAAACAAGTCTACAATATGTATTGTAAACAAGTTTACAATATATACAGTGTTCTACCGTTTGGGAAACAAGGAAACAGTGCATTGTGAACCTCTCTTCTCCAGTGCCAGTGGATACCACTGTAGTGTTAAGTCACTTTACTGTCACCATAATCAACTACAGAAATTAAAATGGTTGAGTGGAAATTAGATCAAAATACTGAAAATTGAAACAGTGAAAGGTGGTAATGGCTACAGTTGGTTTGTTGTTTCGTGGGTGGGTGTAAGCGGTAAATTATATTGGATTTTCCAACCAATATGTCTAAAGTATGGTGACCTCTTCAAGATGAATATTGGCTAGTTTCAGTTGCTTGATTCTTTGACGACGGACTCGTTATGTTGTACATTAATACAGTTTATTTAAATGCTATTATAATACATTTTTTGTCAGTCATGTTGTATGGTCGTTTGACCAATGTTTTCTCATGCCTTCCGACTGTGCGTAATATCTTGTTGTTAATGTTATCAAGTATTTATGTCAGTCCAGATCACAGACCAGATACAATATTTACTAAGTACTGGTTAGTGCTCTGTTCCTAGTCTCTTTTTGATATCTGGCATCTTCAGAAGTTTCTTCTAAGTTATCTTAGATATATACCTAGATGGCCTTTAGTGATTCCACTCCAGTAAATACTGTGACAATCTCAATGCAATACCCTAGTAACCAATTACACAGATCTCTGATTCCCACGGATGTATTTATTGGGTTTTGGGCTCTTGGCTGCATCAAATAATGATTTGGTAACTGTAAAAATTAAGCTCGTAGCTATCTGTAATAATTTAGTATTAGTTAATAACAACCGTATAAATAGTTACTTATTGATAAACAATTAGAGAATTACTTTGTGAATTAATAAATGTTAGTTATGATCATACATGTGGTAAACTGGTTAATAATAGTGTTAATGCAAGATATAATATTAGTAACTTTTATATTAATTTTTAATTGCATGGTATCAAGAAAAAGTTTCACACTTTCAACAGAGATTTCATTTCCCAAATTTGTTTAGATGCTGAAACCTAACATGAACTGAAATGAATCAATGCTACACTACTTTATCACAGAGAAGTGGACTTATTTGTGATAATTTTTTGTGTAAAACGCCAAAAAATATGCTCTGCATTGTTTGCAAACTTTTGTAAATTATCAGAAATTCTTGTTCCGGTTACCTGAACTTCTGCTGAAGACATCTATCAATAAGTTCAAGGCGTGAATAATGAGAGTGATAACAACAATAATTACAAATTAATATTAATTTAAACCAGACCTGGGGCCAAAGTACTCGGTACCCGTGTACTTGAGTACATTTTTGAAGTACTGGTACTCGTACTCATAAAACTTATGGGTCATGGACTCGTACTCATACTCATTGTACTCAGATTTTACGAGTACGTTATGAGTACATCTAAGTACTTTCTCAATGTGTACTGGGGAAAATAAATATATTTTGTTATAAAATGAAGCTTTCCTGAAATATTTAAATGTTCAACTTTTTTTAAAATACTTTGTTATTTCTGGTAGAATACCACCTTACCATCCCTACACATGTACTATGACTATGATATCCAAACATGGCAACAGGCATCATCTTTTCCTAGTCAGAAACACCCTGTTAAGCAAACAGTAATTGTAGGCTATCAGTTCAGGCCATAAACCTGTTTGTTTAATTAAGCAACCAGGGTGTCCATTAAGAGCCAATTAGCAGTTAACCCACCAGTTAGACAGGAAATGCCTTTGATGTAGTCTGGAGACCATGCCACTTGACAGTGGCAGACAGTGCTAACTGCTAAGAACAAGAACTGCCAGTCTTCCTCTGTAGATGTAAGGTGGCTCAAGTCAGGCTGCCTCCTACACTAGTATAATCCCATGCCAGCAGCCTGGCTAAAAAGTAACAAAGGGGATGCTGAGCCTGTTATGTGGACATGTGCTAACCCTCTCAACTAGTAGTCTACGATCAAAAAATATAAATTGCAAACTTATAATATCAGCAGATTGCTGATTGTAGAGGTGAACAAATACCACCACTTTCCTGTACACAATTCCTTATATACGGGTACAGTGTATTTTATCGGTATGCATTGATGTGCATACTGATTGGCAATAAAATATGCCCCTTACCAACCTTTTATATATGAATCCATCTTCCTTTATTCCAACATCAAACAAGCTGCGGCCACATTAAATCTACATATATCAATACATAACAAAAACATAAATACATCAGTCAGCTATGTACAGATCATCACAATGACCCACTGCAGTTCTGAGTTTTCCAACTCTGGCTCAGTTGGTCCCTCACCATTTCAGCATTCCAGCCTCACCAGCCCCAGTTGAAAGGGTATTTAGCATACCCGAGAAAGTATTCTGCCCTGAACGGTGCAGCCTGAAAGACTCAATCTGTGAACAATTCATGTTCATTCGGTGCAATGGCAAATAGATGATAAGATCATACGATGCCACTGAAATGAATGCCAATGAAGTGAATTTCAGTGTTGATGAAATAGTTTTTTTTTTAGTTTTCCTCAAAAATTGATCAACTGCCATTGCATATTCACTTGTGATGAGTTATATAAACTAGATTAATTAATCATTTTAAAATGCATTATTATTTAATATTTATACTTTTGTTAAATGTACTCATATTTTTACTCGTACTCATGAGAATGTACTCGTACTCAGCTTTTAGCAATATACTCGTACTCATACTTTTCCATCATCAAAGTTCTCGTACTTGTACTCATGAAAATGTACTCGGCCCCAGGTCTGATTTAAACACATAAATGCCACAAATTCTAACAAATGAAGCATGCAGTTGGTGAGATAGACTAAATCAAAGCAAAAACTCAATGTGCTTATTTTAAATGTATCTTGACTGTTGAACATTAATCATGAATGTTTTCAAACAACACAGTTTCCAAGACAGGTTTTCATATTTCTTTGGCAGGTTTCGATAATGCAATCAATTCAGTTCTGCTGAATTGTGCAGTCATGAGAATTGAAAACTAGATCCAAGCAACTCCCCAATGCAAGATATCATGCGTGAATATTCAAAGCCGTGGCTGTAGTCTCATCATTTAAACATAACTACTGCAGTAATTACTTTGGTTGCCTCAGAAGTCATTTTAACAGGTTGATCGAACTGGAAACGAAAGCCAGCTATGCTTGGCATGATTTGAATCAGTTTTTTTAAGTATGGAGTGCTCGGTTATTAAAGTATGACCAACTGTTTAAATGTGGAATGTGTGCCCTGGGGTATACACAGTTGTATGCAAGCTTTAATTGCTATCTTGCACAGGTTCTTAAATAACTAATTGAATTGCTGCGTATACTCACTGTACACACTAACAGCTGTGTGCTTCAAACTGTGTCTGTGTGACAATGATAAGTCCTGTGTGCTGCCCATTCGTCATCATTTCCCTGAACATTGGGGTATTTGTTCAGTTATTGTTCACTTATAATTGTTTGGTGTTGCAGAATCAGTGTTATTTGGTGAAGTTGTTGACGTTTAAATGTTACAATATCAGTTGTGTTGCAGATAGATTTAGGTGTACAAGTATGTGTACATACGTAGAATTTAATATTGCATTCACCATTTTAACTCGATACGCTACAGTGAAGTTGCTCAGAAACGAATTAATGTTTCACGGGGTTGTGTTAACTTTTGTTTTTAAAGTTGCAGAATATCTTAAATTATCGGTTGATAACCAGCTCAGTGTTTTATTGGTTTTTTACCAGTAGTTTGGTAGCAGGTGTAGTTTTTTGGCTTACACCAGCAGTCCCTATTGCTTCACCTGGTGGTAACTAGGAAATGCTGCCATCTGGCACCAAGACCTGAGCACTGGTTAATTAGTGCAGCTGTTTCACTGCTAATGAGCCTTTTGATGACATCTGATGGCAAACTTTCTGTGCATCACCTAGTCTGTTTACTATGCCAGCCAGCTAGGCCCTTGTGGTGGGGTGAACAATGTTGTGGGGTTGATGTTACTGTGGTGGAGGCATACATGTATGTTCAGTGATAAAGGCTGCCACTTTATCAGTCGCCGTGTTTACGATGTCAGCATTGCGTTTTATTCAGCGTCATGTGATGGCTAAAAATAAGCCTGTAATTGATTGTGAAGAAGAAAACATTCTCTTGGCACACCAGTCTTGCTGCAAAGAATATTACGTATATTGGCTGGGTGCCAGAAGGTCACAAGAAGAAAGTGCATGCAACAGATGTTTTAAGAATTTTTTTGTCGTTGTGGTTTTGATTTTCTTTGATATTTTCCATTACCGCTGATACAGTGGCAGCATGGAAGTCGTTCTGAAGGAAACTGTGGTAGTGGTGGTAAAAAGCGTTTCTTCATTGCTTTCATCTGTCATACTTATATATGAAGTCATACTTGGAAAGTAGTCATGAATGGTGTTAGTCAGTAATGGGCTAGTGAGGTTTGTTTCAGTTACTCCTACTGTTATGTATACAGTAAACACTATCAATGGTTGCGTGGAGAAAAAGTACTTATCAATGTGTTTGTGAAGCCCTTCTCATGAACAAGTAGATCAGTCTGATTTGAATTAATCTTAGTTGCTGTGCACATCAACCTGTAAGATCTGTCTTATGAAGATTTTCCTTTTATATTTGGCAAACGTTCCTGCTTTGTTTTTTTGGGGGGCACAAAATAGCCATCTCCATTTATAATGTTATTCAAATCTTTTTACTTTTCACACAAACACCACGCACGCACGCACGCACGCACGCATGCACGCACGCACGCACACACACACACACACAAACACACAAACACATCAAAAACACTGCAACACTTGTATCTCAGTGAAACATATCAATATGACAGATACATTCATCCATTTGTGCAAAACATTCTAGTAGTTGTTATCACTTGTGAAGTATACACGGTTAGATATTTGTGGAACATCTGCCTTTGAATCTTTCTAGCTCTCTACATGTAAAGGTTTTGTTCTAGATTCACCTCTGCAACCAACTGCTAGAATGCTCAAAAGTACACACCATCAAGTTAGGATAATTATGTGTGATGAAGGGTGGGTGCCTTAATGCTTTCCTCTAATGAACACTACACTGCGGCTGGTGTTGTGACTTTGTTATCATATGATATTTGATTCCTGTGCTGCACGCATGGCTTCAAGAACAATCAACAGGCACAGGGATTGCAATGACAGCATTACGCAATAGTTAGACTTAGTGGCTAAGTTAGTGCAGTGTTGTTGGTACGTAATCATAATTGACATGCACACATTTCTAGACAATATTACAGTAGGAACTAGCTTACACCCACCTGTGGATCACCAAACCACGGGCACCAGATGAGTTATTATAATTACTATTACAGTATTTACCTTACACCCACCCATGGAGCAACTAATCACGGGCATCAGATGAGTTATTATAATTAATATTACAGTATTTAGCTTACACCCACCCATGGAGCTATAGGCCACGAGCATCAGATGAGTAATTATAATTAATATTACAGTATTTAGTTTTCACCCACCCATGGAGCAACAAACCACGAGCATCAGATGAGTTATTATAATTAATATTACAGTATTTAGTTTTCATCCACCCATGGAGCAGTAAACCATGGGTATCAGATGAGTTATTATAATTAATATTACAGTATTTAGTTTTCACCCACCCATGGAGCAACAAACCATGGGCATCAGATGAGTTATTATAATTAATATTACAGTATTTTTATCTTAAAACTCATTCAGACTGGAGAGTTGCTCATTACTCAATTCATCCATTATTTACATCTTTCTCCAACAAGTCAAAAAATAATTTTTATGTACATTGCATCGGGTACACATAAGTAAATAACTCTAAATAACTACATAAGTTATGTTTTTGTAATGCATCTGCAGTTGGTAGATCAGAGACACACTGGGGGCTCGGAAAAGAACCATACTGCTCCAGAGTTAATATCAATAATAAATTAATAGCTTGTTAGTAGGAGTCCTAATAGCTTGACGTTAGCTGAGTATTTACCGGCTCAGCTCACTTTGAATTACAGGATCCTGTGATTGTGTCTATTACTTAATTAGTAAATTTCCACTATGACTTCAGCATCAAAAGAGGAACCCGGTCAAGGCAAGAAACATGCAACCAGACAACACAGGCTCAGTCCTCAGGCTCCACTTCCTCAAAGAAAATTGCCTTAAAGTGTGACTGAAAACAAACTTCAGTTGATAGACTTAATTTGATAGCAGCATGACGAAAACGGACACACTAATACTACCAACCAGACACAAGCTTGTCATAAGTGGTCAGGACCTTGTCCCTGAAGAACTATATCCTTGTGTTCTAACAAACCAAAAAATATCTTCAAATTACACACGGAGAGGTGGACATGATCAGATTTCAACAAATGACACAAGTAACCTATGTTGGAGCAAACAGCATCATCATAATATGCAGTGACACCGATGCGTTAGTCCTGCACCTCCATTACAACACAAAACACGGTCTTACCGGCAGACTTACAATGAAGTGTACCACGCCTTATCCGGCAATGATCAACACTGCAGTGACAGTTAAGAAACATAGTACTTAAGTGGAATCACCGTTTCTATCAGCACATTCGCTTTCTGGTTTTGACCCGGTAGCACAGTTGTATGGCGTTAGGAACGGAATGTCAATTCAGGAACTTCTAGCAGGTTGGCCCTTGGATAAACTCGGTGATATTCAGGCAAACATGCAAGGGGGCTAGATATGTCATTGCTGTGTGCTATGATGGAAAGAAGACAAAAACATGTAGGAAGTTCATGAGGAGGGCTGGTCACGAAAGATGGGTAAAGTGAAAGTGACAATGGAAGTAAAGACTCTTCCCAATAAAAGAGGACTTTGATGAAGAAAATGTTCGCCGGGCCCGCTTCCAGACAGCTATTTAGAAGTCAGCCCTTGATTGCACACCTCCACTACTGGATACCACGAAGTATGAACGGTCACTCAATGACGCAACAAAATAATTAATGCCAGTCACATTGCCATCTAGGGTCATTCTCACCCCACCTGAAATTCTTGAATTACTCGCATGTGGATGTTAATCAGACAAACCATGTCGTTCTACACTGTGTTGATGCTGTGCAGCTCGTTATGCGGTGCCTGTTGGGGAAAGGTGGACTATCAAAATGACAATGTATACAAGTTGCTGCCACCAGCATAAATAGCATAGAAAGCGGTATATTTGACTTGTAAAGCCTATGCCTGCATTTCACCAGATTTGATCATAAGAGAGTTGTGGACACCTCATGTAGATGGTATCATGTATACTTCAAGTTATTGAAAAAAACAATGTTTTGTTAATGAAGATGGTAGATTTATATAATACTTCTCCTTTGTAATGGCCCCATCACATTTATTTTCTGACAATATCAACATGGGGTTAGACACCTCATTTGAAACGCTGTCATAAATTGTTCTGAAGATATTGATAAAACATTGATTTGTTTCAATGGCTGCTGCTAATTTGCATATTAATTCGAAAGTGTTTGGTTGGCAGGACTACTATCTGAATGTCCTCAGCGATATTGTATAAACTGAAAACGCAGGTAGTTACTTCATCTGTTTTGCTATTAAACATATACTACAATAAGAGCTAAATTCAACATTTTGCAAATGGCGGCACCTTTTTTGGGTGTAGTGGAGTATTGTACCCATTTGGAAACATCCTGAGCAGTAACACAGTCCTTGGCCATAGACACTTCCCAGATATTTACAAAAATATAATATTTCATAACGGCGACACTAATTTGTATATTTTGAAAAATGCTCAAGGGTGCCAGGGTGGCATCACTCGGATTCCTTATAAGGACACCCCAAAGATATAGAACCTGCAAAAAAACATTGTCCAGACCCTGCTGCAAGGTTTTCTGCCTTACTATCGGACTATGTGTCTATTTTTGATAATCTCACTTGCATTCCAATTTTGTACATGTATATTTGGATAGTAATGTGCTGTCAAAGCATGTAGCTACTTAAAATTACAGGAATATTGGATCGGTGAGACCTTGAGATGCTTCTCTCAAGACTAGCTACAGACATGGTTGATGATGTCATACACTTCTTTAGTACTTTGTGACGATGAGAAACCTCTACTTACAAGTACAACAGACTATAGACATGGAACGATGGTGTCATACACTTCTCATATTTTATGACAATAAAAGGTATATAAAACACAGACTAAGGACACGGTTCATGATGTCATTCACGTCTAAGGTACTTTGTGTACAAAACAATGGAAGACATCTACAACAACATACTACAGACATGGTTGATGATGTATGCTTCGTCAGTGCTTTGTGAGGATGAGAAATATCTACATCTATGCCATTCTACAGATCTAGATATGACTGTAGACCCTAGGTGTCTGTACACAAACATGGCGCTGTCATCATAGATACATATTGCCCTGTCACTGCATCAGGACTCACACCCTGGGCTGCTATCATGACAGGGCACTGACAGCATGCTTTACTGCAGCAGGGAGCATCTGCCTTGATACAGAGGCTGAGAGAAGGGGAGACAGGATGTTTACAGCTTCCTCACTCAGGGGTCCAGCCAGTTGACTGGCCCAGGACACCCGGGTTTGATTACTTGAATCTAGGTTTAAATGATTAAATGCAATGTTTAGTTGTGATGAATGAAGGTGTTAGCGGTTAGGTGACATTTATAATAGGTGATCGCTTTTTGATGTTTGCGTATTGATGTGGTGAAATTGCTCAGGCTTTAGTCCACAAAACTAGGTATACAGTTAGCAAGATTTCAGCCCAGAAGCAACTTGCATTGGAATGCATGTGGCCAAAGGATATCAAAAATAAAACTATTTCTAATCTGTGTGTGGTCCGTAGCTGTCAGATGTCTATCAATTCAGGTTTTAAACACTAACTATTAATAGCATGCAGATAATTTACACAACTTTGTTACCATTCTTTGTATTCTTTCTAGCAACTCTATCTTTATCACCAGTAGATGGTCTTATATGACACGTGGCCAGTTGGAACAATCTTGACATTTGATTCGGGTGCTGTGAACAAGTTTACATGGGTGGGAACAGTGAAAGCCTCCATCTAATTGTTTGTTTCCACACGATAGAGATCTAGTTAAATATTGCTTTACAGCTGTAGTTTGTAAATACAGCTTTATGTTTATCAGCCATTCCAAGCTAACATATGCATCATCATAATTTTGTTCAGATGTTGCCAGGAGTTGAAAACTTGAACTTTTTACAAAGATATAGATTTGGGGGTAATAAATGTTAAATATCCCATGGATATGTTACTTCTTTCCTATAACCATGGTCCATTATGATACACCCCTCCGAATGCTTTAAAATATAGCAAATGCAAATAGTTTTTGAACAGTTAATTTTTCATGGAAATCTTCATCTGGTCCGGCTGAAATTGGCAGCCAAAATGGCAAACTGACAACACTACTGCAGCAGAGTGCATTTGGTCTGACAACACTACTGCAGCAGAGTGCATTTGGTCTGACAACGCTACTGCAGCAGAGTGCATTTGGTCTGACAGCTGCTCTCAGTTTCTTGAGCTGAGGAGATGCAATCTACCTCATTTTGATGTCACGGAAGTTACAAAAATAAGTACTTTGTTTTATATCAATAACGTAACCCTCACTATATTGTGCGTGTTATTAACATGTACCATTACAGACTTAGTTAATGTGCAGTTCTTGAAGTAAATCCTTCTAGGTGCTGTAGCTAAATGACAAGGATGTTTGTTTGAATTGCCTGTACAAAAGTGGTAATTTCTACAACTGGAATCCCATCGAGGATAATCATATATATATATATATGTCCAATACAAACCCCAAATATAATATAATATAAGGTCAATGTTTTCTGCTGCTGTTCTGTAGGAAGCCAGGAGACTAGCTTTGACTTTGAGCATGCATACGAGACTAACCATCTGAGATTAAAACTGTTTATTTCAAGTAGTCACAACAATAAATGAACCTACACGACACTGTTAACTGTAATTCATGCAATATTCATATATATACACAGGATTTGGAAATTAGTATATTTTGAGAAACTAGTTAATCGTACTGTATTTTGGACTTTATTAGTTTATTGTGATTTCTGTTTTGGGATTTTGTGAAAATAAATAACAAGAATTTAGCAGCTTTTGCATTTTGTTTTATACTGCTGGAGCTACTCGTCACCGAAGTCACGTTTGTTTTGTCTCGGAAGTCACGCACATCCAGTACTCTCTAAGAACAGAAAATTACTGATTCCTGGTAGCTTGTCTCATTTAGGAATCTTCAAAACTCTATGTAGTCAATTATGCAAGACAAAATCGTTTATCTCTCCTAGGAGGCGACGAAATGGGTGAAACATATACTCAGTCTATATATTTTGAATACTAGCAGTCACGGAAGTCACGTTTTTCACCTCTAATTTTTCCCATGAAATTTTATATGAAAGGTGTATACCATCAAGCCCCACTTTACGGTTACGCCAGTAATACAGCCACCTTGCAATTCAGGTCAATGGTTTTTGTGATGTTCAATAATGTACAGGAAGTCTGTCCTGCTAAATACCTGCTAAACCTCACTATTCCGGTCACTTTTTTCCAGTCGCAGTGGTGACCATAGTAGTGAAGGTCCACTGTACAATATCTCAAATGATGTATTCTCCATTTATATATAAACCAGGTTCTCACATTCTAATAATTGCATTGTTTGTGTAACTCTGGACTGTGTAGTCACTAGGTAGGGGTCACTTTAGTCACAGTTGGAACCAGTGTGACTTCTGCTGGTGTCTTGTCTTCTCTTCTATCAATAATTATAGTGGTTTTATCAGTTATACCAGAATGTACCGTGTCACTGTTTTTTAAGACCCTTCATGTGGGAAAATTGCACGTGTATACAAAATCTGATGGTGTTAGTATGAGACTTATTACCAGATGTGTATCCACTAGAAAAGAATAAATATTTATATCATATTAATTGTCTAAACAAGTCATATTTAAATATAAAATAATAAAGTATCTTTTATATAGCTTTCCTTGTATAACTTTGTGCCTGGCAAAATAAGATCCATTTTAGAGGGTAAATTGGTTGTAAATAAAAATGTAAAAAACGGACATTCCACAAGCAGTGTAGGCAAACATGTAGTGATATTTGGAGGAAAAAACTTGTTTAAAAAACGGAAAGCCCCCCAATGTAAATGATGCTCAAGTAGCCCTGTATGGTAATTGCCGCCCCCCCCCCACCCCCCGAGGCTGTCCAGTGGATGTAATTGACAGTCTTTAAACTCTGCAGTTGTGAAGATGTAAATGAACCAACAATTCTGCAAATTGCAACAAGCAGGTTGTTACAAGTGTGGGACCTGGGCTAGTCGGGTGTACTCAGCTCCAGTAGTTGATGGGGTCAGCCATGATAACATCTCATGAGTTGCAGTAGTTGGTGCTATACATATTGGACCAGGACACAGAGATAACAGTTTGGCGCGACATCGACAATGGCTGCACCAATGGTGGAATTATGAATAGCTGATCGCCTCATTACGTTGTCGTTGTTGCGCATGTGAGTCAGCAGCCCATTGCCGTTGCCAGCAGGAGTTATTCATTGTGTGTGTGTGTGTCGTAGAATCTGCAAGTCAAACCAACACACACTTTGGCTGTAGGACTAAGAATGCAGGCGTCACGGTCTCATTCAGGACTCACAAACTTTATATTGTTAGTGTTACTAGAAAATATCACATATGTATCATTATGCGTAATTTATTAAGCACAATGACCCACCTGCAAATTGGTATATCAAGATTCAATAATTAATCAATAATATATTAAATTTGAAAGCATAAACTCTATAAATGAAAATCAGATTTATATAAAAAAAATTATAAAATAATGCAAGATAATGCCGAACAAGTGCAGTAACTATTCTTCTAGTAAAATGCAACATTCTATGTGTAAATGTTTATTGACCTAGTAAATAAAGTGTAAACTAATGAGATTTGGTAGGCATGGCACTTTCCTTGTAATGTTCCCAGTGAGTTTACTTTGATGATTTACCAAAATACCACAAATACAGTAATAACACAAAGCACAGCATTCATTATACAACCAACCCAAAGACTGTGATTTGTTGAATGCATAGTTTGTTGACATTTTCATTGGGATCAGAAGATTTGTGCTCAGAGAATCTTATCTAAGTGTGTCCACCTTGTACACTGTAGCCTGCAGCCAGTAGGACTCGATACACCTACACTAGTCCCTTGAAGACCTGCCACAATGCATGATTCAGTTAAAGGACCATGTGACACTGGTGTTCTTTTCAAGTAGGTGATGCATGTATCAGTCAATACAGTGGCGTGTGACCCATGTGGGGTAGTGACTGATCTAGTATTCTACTTTGTATTTAAACCATGTGGTGGTTATTCTGTGGTTACTATAGAGCAGTACACAGTACAAGATTCAATAACTTTATTGTCCGTTTGTAACATTGCATTAAAACAAAGAATTTTTATGTCTGCCCGGCAGTGCTGGTACAAGTACTCCAATAAAGTAATTAAGTAAAAGTAACTAAAAAAAAACTACTAAAGTAAAAGTACCCCCCAAGAAAGTACTTAAGTAAAAGTAAAAAAGTACTTGTATCGAAAAGTACTTAAGTAAAAAAGTACAAACAATATCTGGCTGTCAGATTATTCCAGTATGTGTCCATTATCCAAAATGGACACATACGCCAAGCAAAGTTTTTTAGATAAATACTGATACCACTACTACGTAATAATAATAATGAACATTATTTACTTATGATAATCAACAGATTAAAAAATAAATGCAATATTGTACAACAGGAGAGAAGAATGCAAAACTTAATTAAGCTGCTTTACAACCATTAAAAGAACTGTATGGCATATCACGTTATGCATTACCTTTTCAATAAAGTAGTTTTCAATAAACAGCAAGACTTTGCCATTGTCACCTCACTCTGTCTGATTGACTCAAGACAAATGCATGAGGATGTTTTTTCACACTTCATGAGTCATAAGGTCAGTGGTATGCATGTAGCCACTGACTAAAGTTAGTATAAGATGAAGTGCTGTTTAAACATTGCCCAGCAATTAATCAGTGAATGAATGGGGAGCCAATGAGGCCTGTACCATTAGCCTTGTGTGAAAAGGGGTTTTGGCTGAGGACTAAGCTCCAAAGGACAATTGAATCCCTTTGGACAGGCAGCAAACACACTGTGCCAATATCACCTGCTTGTAAACATCAAGGCTAGCACAAAAGAAGCCATGATTCCTCCAAAGTGTAGTCAGTCAAGGATTACCAATGCAAACAAAAGCCTGGTGAAGCTGCTTCATCCCTGGAGTTATAACATTAAAAGTAACTAAAAATATGGAAGTAGAAAATAAAAAAGTACAGAGTTACGTTTCAAGTAAAAAGTAATCCCTAAAAATGTACTTTGTTACCAGTACATTTCAAAAAATCTACTAAGTACTGTAACAAAGTAAATGTACTTCGTTACATACCAGCACTGCTGCCCGCTTGCCTAGATTTTGTGTTGAAATTTGTACAGTCAAACCATTCTTTATGATCACCTTCGTAATGAGGTCACCTCATAAATTAAGGTCACCCTCACCAAGTCTCTGGCAGTTTATTTCCATAAGAGAAGAGTAAAGGAAATGAATCCTGCTAATGTGGTCACCTTGCTATTCAGATTGCTTTGTTTTATTCTTGAGGGTGGTCTTAATAGTGGGGTTCTAGTGTACTTAATAGTGAGGTTCTATTGTACTTTAGCATTCATGTAAGTCATCAGACTCAGACCCAGTTTGAACACAGTGCCACACTTGAAAGCTGGTAATACAGAAAAAAACAGTCACCACTCTGCTTTGGAAACCTTAAAAGCCACGCACAATGTCTTCAACTATAGGTGTAATGGAGGTGAGTTATGTGTGTTCTATGGACAAAAATAGAACACAATGGGGTCTGTAAATGCATTAGAATGAGTACAAAATACCTATATTGTGTGTGTTGCGTAATCAGCGAATTTAGGTGCAAACCACAAATGGGTATCATGTGGATGAGTTTATTTTTAGGATTATCCTTCTCTGGAGTTAATTAGTCCACAATGGGCTAAGTATTTACACCCTGGTGGGGATCTTTGACTCCCCTTGGCTTATGGTAGAAAGGACAAACAGCTTTTACTATCTCAAACGAAAGTGGCAGAAATAAGTGGTGAGTGCCCTTGAAAGCTTAGAAATGGCTTCAGGTAAATGTGACACTCTTGATTGACACTCTGATGCTCTAAACATTGTATATGCTGCTGCACTCCCAATTTATATGCAACATATTTTGTGCTTACTCTTAATAAATGTCATAATTTTCCATTTCCGGTATAGTGTTTAATATTGTTAGACTTTTGCATAACTTACTATAATGTTAAGTATTTTTTTTTAAACTTTCATTTGTCTAAATTTAACTACGTTTATTTAAAATTATGGTATTTTTAGAAATTGTAGTAATGGCAGGTTTTGTCATGTTTTTGGTAGGTATTTGGATGCGGCTTTGTATAATAAACATGTTATTATTTTAAAATGTCAATCTGTTTATTAAAGTAAAACACCACTATTATAATCCCTCAGGTTGTGAGGACATCATAGCTGACAGTACGACAGTTGACAATCTTGTATCCACACTCGCCTGGAGCCAGGAGCCACATGGCTCCACCTGGGTGCACCGTCAGGCACTACATTTCCTGCAGGACGAGTTCCTCCAAGTGGCACACTCGCCAGTGCTCATCGAACTCAACAAGGTGTACATGATAGCGGCGATTCGCTCCGATTTCCTGCAGGTCAGTGAAGATTCTTCCCATGGGGGGTTTACAGGGGTATTCACCCAACAAAATGCTTCTTGTCTGACTTTCAATTGTCCAGCCGCATGTCAAACCATTTTTTCTATGTTTACTTAATACTAATAGATAAGTTAATAATATGTGACCTGCCACAAAAAAAGTGGATATTAAGTTGCACATTTTTTTTTGTTCGTATGCAAATTAGTTTTAGACATATCCAATGTATATGTGAATTTTTACCTTAAAGGAAATAAAAATAAGGCATTAGGTAAAATCCTTTTTCCATGTGTACACAAAGTTTAACATTGTATGTAACATTTGACAACATTAAACAAATACAGAAACATAGATTTGTAGCATAAATTCGATTTTAAGCCCGTCTGTGAAGCGATTCCTGCGGAAAATGAAATTTTAATGAGCTAGGCGATCACGTGGTATCGTGACGTCACTTTTGACACACACTCGCATCAGGCCGACCCTTTCCATGCATTCAGAGCGTGTTTACAAGGATAGCTTTTGGGTCGAAACGAGCGTCAGAATGAGTTATTGTGCAATATTCCGACGTAATACAAACACTACCCCGGGTAGTCATCATAGAGGAACAAGCAGTTATGTTAAGGTTCCACATGAATCGAATTTTATTCAAAACAACGAATGTGAATGGGCCTACAAGTCGACTAGGTTTCGCCGAGCTTGGGCTCGTTTTCAGAATAATTATATCGAATGCAACCAACGGGAGATAATCTACACCAATAAACATACATAGCAAACATATATTGTATCCAGCTACAGAAAGTAACGTGTTTAATCTCATAATATCACCAGAATATCAATATATGAAGCAGAAGTTGTACAATTTATCATAACAACTTAAATCAGTCAGTGAATTTCTGTTGGTGCCGCTAGCTTAGTTGGTAGACGCGTTGGTTTCTTGCTATTTATTTTACAATCGGTCGACGCCGGTTCAGTCCTGACAGCATGCAAACCATTGATTTTCTTTACACTTTTCTTGTTTATGTTTTCAGGAAGTAATATAAACCAAATCATTTAGTATACTATGATGCACTGCTTGTAAATTTATTTTTATTTTTGTAGTAATTATTTATCCGCCACGAAAATGAAAAAATGGTCATTATATATAACAATGTTTCTAAATGTTATTTATCCAGACAAATCACAATCTGTTTTCACATATATAATTACTATATACTACCGTACAATATATTTACAATTAATAAATTATATAGCCAATACATTATATTTGTTTGGATAAATCAAATTTAGAAACATCGTTAGATAATGACCATATTTTCACCAAAAAAAAAAGATTTACAAACAGTGCATTATAGTATAAAATGATTTGGTTTATATTATTTCCGTGAAAACATAAACCAAAAAGTGTAAAGAAAATCAATGGTTTGCATGCTGTCAGGATTATGATAAATTGTACAACTCCTTCATATATCGATATTCTAGTGATATTATGAGATTATACACGTTATTTTCTATATACATGTTTGCTATGTATGTTTATTGGTGTAGATTATCTCCCATTGATTGCATTCGATATAATTATTCTGAAAACGAACCCAAGCTCGGCGAAACCTAGTCGACTTGTAGACCCATTCGCATTCGTTGTTTTGAATAAAATTCGATTCATGTGGAACCGTAAGATAACTGCTTGTTCCTCTATGGTGACTAGTGTTTGTATTACGTCGGAATATTGCACAATAACTCATTCTGACGCTCGTTTCGACCCAAAAGCTATACTTGTAAACATGCTCTGAATGCATGGAAAGGGTCGGCATGATGCGAGTTTTAGTCATAAGTGACGTCACATCTCGGCATCCCGAAAAGTGCGCCAAAAATATGCATATTCGAAAATGTCCGGATGCACAGCATAAAATGTGGAATTTGTAATTCATTGAATTTTTTTGATTTTTTTGGCTTGGTGGACGTGGAAATAGATAGCAGGATGTAATATAACATGAATTCAAGCAATAGGTGTTTTTATTCCCTTTAAGTAGAGGCGTTCGTCAGTGTAACACACCAACTGCTTCAGTACATGTGACGTATGCCCTTGTCTCTGTTGATTGGTGCCCTGGCCTTTCTGATCCATATGGCTTCTTTGATTTGTCATGCTCTTCTGTCGGCTTCCTTGTGCACTAGTTGTGCTCCCTCGTTTTGTACGTTTTTGGATTCCACAGATCAAAGCTTTAAAGGGATACTTAATTTGTTTTAATACATTCAGTAATTTTTTTATTTATTGCTAAATTTGAAGCAAACTTCAAAAAAGCAATGTTTTGAGAAACAAGGTAATTCTGATTCATCATATCGTCTATTGTTTTTTTAATCTATGGTTCGTATATATGCATGTATATTAGTAGTTTTGTATGATTTGTCAAAGAAAATAAAGTACACATTGAAAGATGAGATTACATGGTACATATATTTCTATCAGAATCACAAACAGTTATTTTTGGGTGGTGGGCAGAACTGGCCTGTGCGGCTTAAGTAGATTTCATATATATATATATATATATTATATATATATATACAGTTCACTGTGATGGGTCATATTTTATAATTATTAATTCAGATATGTCCTTTAATAGTGGTATGTCTGGTCATTGTGTCCGTTCAAAGCCATTTACTATTCACCCATAGGCTGATCTGTTTATTTAGCTTCTTGAACTGAGACAGTGTAGGGGAACAGAATTGTCCAAGCTGTTTCGAAACAGCCACAGCAGAAGATTGAAACACCGACCCTGTTGCTCTATAATAATAATAATAAATTTTATTGATAAAATTCAATTTATATAGCTTTGGAATCCGACATGGCATTCTCATAAATGTGCTAAATGTTTCAGTGACATCAGTTGTATTCTAGTGTGTTTTTCCTAGCAGTGTATATTAACATATGTTAGCTGCAGGATCTGGTTCAATTTCATTTGCAATCATCAATTACTACCCAGCCCTGTTAAAGCTCAGTTACTATTATGGCATTTCATTGAAGGTCAATTACAATTAGAACATTTAAACAAGTGCTGTAGGTCCTAGGTTGAACACAACTGCGTAGAAAGTAGCTTTCATATACCATTGCTACTCTTGTTTAATCATTGTTTTATTGAATATCTCAGTTGCAGTTACCAAGCACCACAACAGGACAATTACAACAATAGCACTGAACCAAAATTAAAATTACACTGACATTGTAATCAGTTACAGATTTACACAGTTACAATCGAACACAGTGCAAGTTGGCAGTCAGTTGGACTGGAGGTAGCTGAAACATGTGTAGCCATTTTCAGTACAGTGATTAGTGATTACTCAAACATCAATCAAATTTTAATGAAGCTGTTCTGTTTGAGCCAGATGTTTGATTGAAAAGTGTCCAAAACATGTGATTCATTACACATTAGCTGTGTTTCAGTTAATGCAATTTAACGTTCAGGAAAACTGGTGATGTGAAAGTTATGTTTCTGTGGAAAACCACGTCATTGGGAAACCAGGAAGAAATGTTACACTTTTACAGCGCAGATTGCATTTCTAGGCAGGTTTATTTGTTTTATGTAATGAAGATTTACTATCTTTATTATAAAACACATTTGTCTGGTAGAATGTGGATGAAACAACTGTTGACATCACGTATGACCTGTCACAGTGAACCGGGTGTTCAATCCCACAGGCCTATTGTGCATTTGAGCCAGAAATAGCTGTCTAGGTCATGTGACCTGCCACAGTGAACCGGGTGTTCAATCCCACAGGCCTATTGTGCATTCGAGCCAAAAATAGCTGTCTAGGTCATGTGACCTGCCACAGTGAACCGGGTGTTCAATCCCATAGGCCTATTGTGCATTCGAGCCAAAAATAGCTGTCTAGGTCATGTGACCTGCTACAGTGAACCGGGTATTAAATCTCACAGGCCTATTGTGCATTCGAGCCAAAAATAGCTGTCTAGGTCATGTGACCTGCTACAGTGAACCGGGTGTTCAATCCCACAGACCTATTGTGCATTCGAGCCAAAAATAGCTGTCTAGGTCATGTGACCTGCCACAGTGAACCGGGTATTCAATCTCACAGGCCTATTGTGCACACGAGCCAAAAATAGCTGTGCAGGTCTCGTTCCATTACAATATCACCATTCAATGTGAGTTTATTTTCCTCGACAAATAATAAAGTTTGGTTCAGTTTTAACAATAAGTAAAAACTACCAAATGTATTTCAACAAATGAGGTGCCATTTTAAAGCTTATGATCTGTGGAATCCGAAAACACACACCACTTGAGACAGCAACATTTCTTGCTGCCTAATGGAATCTTGTAACCGTGAACAATATCTTTCATATATATACAAAACTTTGCTTCACAATTTGGCAATTTACTTTCCAAACCACTTTGCTGTGGTAGGTCGCACGTGTTCAGTATGAAGCTGTTCTGTAGCTGTAGGTCGCACGTGTTCAGTATGAAGCTGTTCTGTAGCTGTAGGTCGCACGGGTTCAGTATGAAGCTGTTCTGTAGCTGTAGGTCGCACGTGTTCAGTATGAAGCTGTTCTGTAGCTGTAGGTCGCACGTGTTCAGTATGAAGCTGTTCTGTAGCTGTAGGTCGCACGTGTTCAGTATGAAGCTGTTCTGTAGCTGTAGGTCGCACGTGTTCAGTATGAAGCTGTTCTGTAGCTGTAGGTCGCACGTGTTCAATATGAAGCTGTTCTGTAGCTGTAGGTCGCACGTGTTCAGTATGAAGCTGTTCTGTAGCTGTAGGTCGCACGTGTTCAGTATGAAGCTGTTCTGTAGCTGTAGGTCACACGTGTTCAATATGAAGCTGTTCTGTAGCTGTAGGTCGCACGTGTTCAGTATGAAGCTGTTCTGTAGCTGTAGGTCGCACGTGTTCAGTATGAAGCTGTTCTGTAGCTGTAGGTCGCACGTGTTCAATATGAAGCTGTTCTGTAGCTGTAGGTCGCACGTGTTCAGTATGAAGCTGTTCTGTAGCTGTAGGTCGCACGGGTTCAGTATGAAGCTGTTCTGTAGCTGTTTCTTATCTGTAGTTAACGACCAACGTAAGTGCACTATAGAGGTTGTCTGGGCCTGATACCCTAGGTTTGACCCAGCTTACGGTAGTTGATGCTTAGATTTATGTATGTGTGTTGTCACCCTATTGGTCCACAGGCAGGTGAACATGACGTGCTGAGTGCCGTGCTCAAATGGGGTGAACATCAACTGATCAGACGCATGGAGGACAGGGGTGAGTGCAAATACTCCATGTTTGGCTGGGAGCTACCCCAGTTCTTGCTTTTTAAGGCAGTCTCTGAAACCTCTGGGTCAGCCATATAAAAGTTTTGATTCCCATAACATGCTGCTATAAAATCGTCCACATGTGATTCATCAAATTGAACCTGAGAAAGTTGGGAATCAACTACAATTAGTGATGATTGTTTGCAAAACTATTTGTCTAAGTATCAACTGCAATAATAACCTGACTGTATTCATCTTTAAAAACATATAAAAACCAAAACATTATTTTCTTAAACCCGCAATTTGTTATTTTTTTAACCAAATGTTTTAAAACCAAAGCTGACCTTTTTTTAAACAAAATCATTTCTTTTTGAAACCTAAGTTTTTCTTTCTAAACACGGTTATTTTTACCCACATTTAAGCTGTTTAAAATTACCTCTTTTAAGCGATATGTTTAAAAAAGTACATCACTCCCACTCATTGAGATACAGACTTAGTTCTCGTCCTCCCAGTTATGTATTTTCATTCCTTACCATCTGCGTGTGTTGGCACATGTGCAAGCATGCATCCTTGATTGGTGTGCACACGTGGCTTGTCGTCATGTGCAAGTGACCTATTGAGTGATTTCTAATGTAAAACATGTGCATGACTCGTGCAGGATTTTGTGCATGAATTATGCAGGATGCTGTTTGCATTGATTCCACCTGCCATGTAACATGTACATGAATACAAGGAAGTCTATCAAACTTGTGTTTTAAAAAGTCTGTACTGTTTCACACTTCAGCAGTGGTTCTCAGTCGGAAACTTATACATTTTAACAATAATAATAAACATGGTTTAGTCCTATAAACCTTGTATAATGTGCAATTTATGTTTCTTATGGGTTATGAATTTACAATGTATATATAGTAATAGCTAAATTAAATAATTACATATATGGTATTTGTGGATTAAAATAAGTTGAGTAAAATGTGGGCATCTTACTAACAGTTGCAATTTTTGGGTTTTGACATTGAAACTGTTTGGTTTAGAACTCTTATCTTGAGTCTTTGTGCGAACAAACATGACCATTTTGTCAGCTTCTTGTACTGTGTACATATTGGATTGTAGAACCTGTCTAGGTTACTCGACTCGGGAACAGGGAGTGAATCTTGATTAGATATGGATCATGCCCCTGGGTATTGGCTGTTTGCATAGCGTGTTTACAAGGCATTTATTGATTGTTCATTGCTAACCCATTTTCGTTTTTCTGCCATGCTGGCAGCTTGTGTGCAAGCAGAAGAGGTTATTTTAAGAGTTTATTAGTTGATTTGACTTGTTTTCAAAGTTTTGGGCAGGGAGCATTCTTCAGAAATACCTTGGAATGGACAATCTTTTATTTTCTGTATGGATCCAGTTAAAGAATTGCATATTGTTTTCACTGTACTTTTTATTTATTTTTGACACTGGCAAAAAGAATTAATATTGTACGTAGCAAGTTCTGAAAGAGGTGCATATTGAATAAACACTAGTATCTATATAATATTATTATAATATTAATATTCTAAGTTTGGAGCATTGTAAATCTGTCACCTCCCAGGCACTGAGCTGCACTCGTTTAATTTGATTTGCCAATTTAGAGTTATTAAGTTTGTCAGTGTACAATGAGTTATCAGTGATTGCCCAAATGGCACCACGGTGTAGTTATACTATAATTATTATCTGCCGCATGCAGTGCCGTAAATCACTAAATTATGACAGCAAATATTTAATGGTCATGAGAACGAGTTTAACAAAAAACAGTAATTCACACAATTGCTGCCCTTGATTTGTTACTCCACAGGTGGGGGAAGGGATCAACTCAGAATCTTGATGTCCAATATCTGGAAATGTTCGTCTGAGGGGGGGGGGGGCTGAGGCCAGATAAAAATAATTTCATCTGACACCGACATTCTGAGAGGATCCCTAAGCTAGTATTGAACTTAAGCTCTGGAATAAAAAATAATAATGTCACGTGTGTGTCGTAGAACCCAACCTGCTGAGTCACACGGCGCACAGTGTGAGCAAGAAGGGCATCAAGAAGCGGGACCTCAACGACATTGAACTGCGAGAGATCCTCGTTGAGTTGCTGCCCCACGTGCGCACGGACCACATAATTCCACAGAAGAACGAGGTGTTGAACAGTGTCGTGAAGCGTGGCCTCATCAGCGTGCCACCATCGCACATGATCGGCGATGCGTGCGCCTACACGAGCGCCAGCCCGTGGGTGCGTGGCAAGAACAACGGCATGTTCATCAAACCCAGGCTCTTCTTGCCATATTACGAGGAGGCCAAGGTGAGTGGGTGTGTGTCTGTTATCTGTATGTGTGCGTGCATGCGTGCGGGCAAGTGAGTGCTCACAGAAAATGTAGGCCATCGACAGAAGCAAAGGTAAATTCTTATATAACGCAGTGTCCAGTCTTTATCACTACTCAGGACGCGTTACACTTTATTCCCTGGCAGACCTGTTAAATCGAACACCATATCAACTTCTCTGGGAAGCGTTCAGTCACTCTGCAATCAATGTACAATTTGTATACAATTATTCACCACTGTCTATTGTCAGGAGTCCTCACATTTCCGGTTTCTTGTCATCTTTGCAAATTCTGCAGCGGTCTTTTCGCAGGTTCTTGTGCATTCCAATATAACCACCCTTGAAAAAAAATTTGTAACGTCAAAACATGCAACAATCGACACATCGTCTACAAATTGTGTTTGCGTTAAATCATAGAATGATGGCTCCATCCCATATGCATGTGGTATATGTGATGTCTGGACCCCCTTCGTGTACACATCAAGTCTGACCCCCTTCCCACTACTCAATAGGCATACTGTGTGTGCAGTAGACAAGTAGCCTAGACCTTTTCCCCACATGTACTCATGGCATACGCAATCACTGTTATCACCCTCAATCACTGTTATCACCCTCATCCTCAGTGTGTACAAAATTTATAGAGATTTGCAGATTTTGTTCTGAAAATGATTTCTTGTTTATTTTAGGACATTGGTAAAGGACTGATTATACCCAGTACAGCATGAATTATTTACTATACATGTTCGCGTGTGCGTGCATGCGTATATGTGTGTTTATCATATAGGAAATTGGGTATCTATTAGTTCTGCCATGTAGTGTTTTGTTTGGGGAAACAAGATGCCACCTTTTTAAGGGTCTGGATCTGCCTATCACTACTGTATATCCGTATTTACAGTAATCATCACCAATGTGTATGTATGCATGTATCCTGTAAACAATTCTATTGCAATGACTCCTACCATGTGCTGATTTGTTGGGACGAAAGTACTACCTTTTTTCAGGGTCTGGATGTACCTATGATTGTCTGTGCTGTATATCCATTTTTCTGTAATTATCTTCAATGTGTCTGCATGCGGGCGTGCATTGCAGTGCGTGCGTGCGTGCGTGCATCCTGTACAATTGTGGATAGCTATAAGTCCTGCCACGTGGTATTTTTGCGGAGGAAAGAGTATCTGTTTTTTATGGTCTGGATCTACCCATGATCATCGGCACTGTAGATATAATTATCTATAATAATTATTATGAAACAATACGGTTCTGAGTTTAAAATACATGTACGGAGTTTAAATTTTGTATGTGAACTAGCGAACCCATCGGAAATTCTTCAGGTTGTGATAGGCAATTTTAAAATGACACTTCTCCATAAGTTTTGCACATATGGAGCTGAAATGTTGAATGCAATTTAGCATGCCCGTTGGGGTGGTTTGTAAATTGAGATTTTCTTCGAAATTCGTCTGGGCAATAATGATCTCGGGGGTCACATATATATGACTGCAATTTTACCCCGGCCAACGCCCCGTAACTCAGCTAGTATATCCATATTGTCAATAATCATCACTAATATGTGTGCATGCACCGTGACCACTTCCTGTTTGCACCTCTCGTTGTCTGTGTTACATTTGTGCCACTCACCGTCTGTATGTTACATTTGCACCACTCATCGTGTGTTATGTTTGCACCACCTTCTATGTGTTACATTTGTGCCACTCACCGTCTGTATGTTACATTTGCACCACTCATCGTGTGTTATGTTTGCACCACCTTCTATGTGTTACATTTGTGCCACTCACTGTCTGTATGTTACATTTGCACCGCTCATCGTGTGTTACGTTTGCACCACCTTCTATGTGTTACATTTGTGCCACTCACCGTCTGTATGTTACATTTGCACCACTCATCGTGTGTTATGTTTGCACCACCTTCTATGTGTTACATTTGTGCCACTCACCGTCTGTATGTTACATTTGCACCGCTCATCGTGTGTTACGTTTGCACCACCTTCTATGTGTTACATTTGTGCCACTCACCGTCTGTATGTTACATTTGCACCGCTCATCGTGTGTTATGTTTGCACCACCTTCTATGTGTTACATTTGTGCCACTCAACATCTGTATGTTACATTTGCACCACTCATCATGTGTTATGTTTGCACCACCTTCTATGTGTTACATTTGTGCCATTCACTGTCTGTATGTTACATTTGCACCACTCATCGTGTGTTACGTTTGCACCACCTTCTGTGTTACATTTGTGCCACTCACCGTCTGTATGTTACATTTGCACCGCTCATCGTGTGTTACGTTTGCACCACCTTCTGTGTTACATTTGTGCCACTCACTGACTGTATGTTACATTTGCACCGCTCATCGTGTGTTATGTTTGCACCACCTTCTATGTGTTACATTTGTGCCATTCACCGTCTGTATGTTACATTTGCAACACTCATTGTGTGTTACGTTTGTACCACCTTCTATGTGTTACATTTGTGCCATTCACTGTCTGTATGTTACATTTGCAACACTCATTGTGTGTTACGTTTGTACCACCTTCTATGTGTTACATTTGTGCCATTCACCGTCTGTATGTTACATTTGCACCACTCATCGTGTGTTACGTTTGCACCACCTTCTATGTGTTACATTTGTGCCACTCACCGTCTGTGTGTTACATTTGCACCACTCATCATGTGTTATGTTTGCACCACCTTCTATGTGTTACATTTGTGCCACTCACCGTCTGTATGTTACATTTGCACCACTCATCGTGTGTTACGTTTGCACCACCTTCTTTGTGTTACATTTGTGCCATTCACCGTCTGTATGTTACATTTGCACCCTGCTCGTGTGTTACGTTTGCACCACCTTCTATGTGTTACATTTGCGCCACTCACCATGTGTTACATTTGCACCACCTTCTATGTGTTACATTTGCACCACTCACCATATGTTACATTTGCATCACTCTCTGTGTTATGTTTGCGCCATTCACCCGGTGTTGTATGTGTTTAGAATGACATGTGGTAGTGCATTGAGTTTTTTGTAAACTGTTTTACGCTATATGTTACAAGTGCTATCGATTATTATTACATTTGCACCACTCACTGTGTGTTATATTTGCACCATTCACTGTGTTATATTTGCGCCGCTCACTATCTCTGTGTTATATTTGCACCACTTACTGTATTATGTTTGCACCACTCACCATGTGTTATGTATGCACCACCTTCTATGTGTTATGTTTGCGCCGCTCACCGTTTGTTATGTGGCACAGGCGGTGCTGGAGGAGCAGCTGAGCGAGACCCTGGAGCCGGGCGGTTCGCACCCCCGCCTCACGCACATGTCCGTCATCCCGGATGCCCTCTACATGGTGGAAGACAAGGAGTATGCCGCCTCCCACCCTCCCCCTGCTCACATCCCCTCGTCGTCCTCCACGGTCGACATCATCGCCGGAACCATACCAGGTGAGTGGGCAATTTCTGATATTGCAAGAAAATTTCTAATATATCGCAGTATCCAGTCGTCCGGACTGCTCAAAGCGCTTTATACATTACTCCCTGTCAGACCTGTTCAATCGAACACCATCTCGACTTCTCTGGGAAGCATTCAGCCATGCTTCAATTAATGCGCGAAGACTATTCGTACATAAATAGCCACCACTGTCTATAGGCAGGTACTCATTCATACAGCCGAGTTAACTGGAGTAATGTTGAGTGAACGAACTTGCCCAAGGTTCGACAGAGCAGCATAGGATTCGAACCCGGGTTCTCTCGGTTGAGTATTGTTCAAATTTAGTCAGGATCTGCAGATTGTTAGATCATGTAGTAGGCTTATCATTAACAACCGTATAGTTTTCCCCTTCCATTTGCTATTATATTATAAAATTATAGAACTGTGTAAAGTTTCCATTATACCTTTTGTTTGTTTTTGACACTGGCGGAAGAGCCTTACGTCCTGTGTTATCATCAAATAGTTCTGAAAGAGGTGCATCTTGAGAGTAAGCTCTAGTATCTGTATGTTAACACGCTGACTTTGGAGCATTGTAAGTGTATCTTCTCTCAGGCGTCGGGGTCAATTCACCTCATTCTACATCTGTATGTTAACATGCCGACTTTGGAGCATTGTAAGTGTATCTCCTCTCAGGCGTCGGGGTCAACTCATATCATTCTATATCTGTATGTTAACATGCTGACTTTGGAGCATTGTAAATGTATCTCCTCTCAGGCGTCGGGGTCAACTCATATCATTCTACATCTGTATGTTAACATGCTGACTTTGGAGCATTGTAAATGTATCTCCTCTCAGGCGTCGGGGTCAACTCACATCATTCTACATCTGTATGTTAACATGCCGACTTTGGAGCATTGTAAGTGTATCTCCTCTCAGGCGTCGGGGTCAACTCATATCATTCTATATCTGTATGTTAACATGCTGACTTTGGAGCATTGTAAATGTATCTCCTCTCAGGCGTCGGGGTCAACTCATATCATTCTACATCTGTATGTTAACATGCTGACTTTGGAGCATTGTAAGTGTATCTCCTCTCAGGCGTCGGGGTCAACTCATATCATTCTACATCTGTATGTTAACATGCTGACTTTGGAGCATTGTAAATGTATCTCCTCTCAGGCGTCGGGGTCAACTCACCTCATTCTATATCTGTATGTTAACATGCTGACTTTGGAGCATTGTAAGTGTATCTCCTCTCAGGCGTCGGGGTCAACTCACATCATTCTATATCTGTATGTTAACATGCTGACTTTGGAGCATTGTAAATGTATCTCCTCTCAGGCGTCGGGGTCAACTCACCTCATTCTATATCTGTATGTTAACATGCTGACTTTGGAGCATTGTAAATGTATCTCCTCTCAGGCGTTAGGGTCAACTCACCTCATTCTATATCTGTATGTTAACATGCTGACTTTGGAGCATTGTAAGTGTATCTCCTCTCAGGCGTCGGGGTCAACTCATATCATTCTACATCTGTATGTTAACATGCTGACTTTGGAGCATTGTAAGTGTATCTCCTCTCAGGCGTCGGGGTCAACTCATATCATTCTACATCTGTATGTTAACATGCTGACTTTGGAGCATTGTAAATGTATCTCCTCTCAGGCGTCGGGGTCAACTCACCTCATTCTATATCTGTATGTTAACATGCTGACTTTGGAGCATTGTAAGTGTATCTCCTCTCAGGCGTCGGGGTCAACTCACATCATTCTATATCTGTATGTTAACATGCTGACTTTGGAGCATTGTAAATGTATCTCCTCTCAGGCGTCGGGGTCAACTCACCTCATTCTATATCTGTATGTTAACATGCTGACTTTGGAGCATTGTAAATATATCTCCTCTCAGGCGTTAGGGTCAACTCACCTCTTTCTATATCTGTATGTTAACATGCTGACTTTGGAGCATTGTAAGTGTATCTCCTCTCAGGCATCGTGGTCAACTCACCTCATTCTATATCTATTTGCTTCTTTGGACCATTAGCCTCTGACCTGCGAATTTAGAGTTATTAACGTTTGCATTATGCAATGAATTGTCTGTGAAATTATTTAAATTGAACAAATAATTGTCAATTTATATTTTAATGTAGTTCAGTAAAATGCATTTGGGCTGTAAGGATATTAGGAGCACATATACAGCAGTGTATACACTATAATTATGATACTAGGAGTACACATACAGCAGTGTATACACTATAACTATGATACTAGGAGTACACATACAGCTGTGTATACACTATAATTATGATACTAGGAGTACACATACAGCAGTGTATACACTATAATTATGATACTAGGAGTACACATACAGCTGTGTGTACACTATAATTATGATACTAGGAGTACACATACAGCAGTATGTACACTATAACTATGATACTAGGAGTACACATACAGCTGTGTATACACTATAATTATGATACTAGGAATACACATACAGCAGTGTATACACTATAATTATGATACTAGGAGTACACATACAGCAGTGTATACACTATAATTATGATACTAGGAGTACACATACAGCAGTGTATACACTATAACTATGATACTAGGAATACACATACAGCTGTGTATACACTATAATTATGATACTAGGAGTACACACACAACAGTGTATACACTAATTATGATACTAGGAGTACACATACAGCAGTGTATAGACTATAACTATGATACTAGGAATACACATACAGCTGTGTATACACTATAATTATGATACTAGGAGTACACATACAGCAGTGTATACACAATAACTATGATACTAGGAGTACACATGTATACACTATAATTATGATACTAGGAGTACACATGTATACACTATAATTATGATACTAGGAGTACGCATACAGCAGTGTATACACTATAATTATGATACTAGGAGTACACATACAGCAGTGTATACATTATAATTATGATACTATGAGTACACATACAGCTGTGTATACACTATAATTATGATACTAGGAGTACACATGTATACACTATAATTATGATACTAGGAGTACACATACAGCAGTGTATACACTATAATTATGATATTAGGAGCACACTTACAGCAGTGTATACACTAAAATTATGATACTAGGAGTACACATACAGCAGCGTATACACTATAATTATGATATTAGGGGCACACATACAGCAGTGTATACACTATAATTATGATACTAGGAGTACACATGTATACACTATAATTACGATACTAGGAGTACGCATACAGCAGTCTATACACTATAATTATGATATTAGGGGCACACATACAGCAGTGTATACACTATAATTATGATACTAGGAGTACACATATATACCCTATAATTATGATACTAGGAGTACACATACAGCAGTGTATACACTATAATTATGATATTAGGAGCACACTTACAGCAGTGTATACACTATAATTATGATACTAGGAGTACACATGTATACACTATAATTATGATACTAGGAGTACACATACAGCAGTGTATACACTATAATTATGATATTAGGGGCACACATACAGCAGTGTATACACTATAATTATGATACTAGGAGTACACATGTATACACTATCATTATGATACTAGGAGTACGCATACAGCAGTGTATACACTATAATTATGATATTAGGGGCACACATACAGCAGTGTATACTCTATAATTATGATACTAGGAGTACACATGTATACACTATAATTATGATACTAGGAGTATGCATACAGCAGTGTATACACTATAACTATGATACTAGGAGTACACATATAGCTGTTTATAGACTATAATTATGATACTAGGAGTACACATGTATACACTATAATTATGATACTAGGAGTATGCATACAGCAGTGTATACACTATAACTATGATACTAGGAGTACACATATAGCTGTTTATAGACTATAATTATGATACAAGGAGCACACATACAGCAGTGTATACAGTATAGTATGATACAAGGAGCACACATACAGTAGTGTATGCAGTATAGTATGATATAAGGAGCACACATACAGCAGTGTATACAGTATAGTATGATACAAGGAGCACACATACAGTAGTGTATGCAGTATAGTATGATACAAGGAGCACACATACAGCAGTGTATGCAGTATAGTATGATTCAAGGAACACACATACAGCAGTGTATACAGTATAGTATGATACAAGGAGCACACATACAGCAGTGTATACAGTATAAGATTATATAAGGAGCACTCATACAGTAGTGTATACAGTATCGTATGATATTAGGAGCACACATACAGCAGTGTATACAGTATAGTATGATACAAGGAGCACTCATACAGCAGTGTATACAGTATAGTATGATACAAGGAGCACACATACAGCAGTGTATACAGTATAGTATGATACAAGGAGCACACATACAGTAGTGTATGCAGTATAGTATGATATAAGGAGCACACATGCAGCAGTGTATACAGTATAGTATGATACAAGGAGCACATATACAGCAGTGTGTACAGTATAGTATGATTCAAGGAACACACATACAGTAGTGTATGCAGTATAGTTATGATACAAGGAGCACACATACAGCAGTGTGTACAGTATAGTATGATTCAAGGAACACACATACAGTAGTGTATGCAGTATAGTATGATACAAGGAGCACACATACAGCAGTGTGTACAGTATAGTATGATATTAGGAGCACACATACAGCAGTGTATACAGTATAGTATGATACAAGGAGCACACATACAGCAGTGTATACAGTATAAGATTATATAAGGAGCACTCGTACAGTAGTGTATACAGTATCGTATGATATTAGGAGCACACATACAGCAGTGTATACAGTATAGTATGATACAAGGAGCACTCATACAGCAGTGTATACAGTATAGTATGATACAAGGAGCACACATACAGCAGTGTATACAGTATAGTATGATACAAGGAGCACACATACAGTAGTGTATGCAGTATAGTATGATATAAGGAGCACACATGCAGCAGTGTATACAGTATAGTATGATACAAGGAGCACATATACAGCAGTGTGTACAGTATAGTATGATACAAGGAGCACACATACAGTAGTGTATGCAGTATAGTATGATATAAGGAGCACACATACAGCAGTGTATACAGTATAGTATGATACAAGGAGCACACATACAGTAGTGTATGCAGTATAGTATGATACAAGGAGCACACATACAGCAGTGTATGCAGTATAGTATGATTCAAGGAACACACATACAGTAGTGTATGCAGTATAGTATGATACAAGGAGCACACATACAGCAGTGTGTACAGTATAGTATGATTCAAGGAACACACATACAGTAGTGTATGCAGTATAGTATGATACAAGGTGCACACATACAGCAGTGTATACAGTATAGTATGATACAAGGAGCACACATACAGCAGTGTATACAGTATAAGATGATATAAGGAGCACTCATACAGTAGTGTATACAGTATCGTATGATATTAGGAGCACACATACAGCAGTGTATACAGTATAGTATGATACAAGGAGCACTCATACAGCAGTGTATACAGTATAGTATGATACAAGGAGCACACATACAGCAGTGTATACAGTATAGTATGATACAAGGAGCACACATACAGTAGTGTATGCAGTATAGTATGATATAAGGAGCACACATGCAGCAGTGTATACAGTATAGTATGATACAAGGAGCACATATACAGCAGTGTGTACAGTATAGTATGATTCAAGGAACACACATACAGTAGTGTATGCAGTATAGTTATGATACAAGGAGCACACATACAGCAGTGTGTACAGTATAGTATGATTCAAGGAGCACACATACAGCAGTGTGTACAGTATAGTATGATACAAGGAGCACACATACAGCAGTGTAAACAGTATAGTATGATATTAGGAGCACACATACAGTAGTGTATGCAGTATAGTATGATATAAGGAGCACACATACAGCAGTGTGTACAGTATAGTATGATATTAGCACACATACAGTAGTGTATACAGTATAGTATGATATAAGGAGCACACATACAGTAGTGTATACAGTATCGTATGATATTAGGAGCACACATACAGCAGTGTATACAGTATAGTATGATACAAGGAGCACACATACAGCAGTGTGTACAGTATAGTATGATACAAGGAGCACACATACAGCAGTGTATACAGTATAGTATGATATTAGCACACATACAGTAGTGTATACAGTATAGTATGATATAAGGAGCACACATACAGTAGTGTATACAGTATCGTATGATATTAGGAGCACACATACAGCAGTGTATACAGTATAATATGATATAAGGAGCACTCATACAGTAGTGTATGCAGTATAGTATGATGTTAGGAGCACAGATACAACAGTGTATACAGTATAGTATTATGTTAGGAGCACACATACAGTAGTGTATACAGTATAATATGATTTAGGGTAAAAATTATATTTATACAAATAACAATGATTGTATTGATACAAATAATAATAATATACATACGTATATATATATATATATATATTTACACATAACCACTCACTGTTGTATTATCTACAGTACCGGACGAGGAGACATGGGGAGCCATGAAGCGGCGAGAACAAGTACTACAATGCAGCAAGTTGGTGCGCCGGGCATTCAGGCTGACATGTTGCGATGCGCCGGCCATCGTGCACCAGCTCCGCCTACAGGTGGTGCGAGAGTTTGGGCTGCCCGACTCGACCGTCGAGATCCTCCAGAGCGACAGTCTCGCCCAAGCCGCCAGTCTTCAGCACAGCACTACCGACTCGCGCACGCGCTACCGTCTGTCAGCATGCTGTGCCACCCGCAAACAGTACATTCCAGACAATGGGGATACGCACAGGAGGAGGAAACGCTCGAGCCCGTCGACGCCCGTGTCGCCTGACTATTCGTATTGCACAGCAGAGGTGAGCTCCTTATCTTAACAGAAATAACGTTGGGTTCATGAAACGAGCTGCCATGGAATTTAATGTTTTTTTTTTAATTGTCAGTGTGTTTATTGGTGTGTTTATGGTAGTGGTTTTGACTAATTGTCACTGTGTATATATTGGTGTGTTTACGGTAGTGGTTGTGACTAATTGTCACAATATATATATATCTATATGTATATATATATTGGTGTGTTTATGGTTGTGACTAATTGTCACTGTGTATATATTGGTGTGTTTACGGTAGTGGTTGTGACTAATTGTCACAATATATATATATCTATATGTATATATATATTGATGTGTTTATGGTAGTGGTTGTGACTAATTGTCACTGTGTATATATTGGTGTGTTTATGGTAGTGGTTTGAGTTTCGCAAGCGGCTAGGATTTCTTGCTGGTGAAATTGTGTTTTTGGCATTTATGTGTATATTTCTCTTTACTTTCCAAGACTTGCCACTTGCAGTTGTAGGCTGTTGTGTGATATTGCATGTGCCATAGGGCTTCATATAAAATATGGTATATTGCTGGAAATAATGTTTTACTTTGAACTTTTCTATTATGGGTTATGCCTATTGTGTTGTGTTATGAAACATGTCCTTTGTACTGCAACTGTATTCTAAGGCAGAGATACCCTGGCACTTTAACCAGACCAGACTCACCCCAGTCGGTGTGGGGTACACCACACCGACTGACACCGACTGACATCAACTGATACCGACTGAATCACATTTGAACCCGGTGTGACGTCATAGTTACATAATGTTGAAAATGTTCTATCTGGGGCTGGTCGGTGTCAGTTTGACATATTCAAAAGTTTTGAAGCTTGATTATGATGTCACATTGACTTCAAGTATGACTCGGTCGGTGTAGTGGATACACTGCAGTTGGCATGATTCTGGTCTGGTCTGGTTTTTATCATCAAATAAAATTATATGCCTTGCTTGGTCGAGAATTGTGGCATATTTGTTAGAGATTCCAAGCTGAAATCTTCCTGCTGCCTTTTCCAACCTTGGGCAAGTTTGTAGTCTCCACATCATTTCAATTCACTCAGCTGTATGAATAATGAGTACCTGGCTTTAGACAATATTACTTAACACTTGTCTTACAATTTTTTTTACATGTATTTAATTTTGTAGCCACCCACTGGTATTCCCTTTCTACGATAGTTGGCTGGAGTTTTGCAGGGATAAACATTCCAATAGCAGACTATGATTTTGAAATATATGATTTGGCCGCACTTTCCACCTTTCCAACAACATTGGTGTTTGTTTACAGAAAGAGCCGAGTATATGCAGCGACAGTGTTCTGAGTGACTTCATACCCGATATCGCGATGGCAACGTCGTCGCTCAACCAGATGGGCCTTCATGACTGCGAGGCTTTACCGCCAGCACAGTTGGACCTTGAACTTGACCTTGGCGATGGCAACAATCATTCGACGCCGGGAACACTGTACATTTGATATAGTCCCGTGTTTTCCTGTCTTGTTGTTGTGCCCGTGTATATATTATTTAGATAAGAATGTCGACGCCTGCTCATGGTCGTTTTCATATATTGGGGTACCCAACATGAGTTAAGTAGCCTGGTAAGGGGTTGTGTCAACAGTTTTTGACAGTCCAAGAAAGCATATAATGTTTTGTATTGGTTCAAATTGCCAGCCACATCCCCCGCTATACATTTGGTGCAGGACTCCATATAACATGCACATTGTGTCGTCAGTATGCATTAATACCAGTTCCACTCGTGAGAGGACGCCAATGGAGCGATTGTTTATCTGTGTGAAATGTGGCGACAGCTAAATCACCACCCAACATTTCCTGTATATGAATCACTACATGTTTGTTTATTTACCATGTGACCATCTCTGAATGACAACATTTATTTAGCAAGAACAGTAGGTGAATCGAAACAGTCTGTTGTAAAACTTAATAATTAATATTGAAACTGGTAGCTTTTTCTGAATAGTAGTGGGCTTGAACTAGACCATGTTTAAAGAGAAACACTTTCCCAAAATTTCCATGTTTGCAGTTATGCAAAAAAATCTACATTTTTGTATTTTCATACAATTAAAAACTACTCTACGCGAATAATTATAATTAAAGTGATACTACGAATGTTATAAGTTCTTAACCTTTCCTTTTAATAGCAGGGCAAAATGGCATGATAAATGCAGTCACAATTTTGAACCAGTGAATTTACAAATGTTGCACAGTTCAAATTTTAATGTGGAAATGAATGTAGACAACTTGCAGCAGTTTAATACATTCAACATGTTTAAGCCATTTGTAATATTGATTTTGTTCCACATCTATCAAAAATAAATTAAATTTAGAAAACCATTTAGCAGATGTAGTAGTACCATGTTTGAAGCTAGAGATTATATAATTAAGTTCTTAACACTGGTATACTGATAACATTTCATGTACAGCTTTAAATCTAAATGGTATTTTAATGTGTTCAAGGTTAAGGTTTTTAAAACAAAACAAAGCAGTATGTTACAATTAAGTAGATTTTTAACCTTATGAATATATCTTTTCTTCATAAATACAGTGTAGTCATTTCCAGTAATTTGTAGTCATTTGACCATACAGATCTGTTTCTTTACTTCATAAGTACAGTGTTGTAATTTCCAGTTATTTATTTTTAGATTGCAATGTCATTGGAAAGTAATTACTATCTTGATAATATCTTGCTGATATCTTGGTAACAATGTATTCTATGCAATGCACTTAATGAAGTGGACACAATTTTCTACAGTAGTAAAAATAACCCTATGAGGTTGGGGTGATTAACTGTAAAGTTGGGGTTGTTACCCCACATGCGTAGCGATTTGTCAGTTTACCTTAATTGACAGAAACAAGCATACTTCTTGTTGTTTCTCATAAACAGAAATGAGCAGATAGTTTCATAAGTAACAGGGGATTTTTTTAGATATTTGTTATAAAATGGGAATTTTTCAGCTAGAGGTTGTTAGAGCCACCAAGTAAAGTTGTGAAACTTTTGCAAAATGGTATGTAATTACTTGTTTATGGAAGAACTGTTAGCATCTAGAAGATAGGAAGTGTTGATCAGTAAGACAGTCATTTCTTGATGATATTACTGTTTGTGATATAAGACAAAGCAGCTCACTATTTCTTGACATTGACGTTTTCCGTAAATATGTTTATCGTGGTGATGTATGTCATAAATCTTCCTTAGAGAACTCAAAGTCAGTCCTCTGTTACATGGTGTTGTTATCGTGCCAGTGTTATTTCTGCAATATAATTTTCAGTAATCACATTTAAAAGCAGTGATTGTACTACAGTTAAATTTCATTAGTGCATTCAACGATAATCCATTTTAATCGGTAATCCACATGTCTTTTGTAAACAAATCTTGCTGCATTGTACACCTGCGTATTGCTTAATTATTCTATGCTTCATCAATGCATACTTTGATTATCCTGCCAAAACCATTGAGAACCAAAGTGCGCAGATAAAGGAGGTCCAACTGCATATAGACGACACCTTCTTGTTGACTCGTCATTTTTGTCTGTATTGTAACAAAATGTTTGCATCACGGAAAGACCTGCCTCATTCAAACTATATCAAAACAACAGTCACACAAATACAATGTCACCATGTTAAAGATTCAGCATTGTAGATGTTCGATGTTCACTTCATGTATAAGGTAAAGTGAGGGAATGTGCCTCTGTTGGAATGTGTACTCGCAACTAGGATATGAATACAGCCAATAATTCAGTGGAAACACAAAGTGCTTGTGAAAAGATGTGTGAAAACGTGTTTGACAAGTATGTTTGAAATTATACCTGGAATGTTTTGTTATGTATTTCATGTGCGGCAGGGCATTGGCTATTTATTAAAATTTGGTAACAAAATGTGTAAATACGTTTGTGGCAGTAAAAACTGTGAAGTGTTAATGAGGGATGTAAGTTTTGAATAGAATTGTATTATTGTGTATATAGTTTAGTCTGCGACATTACGGCAGCATACGTACAGTGTACAAATGGCATGGTCTGCATACACAGTCCAGACCAGCTTTGTATGTTCACCATACAATGTACATACCTGGTTAACAAGTTAGTGTTCAGAGGCAGCACAGTTGCTGGAAACCTGTATATATAAAACAGATATACATTTTGCTCAGCAGAAAATTATGTATAATTGTAATGTAAATGTAATTTGGCTGCCGCACCCACTGTTTTGCACCTGGGATAGTGAGGGTTTCATCTTCATCACTGTGTCGTCTTCTCAACTTCTGGAGACCATTTCACTACGACAGTGAACTCGTAAGGAAACATCCACCATTAAAATGATTCCGGCGTTAATTTAAGGAGCTTTTTCAAAATACGACAAGCCCCTGCTGTACCATCAAGGACACTACTTCCAAAACACCACAGCGAAAATGTTCCGGTGGCGCACCCTGGTGTCGACAGCTTTCACCATGCAAGATAATTGTCGAGGAACAAAATCAATTTTAAAGAGCAAAACTGGGCTTATGGGCTCGTAAGAATGTTGGTGAAACGGTCCCCAGATCAATATAGTAGTCAGTAGTTAGTTTAGTTAGGTCGTGGGTAAGGGAACTGAATGAAGAATTGGGCAGCATTCGTGTAAGGGGTAAATCATTGGCACTGTTTGCCTTTTTGTTTGACATTTCACTCCCGATGTTGTATGCCACTGGACAGCGTAATAAAATATTTAAATGTGCTTAGTTGTGTTGTTATATCTATGATACTAATATGTGGTGCAGTTTTGGAAAACGTCTCTCATTTCTTATATCTATCTCGCAAAGGTTATATCGATGACAAAATAAAACACTTGACTACAATTTGGCAAGCTCAACTTTGATGCTTACAAACCTGCATCTTTGATAATAGATACTGTGTAGCGCAGTGGGGCAGTGGATCGAGCTTCGGACTCTCAAACGAGAGAACCTGGGTTCGAATCCTGTGTCTACCCTTGTGCAAGTTCGTTCACTCTACGTTACTCCAGTTTACTTAGCTGTATGAATGAGTACCTGGCTATATAGTCAGTGGTAGATATTTGTGTACGAATTGTCTTTGTGCATTAATTGCAGCGTGGCTGGATGCTTCCCAGAGAAGTCGAGATGGTGTTTGATTGAACAGGTCTGCCAGGAAGTAAAGGACTGGATACTGCGCTATATAAGAACTTAGGTTTTTATTGTACATCAGACTAGATACCAAACTAAAGGTCTACAAAGCTGTTGTTACTTCCTGCATTTCTTTGCGGAGCTTAAACATGGACACCAAAGGCCTTAGAACAATATCACAAACGCTGCTTACAAAAGATATTGAAAATCATTCGGCAGGACAGTAGACAAAAAGCAATGTCCGAGATCGGGCTCACATGTTGAGCATTGAAACTATCATCATGCACTATAATATTACATAACAGTTGAGATGGACTGGTCATATACTGTGAGATCAGACCCATTGAAAAATTTGCAAAAAACAACCATACCACAATCTGGTTATAACTGTTCTCACTGGGAGAAGATGTGCTGAGCAAAGATTGGACTAATAAGCCATAATTTACGAACACACAACATATGAAACATACAATCCATGGAAAGATCATCCTTGTTACGATGGATTATTGATGGTGATGAGGAGGATGATAATGTAATTTTAGGTATGTCCTGTTTGTTGAAAATGGTGATTCTCTTACACCAGATACTTTCAAACAGTGCCTTAATCTTTTAGAAAACAGCAATTTTAATCTGATAGATTTTATTACAGAGAGAATATATGAGGAGAGACTACCGAGGACAGCAGGGAATCAGAAGAGGGAGGTAGAAGGAGAAGAGGAAGACTGGAATAAAACGCAGACAGTCAGCGTCAGACAGATCTCAAAATGCTTAAGATTAAAATGTCCTGTAATATTGTTTTGGTTGGTTTACTATAGAAGATTTTGCAGAATTCTATAAAATTTAGGTGCAGGGCTGACCAACAGAAAGTGGGAGAGAGTAGGGGAGGATTGCAATATTTGTTATGGAGGCGACTCATCGAGAAGGTACAACAAATAAAGTGATGTGGACCATCAATGTAAAAGAAGAGGAGAGTATTAGTTGTATACAAATTTGATTAATGCCAATACATTATGTATGTCAGTGCATGTATAATGCACAATGCATAAATTTCAGTTGTTCAGTAACCGCTAGATGGAGCCACCACCTGTTGTTCTGATGTCGATGTTTTACCCGGTATGTGGCGCCACTATTCAGTTTCGTTGATCGTCAGCGTTTTCACATAGAATGCATTTTATAATTTGGCCATAAACCACAATTAGGATTCGCACGCCATTATCCATTACATAACGAATACGTAGGAGAATGACGATTGGATGTGATGTGTGATTTTTCGAGCACTTTTGCATGACACAATTTTTTTTAATTTGCTTTACTGCGGTATATATATATATATTATGATTATAGGATAACATAATATACATCATTATTTTAGTGTTTCCAGTTTAGCGACCCGACAAAAGTAAGAATTTCTGACATCAACCTTTCTACTACAAAGGCGTTGTCAATGACATTTAAATGATTTATCTTCGACAAGGTTATAATAAACTACTGTCATAATGTTGCTAGTGGTAGTTGCAAATGTTTAATTTTTATTCAACGTTACAGCGTGTATGTCAGTCTCGATCTTACTCACGACAGACACGGAAACATGAAAATATAGTTTTTTGAATCACAAATGTCTAAACAAAATATTTTTAAAAATGTCTGCCATAAACAATACTTATGTGACGTCTGATGTTAAATACAGCAAAGGCATCGTTAATTGCTATGCTGCGCATTAGATCGTTCGTTTGGTAGCAATAAATGGACGCACAATATGTTTTTGCAGAACGCACCAACATTTCTAAACCAGTCACCCAGGTTGAAACGAAATTTAGTGGTATGAGATTTGGGCGGATTTTTTTGAATGGTCCAGTGGTACTGAATGGTATGTGTTAATACCATTGAGAGTACAACTGAGACATATTGATTTATCATTGAATAGTATTGAATGATATGTTCAAATACCATTGAAACAGGATTGATCATTGAACGGTACAGTGGTATTGAATGGTATGTGTTAATACCATTGAGAGTACAACTGAGACATACTGATTTATCATTGAATGGTATTGAATTATATGTCCAAATACCATTGAAACATGATTTATCATTGAATGGTCCAGTGGTACTGAAAGGTATGTGCAAATACCATTGAGAATACCACTGAGACATACTGATTTATCATTGAATGGTATTGAATGATATGTTCTAGTACCATTGAGACACTGATTTATCATTGAATGGTATTGAATGATATGTTCAAATACCATTGAGAGTACCATTGAGACACTGATTTATCATTGAATGATCCAATGGTACTGAATGGTACATTCAAATACCATTGAAAGTACCACTGAGTCCTACTGATTTACCATTGAATGGTCCAACGGTACCGAATGGTATTCAATGGTATTCAATGGTATACCATTGACTCTTTTTTGTAAGGGGTATAATGGCTACCTATATAAAATGTAACTTAGTTTGTTTAGTCAATACACACATTTTAAATATAAAAACTGACTGCTTAAATTTTTGTATGCTATCAATAGTTGTTTGGATGCAATACAATTTATATTACTTATAGTTGATTTGTCAGAACACAATGTCTTTAATAGTTTAATTGTCCAATCGTAAACATTTAGTTAATATCTAGAACACACGTAGATTTTTTATTTAGAATATGTTAATTTTAATTGTGTCTGTATTAATAAAACTGCGTGCATGATGAATAAAAAAAAAAATATTAACTATGAAGTCTGACTAATTGACTGCAAGATTTACTTATCCGAACCTTACAGATCCCAATCTATGTACCCTTCGGCTAGAGGCCTAGCTATATTTGATAGCTCAGCAATTCAGGGGTGTGACTGTCAGTCAAGAGAATTGAGGTTCGAACTAGTACAGTACGTACCTTGTATTGTTTCAAAACTTAGGGAAATTCGTTCCCCCAGCTTTGCCTGTGTCTTTCTGATTTCCGGGAGTCACTTTAATTGTTGGTGTATCTCCCGGAATACAGGCAAATCTCCCGAACATTCGCTTAACATCTCCAACAGCACCCCTCCCCCGTCTTCAAATGTCATCATCCGAGACAATGCGATACCACGAAAGATGTGCTGAGACGTGCCAAACCTCTAAAATTCCGGCGAGAAATCTCCAATAGCACCTCTCTTCTTCCAATGTCAAGATCCGAGACAGCGCAATGAGATAGCGGCACAGCGCAACACGGGAAACTTGTTGAACCACTGACATATGATTCTCCCGGAATTAAACAGATGGGCAGGTATAATCTTGTGTCTGTATAATTGTTTACCCTGATGTGAATTCACAAAGCAACCCTAAAAATAGCATCATAAAATATATAGTTGAAATGAAATGCAACGTATCTAAATTTATATCGAGTTGGTTTAGGGTGAAGTTGGTAGCGAATAGGCTTCGGTTGAGTTGGTAGGGGATCGATGTGGTTAGAGAGTTATTTTGAACCTGGCGGTGAAAATCAGAACTAGTGTATAAATGGCTGACTCTGAAGAGTGGTTAGTTGGTGAAGACGGATGTTTATCCGTTGGCCAACCCACTGATAGTGTCACATACCATTCTACATTAAACACAATTTTAGTAGTAACCAAAGAACCAGCCGTTAAAGTACTGGACGCAACGTCTGGATCAGTACTTCAGAGTTCCAACGTGTCAGGTATGCGTGAACTTTTCCGTTTGGGCGATTCGGTCCACGGTCAATGGTTGTTGCATGTTGACTTTGCGTAACGAGTTTAATTCAGCTTGTTTCACACAGTCTACACAACACAGTGGTTAAAATTAGTTGCAGTATGTTTAATTCTTTAAATTACTTGGAACGAGGTTTATATAGGTTGATTGTATATGAATATGATTGCTAATGAAAACGATTTGTTTTGAAACACTGCTGTGACAGTGCACTGTTAGTGACTCAGACTCAGTGAGTGACGTCGTAAGGCTAAGTCTTAGATAACTATCTATATGTTGAAGTCCATGAACTTTCCTAATAAGATTATCCTTCAATATAATATCTATATTAAGTTTGTTGACATCTTATTTGTGTCTGTTGTGTGCAGAGAGGCTGGTATTTGCTGCTGATTATAGCTTAATTAGCTAACACTTTGCAGCTAATTGGCATGCTGTTACTTGTTGGAATAGCATTAAAATTGTTATTATTTTGTTATCTACAGAAACAGCTTAGGAGTTGTAACTGATGAGATGTTGCAATACAATTCTAAACCATGGCCTATGTTTTTACTCTCAATTTGTTCATACTTTAATCACACTTTGACTTTCGTTTTCTCATACATTCACATCTAGCCCAGCATAATTGACTGAAAAATGTTACAAAATATATACATTTCTTGTTGCTGTATCGAAAGGCACAACATTTGTGCTTTGTTTGATTTTACAAAATCCAGTAACTAAGATGCATTACCAGTAAGATCTGTATTTTTTATTGAGAGTTAGTAATTTACCTTCTGTTTGTGACTTTCAAAACATCATTGTAAACAGTGAGCACTGGTTATTTTATAATTAAACCAAAAAATAAAACCTTCTGTAGGGTATTTTATGTGCCAACTTTACACTTTTCATGGTAATAGCCCATATTAATTTGTGGCTTTATACATTTGCAGCATTTTGTTCAGGGTGCATTAGTCAGGGTTGCACTCTAGCCGGTCAAAACCTGTCTTGACCGCTTAGCGGTTAAAACCAGGTCAAAACGTATTAATACTATTGAAAAGTCTAAAACTTTATGTTTAGCTAATACACTAATTTTATGTAGTGATAGAATATAAATATCTACTTGCTTAGCTGGAGATTAAGAAACATCAATGCTGAATGGTCATGCAATTACTCTGAAGCAGTCCTTGTTCCTGCACAACTTAAACTGAATTGACACATATGCTTAATAAATAAAAGCATGTATATAACACTTATTAATTAAAAGTTCTTTATATGCACAAATATTCTAGAAACTATTTTGGCATAAAAAAGGTGGCTGTGTCCTTGAATAATTCACATAGACCGCAGCCTGGCCCTAAATCTACGCTACGGAAATGGCCTGGCTACGCTGAATTCGAATACGTTGTCCGGTGTCAATTTTCGCAGTGTCAGTAATTATCACTTAATGTAAATAAAACTAGTTCATTAAAAATTATATAAGAATATTGTAAGGGTAAATGTTCCACGTATCTGTAATCATCAATCATGAGAAGATAGATTCAATTGGTTAATTTAAACAGGACCAACAACAGAGCATGGACCATGAAATACTTTTTAGTCTTTATGCTTTATATTGATTACCACTCTGACATGTTTACACGCATTGCTGAAAATTACGGTCTACTTTTTGCGTGAGCTTGATTTGAATACAATGTGCAATAATACCTCAAGATATCTTGTTTCTTATTTATATTGAACATATATTTGGACACTTGCATTATTTTTATAGTAACTAACAATTAATTACCGAAATATTGCACACAATTATCACTAAATTAGGTTTTGACCGGGTTTTGACCACTTTTCAGGGAAATTGTTAAAACCGTTCAACCCTGACATTAGTGGCCCTGAACATTTTGACAGTTGACATTTTGTCCAGATACTGTGTAACTATTGAATTAGATTTGTCAAAAAGTAATAGTAGTAGTTATACTAATAACAACATATTATATAATGCATTCCCTTTATATTGCAGTGTGCTTTACACATTGCAATTAAGTAGTGGTCAAAATACTAAAACACAGTGCGTGTAAAAATCCTAGACTAAACATACATATAATTTTTTACAATTAAAAACGAAATAAGAGTGTATATATATATATATATCATATATATATATACAGTGTATATATATGATTAAAATAAGATGTAATTAATTATAAAAAGATTTGTAAAATAATTAAATATAAATTAGTTAAATGATATCACAAAATTAAGGAAAAAATGCAGGTGTACTAAATAAATAAATCAAAATCAGTAAATTACATTAAAAATACAGTATTCATTCTATTAAGCATGCAGTATGGTTTTTAAAATATCTGCTATGCAAAATTACAAAACTGCATTCTAATACACCCATATGTATAATGATTATGTACTATAGTACAGTATATTTCTTTGGTTCCCAAAATGATTTCACTGTCTCATGCTAGAAGGTGAAACTTTCATTTTCATTTACCAAGTGGCATCACACAACGGTCTTTGTACTGGCATGTTCTAAGCTTGATACACATTTTGGTCAACTATTTGTGTAATTTAAGTTTAAAACAAGTTACAATGAGAATCAAAGACGTAAACAAAGATCTCTATATGTGTGTTGTGTGCAATTTACAATGCCGGCCAGCCATGTGTGTATGTATAGCCATCTCAACTGTCAGATGCGGACTTGACAGGCAACTAATCGAAGCATCCACACATATGCAAAATGATACGAGAACACACTAATGACTGATGATATAGATCTTCTGTCATCTCCCAGCTTTGAAGCTTACGTGACATTTGTAGAAATTAAATTGCAATAAATCACAGATTTTACAGTCAATAATCAACTTCTCAAGTGAAGGTTGGCCTGGGAGATCACTGTTATGGTGTCAGATACTAATAAAAAGGTTGTATGCACTTAATAAAATTAATACAGTGACTTAAATTTAAAGGGACATAGTCTGTTCATCTACCTGAAATTTGCAGGCGTCGTAATTTCTAACTGGAATTCTGCCGTGTTGACCATGGGAAAATAAGCATTGCTGAACATTAAATGTATAGCAGTTAACTCAGCCCGACTAGGCTGTATTGCCAATAAAGCTAGTTTTGAAGCTAGATGTTTTGTTTACTATTTGAACATGCACCCGTGGTCATACCTTCGATTTGCAACTGTTGCTACAGGCTTACTAAACACAGATTGGCGGACAACTTCAACAAAGTTAGTATAGTCTTATAAAAACATATTAATTAATAAATAAAAAACAGGAACAGTTTCCTTTTAATAAAACTAATAAAAGTATGTCACAGAGGCTTAACCTGCATGTTCTTGATGGAATATAAATGAAAGAAACCAAGTAATTTATCCTTATTCCTAAAAATAACTATGCAGTAGTCTTTTACTTTTATATTACTGTCAAAGCAATAATTAAACCAAATATAAGGTTCATTTCCAACTTATTCTAACTGTTGGTATGTTACTCTGTGCTTGGTAACAGGTCCAAATGTAGTAAACAAAGGCTAAGCTGGTATTGTAACAACATGTCAAGACCAGTAGGCTGATAAGTTTATATAGCTCATCGAAAAATACCTCAATGAAACAATACAGGATTAGCAAGTCCACGACTCACTTGTGCGTTAAGATGAGATGCCTCCTTCCGTTTTTAACAAGAACACATGAGTGATGATAAAGTGACACACTTCTCGATCTATGACATAGTTTTTAAAATAATAAGAACATTAATTAGTTATATATATTAAAATTAATTAAATTATATTATAATAAATATATATATTTGTGAATAAAATGCATGTTCATAGAAACTCACATACAGCACAGTTCCTTCCAATGAATTATTCCTAATACTCGTGTGAACACCCAGCAGATTGTCTGTAAATGCTGTAATATTAATGCGACACAAAAATACAGTTCCAAATATTCTACTTATCTTAGAACATTTTCTGCTATATTCTAGCATTTGCACAACATATGCATTCAAGAGATTAGCTGCAGAATCTCAGAGTCACGCACTCAAATGCAAAACAACAGACTACTGTATAAACGTCTTACCATCATTGTTCATCTGTTTGCTCTCCCTATTCTAATATAATATGCACCCACACACTTGGCTAAATTCTGAGATAAATTCAGTATTATTATAGTGGTTTATATAAGATATGCACCCAAACTTGTTAGCATTAACCCTCTGTTCCCACAAATGTGTGCTATCTTTATTACTTTATATATATATATGCTGGTTTGAAGTTAACCAAATGTGAGAGAAGAGCCAGATGGCACACACTTATCTGTCACGCAACATTGGGGAGGATATCAAAACAGGAAACATGTACGTCAACACTGATAGGACTGTCGTTTTGTATAATTATAATCTTTATGTTGAAAAAGTCACTTGACTTTCACATTATGAATAGTTAACTGTTAGTGCACTAATAATAGGATATCTTTACTGTAATCCTCCACCTTTAATTTGAACAGTTCACAAAACATTTGCCCTTTTAGACTTTGTCTTTGGTGCCCACAAGGCTGGGACTTTGGTGCCCACAAATCTGTGATGTATGACGTCTTGCCCTTTCAAACCCATGTGGCGTTTACTCAAGGTTTAGTTCGCCACATACGTGCAGACCTGTCAATCAATCATCCTCATTTTTTAGGAAGTTGAAGCACCAGCTATGGTGATGATTCATCAGACATTGTGCTTTCGTGTACCATTTGTTTGATGTATATTTATAACTTGGTGATGTGTTTTGCAGCATGTGGCAGCGACGGAGTGCGATGTGCGTATCTGGCGAGCAAGGAGAAGGTGTTGTTGTGCGACAGTCACTCGGTGGGACTGCGCAAGGACCTCAACGGGGTGCTGCTGCTGGACACCGCCCTGCAGACGCCAATCAGCAAGTCTGAGGATGTCATCAAGGTCGAGCTGCCTCTCCCAGAGGTAGGTGGAACTACTGTTGCATCGGGGAGGCGGATTTTTTTTAACAGTTAACAACCACGTTGCACTGACTTGAGTCTTCTTACAAAGTTATCGGCTGATTGTTACTTTGTGCTATCTGTAGAGTTTTAATTATTTTAGCCATTGTGATTTTAATTAATTATTTTAATTATAATACTTTTTTATTGCTTTTATTTTTGTTTAGCTATTTACATATATACATTTTTAGTTTACTCATAATAATGGCTTTTTTGTTGTATGTATAAACTGTAATGATTTTAATGTATATGATTTTGTGATGCTATTACACATCATTGTAAGTAGCATTACCACAGCGGCTGCGGCGGCAGTTGGATCTGGCCAGTTTTGACGCTAAACTACGACAGGTCACCAGTCACGCAGCCCTTACATCATTAAGTCCGCGTTAAATACTACATATTTAATATCACTGGAACGGCAAGATAAAGTATTCCTTTATTTGACGAACTTATCGTTCGTGATTGAGCGATGATACGTGCCAAAAGTGTCACGCCAACGGCGCTCCGTGACGGTACGGTTTTCGCAAAAACAGGTCGCGGCAAATTGAAAACCCGCACTTGTAAACCTATTTGGATCATCATGAGATCTGCTCGACCAATTAGAAGACGTGTTCGTCTTTACTGCAGTCGTTGCACGAAGTTTCTGCGTTAAACCAAACGAAAGTTATGTCGAATTATCGTATAAACATGAATTTTTGGTAATGTTATCGCCTAAAATTCAAGTTCGTGCATATACACACCTACGCGTCAGTTTCAGACTGTTCAGATGATATATGTTATGTGATATTTTAAAAAGGTTTACAAGTGCGGAAATCGCATTTTGTTCGACCTAGTTGCACGGTTTTCGAGAACGCCACCGCAGACGGTGACGCTTTGCTAAAAATAGTAACATCTGCCCGGTAACGTCAGCATGCCGCTGGATATCTGCCAGGCGGACAACCGCGTTGTGCTGGTTGTCCGCTAGGCGGATTCGGCGCCTAGCTGTCATACAGGCAATCCCTATTCACAGTTCGCTGGCTACACTTAATAATTGATTGTAAACTTGAAATTCATAAACTTATATTCCAACTTTACCGGGGGTACTCTTTTAAATATAAAATAAGAACTTATTACATTTGTTATTTGCTTACTAGTAGTAATAACTAGCCAGTTTAAGATTGGTATTTCCACCATTATAATATTCATTTATTGCCACAATTATATTATTGGTGTGTATAACTATATATTATTTAATTAATAATTATATATTCCTAAGTTTATATAGCTATTGTAACAACAGAGACTAGCAATAAAATTTGAGTTGTTGATGCAATTATTTATTACTCTGTGTATTTTAATGCAGGTATCTGTCAGGTCCAGGATACTTTCTGCAATTCCCTTTGCTAAGTATAACTAGTATAGACATTAATTATGCAAAGTGGGAATTAAGTGACATCTAATGATAGTAATTAAACTCTTTATGTAGTACTATGATAAGAAGCGCTAAACGTTAAATGATAAATTGATAATGCTTTTGAAAATGTTTATAACACGAATGAGGATACCAAATTTACTATGTCCGCCATTTTATTTTATGATAATTACATTAATCAATTATGTAAATGGCAACTAAGTGAGTTCTAATGAAAATTTTTGTGCTGTACTATTTTACAACATGCCTCAAATATTAACGATGTGCTTTTGGAAAAATATGTATTCAAAAATTGGGATTCTACATTTAATATGTCCACCATTTTATGCAAATTACTCCACAAATAATTCAAATTGTGGTAATTAATTGATAGCAATGAAACAGTTTATTCTGTACTATTGTAAACGCCATTACTGAGTTAATTACATGCTCAAAATAACAATTTCTTCACAAAACATTGGGAATCCTCATTCAATATGGCCGCCATTTTGTAATAATTATGCTAATGATGCACCAATTTTGAAAAAAAAATTGGGATTGAAATTAACTATAATGAAACAAGATATATTACATTTTCTGATACCCTGTAAATATACTCTAAACAATTAATGACATGACATGAATTGCATCTTGTTACAGTCTATGATTCAATATGTCAGCCATATTATGCTAATTAGGTCATGAAATATGCAAATTAGGTCAACGAAAATGCAAAAAATTTATTCCTCGTGTGAAAATACCTATATATGCAAAATATGAAGTAATTACCTCAATTAATGACTTATCTGTAGTGAAAACAATGACAAAAATGGTAAAATAGGGGTACACCCTGGAAATACTGTGACCCTATTCTTTCTGTGTTATTTTTCATGTTCACCGTTCCAACAAAAACCCCTGGGGTAGTAACATTTCCAACTTAATAACTTTGTCAGTAGTTGTCCGATTTTCATGAAATAAAACCATTTACTTCAGAAGAAGAAGCTCTTTACATGCATAACAAAACATGTTTAGGTAATGCAGTTTTTATTTTTCATGTGGTAATGCTATTGTAAGAGCTGCAAACAATTATTTGAATGGGGTGTTATCTTAAAATAGCTTTTTTTGTTTTTTACTACATACGACTTACATTGAGTGTTATTTTCTCTAGTCATTGTATACTGTCTTCCGGTGGGGTCCATCAAATCCCATAACAGTATCTTGTAATTTTTTAAAGAAAATCTCTAACCACTACAGTAACTTCCTGCAATGTGCTCTTATTCCATGACAAATGGTGACCAGTTATATAGTTTGCCGACGAAGCTAAAAAATGTCATCCAAAACTATCTTGTAAATATTCTTTGCTGCCTTTCTAGGGCATCATGTCAAGTAACACACATTTTGGCAGTTTATGTTTTTTGCCTTATCTGTCACCTACATCCAGTAGCCACAAATGTAAACCAGTTGATTGATCACTGCGTCCCTGTAGCTTTGTAAATACGCTTAAACTAGAACACAAGTCATTATAGAATGTTGGGAAAAAATATTTGTGTATAAATAGGACCATGATCCAAAGCATTCCTGACAAAAGTCGACGTGCAATCTGCAAATTGATAATTATATGTAAAATTACACAATTTAGGCTGCTGTTGTAATTAAACAATGGCCGATAATCATTATACTCAATGTTAGAACACTGGACTCCCAATCGACAGAACCTAGGTCCAAATCCTCTTGTGTCATCTTGAAACTTTGGCAATAAGTGCCTGGCTATAGACAGCCGTGGGTATTTCTGTACGAATAGTCCTTGTGGAGTAATTACAGCATGGCTGAATGCTTCCCAGAGTCGAGATGGTGTTAAATTAAACAGGTCTGCCAGGGAGTAAAGTGTAAAGCGCTTTGAGCAGTCCTAAGGACTGGATACTGCGTTTATGAAGAATTTACCGTTACCTTTATTCGTGTGACTGTTGCAGGCAAAGCACTTGTTCAAGTGCGTCATGAGTGCAGAGTTGACGGGAGTCGCGTACGTTGAGGATGTACTACGGGAACTTGAAACTGGCATCGAGGCAGCTCAGCAGGCAACAAAGGCCAACCACAAAGTGGCAAAGGTAAGCCGCAAATGTCTACAGGCGAAATTATTAAAAATTCCGTTACAAATACATCAGAATAAATTTTTATCTGCTGTGTGTCCCTTACAACATGCGTCTTGGAAGATTGTTAAGATGTTGTTTGTTCTTTGTCATGTTGATATGGCTTCATTGTGTGGTGCTAGGTACACTTTGACTTTCCAGAAATACCTCAAATAATTGACCACTGCAACATATTGTTCACAACTTCATCATTATTATCGGAACATAATCAGAACAGCTTAAGAATTGTTTACTTGGTGGGTTGAAGTTGACACACTTGTTGTTTGAGCCATACAAAAGCTATAACTATAAGAAATGGGGTGGTGTCTGAGTGAAGTTACTTAGATCAAGGTCAGACTAAGGTGAGAGCTAGAACTGTGAAGAATAGTTGGTTTCTATCACATCGAATCAATCCGTAACTGATTGAAAGAAATATTGTGGCAGCATTTTATCTAATGATGTGAAATCAGTTGGTTTAGAAAAACAATAGGAAAACAATTTAGTCATAAAAAACATTGAATACAATAAATTATGTAAGCATTTATAAGAAAAAACATTCCCCAATCAATTTTGAATAGTATGTTAAAAGGGTTAATTAGAGTCGGGTGATTAATTGGCATACAAGTTTTGTCGGACTGGTAAGATACTTTATATGTTCGGTAAAATATTTTGCCATACAAAATCTATTCATAACTGAATAAAACAAAACATTTCAACAAAGTTTTATTTAATGATGTAAAACAGTTGGTGTAGAAATAAAATAAGAACAAATGTAGTTATAAAAAACCGTTAAATATAAAAATTGACTGCATTTCTTAGAAAAAGGTTCTTCAAAGTATTTTGAACAGTATATCATTAAAAAGCGTCATAACAATTGGGTGAAAACCTTTCAGATCAATTAATTCGCATCAATTTTTGTCAGACTTTGGTAAAATAAAGTATTTTGAAGAAAAACATTCTAGAAGCAGTTTTGAACAGAATCGTAAAAAGCATAATTACAGTCATATAAAAACTTTTCAGAGCCATTAATTCGCGTACAAGTTTTGTCGAACTTTTGTGAAATACTTTACATGTTCGGTAAAATACTTTACGTGTCTGCCATCAGTGGGCGACAGTATGTCTGCGACTGTCACACGCCAAGCTGCTGAGCGTGTGCAGCAACCTGGTGACGGAACTGAAGCGTCTCCACCAGCATGTGCCCGGTCTGTCGGTCGCCTCCGCGATCATCGACCGCCTCATGTACCTAATGCCTGGGTGCAGCGTGTTTGAGACAATGCCTTCGTCTGCGGGACAGTTCGACCGAGCCCTAATGTACAGCGAGGCCGTACGACGAGACACGTTCTCAAAGTGGCCGCACATGAACTACAAGTAAGGACATGTTTTGTTTCAAAGTCACCATAATGATTGCATCTATTCAAACACTATGTTTTCTAAGATCTAAAAATCTGCAAATAGAATTATTTTATGTACTGTATGTTTCCACACACCTAATACTTTTGTGTCCAGATACACACAGTACGTAATGACTGTATGTTTCCACACACCTAATACTTTTGTGTCCAGATACACACAGTACGTAATGACTGTATGTTTCCACACCTATTACTTTTGTGTCCAGATACACACAGTACGTAATGACTGTATGTTTCCACACCTATTACTTTTGTGTCCAGATACACACAGTACGTAATGACTGTATGTTTTCACACCTATTACTTTTGTGTCCAGATACACACAGTACGTAATGACTATGTTTTCACACACCTATTACTTTTGTGTCCAGATACACACAGTACGTAATGACTGTATGTTTCCACACCTATTACTTTTGTGTCCAGAAACACACAGTACGTAATGACTGTATGTTTCCACACCTATTACTTTTGTGTCCAGATACACACAGTACGTAATGACTGTATGTTTTCGCACACCTATTACTTTTGTGTCCAGATACACACAGTACGTAATGACTGTATGTTTCCACACCTATTACTTTTGTGTCCAGATACACACAGTACGTAATGACTGTATGTTTCCACACCTATTACTTTTGTGTCCAGATACACACAGTACGTAATGACTGTATGTTTCCACACCTATTACTTTTGTGTCCAGAAACACACAGTACGTAATGACTGTATGTTTCCACACCTATTACTTTTGTGTCCAGATACACACAGTACGTAATGACTGTATGTTTCCACACCTATTACTTTTGTGTCCAGATACACACAGTACGTAATGACTGTATGTTTCCACACCTATTACTTTTGTGTCCAGATACACACAGTACGTAATGACTGTATGTTTCCACACCTATTACTTTTGTGTCCAGATACACACAGTACGTAATGACTGTATGTTTCCACACCTATTACTTTTGTGTCCAGATACACACAGTACGTAATGACTGTATGTTTCCACACCTATTACTTTTGTGTCCAGATACACACAGTACGTAATGACTGTATGTTTCCACACCTATTACTTTTGTGTCCAGATACACACAGTACGTAATGACTGTATGTTTTCACACCTATTACTTTTGTGTCCAGATACACACAGTACGTAATGACTGTATGTTTCCACACCTATTACTTTTGTGTCCAGATACACACAGTACGTAATGACTGTATGTTTCCACACCTATTACTTTTGTGTCCAGATACACACAGTACGTAATGACTGTATGTTTCCACACCTATTACTTTTGTGTCCAGATACACACAGTACGTAATGACTGTATGTTTCCACACCTATTACTTTTGTGTCCAGATACACACAGTACGTAATGACTGTATGTTTCCACACCTATTACTTTTGTGTCCAGATACACACAGTACGTAATGACTGTATGTTTTCGCACACCTATTACTTTTGTGTCCAGATACACACAGTACGTAATGACTGTATGTTTCCACACCTATTACTTTTGTGTCCAGATACACACAGTACGTAATGATTACCGTAAATCCTGTATTTCTAGCCGCGGCTTTAATTACAGTAGTGTGTTGCCGAAATGACAACGATGACAGCAAAGTTGGGGTGTGGCTTTAAATACAGTAATTTGCCAAAACTATTGTGAAAATTGGCTCACTGGGTTGTCAGTAGTAACGTTTATAATAAGTGAAAAACTTACCAAAAAACGAAGTCGGGTGTATCAATAAAACCATTGTATTACAACTACCACTAGTGCAAAAATAATTACATAACACAAATACCTGTGTGTGCCCATAAAGTATTCAGAAACAAAGATCAAAACATGTGAAAACATTAAAATCCATCGTCATCGAAATCACTTTAATCGTCACCGTTGAAGAATGCCATGCTGTTCCGGCGGTGTCATTCCATGTATCCGTGCCGCTTGCACTGGGCAAACATCTTCAAATAAGATGGCATCATCCATTTCACAACTAAAATCCTCCAAAGTCACTTTCATTGTCGCTATAAAAAAACGCTGCCTGGAACGGCATGGCGGCGTCATCCCGCGTATCCGTGTGTGTGTGTCGTCGGCATTGCGGACTGCGGCCGCGCACAAACATCTTTTGAAATTTGAATATGATGGCATCCGCCGTTCTTAGCAACTGTCCCACACTAGCAGACATCAACTGTAACAACTGTCTGCTTTGTTCAGACGTTTGCTGACTTTGCTCCTGGTATCAGGTGTTGATGTTGTAAGCCCAGTTCCAAGCATAACGTTCACACCTTGGCTTTACTGAAGCCAGATTTCACCTGATTGTTAACACAATACCATTACAAGTGCCCCTTTGCACTGGAGTAAATTACACTTCCCAGATACAAGATACAGTGTTATTATCCCACGTGCCTGGGTCAACTGTCTGGAACTGGAAGAACTAGGCCAAACCACAAGATCACATCTGGTCTCAAGGGCAGTGCAGCTATGACAATTATTACATTGTAATTACTAGCTGTCAATCAAACACCTTTGAAGTCACAGCTGGTCCTACTGCACTAAACCAGCTCTAGTCTTTTCAATGCATTTATAACAAACTTTATACATGATTCTACATAAAATGGCATAAAAATAAAACTTCTCAAAGTATTTGAATAATTCTAGCTTTACCGTATAGCTTAAATGCATGGCTACATTTCGTTCACTGGATGTATGGACATTCAACCACCCAGTTATTTTCTGGTAGCATGGTGAAATTTGTTTATTTTTGTTTTCCAGTTTGACAACATTCACATATAGTAATATTCCAATGATAATATAAAATGTGATGTAGTTATTATCAACACATTACAATCAAGTCTTTTACTAATACAATTATACCTTATTCATTCATTTATGATCATTAATAGCAAAGTTATGACTTTCTTTATGGAACCTCTTATTTTTTCCTAATTGTTTGCGCTATGGAAGTATGTAACACGCAGGGCTAAAATGGTCATAGCTCAAAGTCCAGGTGCGGCTTTAAATAAGGTTTTTGCCTGTGACAAACTGCGCGAGGAAAGTCAGGGGTTAGGTCAAAAGTCGGGGTGCGGCTACAAATACAGGATTTACAGTATGTTTTCACACACCTATTACGTTTGTTTCCAGATACACACAGTATTAAATGACTGTTTTCACAAACCTATTTTGTGTCCAGATACACACAATACGTAATGACTATATTTTCACACACTGATAATAATTCTTTTTAGTACTGCATCATTATGATAAATAAGCTAGTATTACAGCAATTTGAACCATACATGTTAATTAGTAGTTGGTATGTTTAATTAGACAATTTTTGTTATAAGTTTAAAGCTCTGTGTGTATCGCAACACTTAACACATTGCCTATCAGTTAAATTTATCTCAAATGTAGCCGCAGTACAGTTTCAGCTACAAGGTTGAAGCTCTGAACATATCACCATACTTAACATATTCTCTATAAATTCATCTCATCTCATGCATTGGTACAATGCAGTTTCAGCTATAAGTTCTGAATCTCAACACGTAACATATTCCCTGTAAGTTCACCTTATCTTAGCCGCAATGCAGTTTCAGCTGTAAGTTTGATGGGGTGCGAAATTGCCTGTTATGCGCAATGTGTTTCCCTGCCTTCCACCACGTCATGTCTGTCCTACAGATGGGCACTTCCTGACCAGATGTCCCAGGCCGGGTTCTACCACCAGCCAAGCTCGACCGGGGACGACCGCGCCATGTGTTTCACGTGCAACGTGTGTCTTGTGTGCTGGGAGCCTACTGATGAGCCATGGTGAGGTTTAGTTGAGTCTCCTTCCTAGGGGGGTGGGTTCAGGCGGCACTATGATGTATCTCATTCCCATTGAGCTACTTGTAAAAATACCATCCTCTTCATGGTAGCAGTGGCGCTATATACTCACAGACACAGGGGACGGTTTCCCAAAGTGTTTGTGCCAGTTGTTTTTCAAAGATTTTGACATAATTTACGTATATTCACATAAAGGGTTTGGCCAGTGTGCCCCAGCAAGTGCTAACTATCATAACGGTTTATTGTCTGGATTAAGGTTGGCTAGAAGATCACGTGGAAATCATATCCAATTTAACTGGGTCCATTTTCTGGAAACCTCCTGCTGCCATATTGAACCATGGACATGTTCTTTCATTCCATGTTGCTCTAGTTCACGAAGCTGTGTCTATCTGTACTTGGTTATAGACAGCAGTGAATATTTGTGTATGAATAGCCTTTGCGTGTTAATTGCTGCATGACTGAATGCTTCCCCCACAAGATGAGACAGTGTTTGACTGAACAGGGTGGGAAGTGTAAAGCGCTTTGAGCAGTCCTAAGGATTGGATATCATGCTATATGAAAACAAATGTTTTGCCTCTACTGTACGAGCATCCTTGGGAAGTAGATGTAGTTAGGTATTTGAATACACGATACCGTTCAGTGGCTTGTGAAAATGGGTAATTATGTAGGATTCCTGGAAGTCGAGTGCTTTGTTTTGGAACTGAAGTGCGAGTTGGACGGGTGTCTGTACTGTTCTCACGGGAGGTACGGCGAAGTCAATTATGAGTTTGAGTCAGCTAACTTCCATACAATGCGTAGGAGATATGCCGGGGGTAGTACATGTAGTCACCACCCCTGGCTTGTGAGGATGTAGAAGTGGACATTGTAGAAGTGTTGTACATAGATGATAGGGAGGCTCACTGTAGTGTTGGTCTCATGGATGTGCTTTGTTGTAGGTCGGAACACGAGCGACATTCACCGCAGTGTCCATTTGTGAAGGGCGAGTACACACAGAATGTGCCCATGTGCGGTAAGACTTATTACCTGCCCCTAGTCTGAATACCCATATTGTGAAACTCTATGTAAGCGATGTCATTGTCCAAGTCTGATATGTTTATTTTGTTAGAAATTTAAGCAAGTGCTTGAAATGTAAAAATGTGTGTATCGTGCAAGGCTGATCGTTGTGGTTGGGCTTTTCATGTAGTCTACCAAGATATGTACTAGTTGAGGCGATGTTGCTATGCTTAAAAGAACGTATTAATTTGATATAAACTGAACAAAACCATTGCACGAGAGATCACTATCCTGTGTGACTAATAATTAGTTAATTGATTGAGGACAAATACATTGATAGAAAAATAGCTTTTGAAGAAAATGTGTACGATTAACGAATGAAGGGGAAAATATTTTTGTGAATAGATGCCACTGCAAATAATTGCTGTACTTGTCTAGACATCTCACTGTATAACAAGATACACTGAGGCAATTAACACTACATATCTAAACATCATGGGTCATTTTGAAAGCAGTCGCCAGTATGTCCTACTAGTGACATTTCTAATGTGAGACCAAACAATATTCCAAAAGTCAGCAATTTTGTGCAACTAGAAAATGTTAGGTTTGATTGGTTGATTAATTTCCATTATTTGCTCTCTTGGTTCCAGTTACCTATGCAACAGAGCCTGCACACTTACACGGAAGCACCACAAACAAGGTATGCTGGCAGGGTTGGAAAATGTTTAAAAGTATTATATTTGGAGCTGTATTGCAATAAAAGCTACTGTATCATCACCAGAATGATACTGGACAAACATAATAGTTTGACTCAAAACTGCAACAAATAAATAAAGTTGCCTTATCGGCTTATATTGCATAACCCATAGCACTGCTGTTGGCTGCAGTTGCCCATTGACCCTGGAAGCCTTTGTTCATCAGTAGCCCCCCTCCCCACTCTGGCGGGGGAGCACTTCTGCTGCCCATCAGCACATATTGCACAACAGTTGCCCGTGGACCCTTTCTATGATGCAGGGCTGCCTGTTCTTTCAAACAGATCTTCCATGACCAATCACTTTGTTATGGATATGGGTAATACTGTGTGTTAATCATTAGCATTTTATGTCGCTCCATCTTTTGTTGACCAGCTGTTGGTTGCTGTCAACAGTCTGGCACCAGTTCATTTTCTATTAAAAGGCCTTGAATTTGGTATCTGTCATTGTGTATGGACCCTGATAAGTACTGTCTAATGTCCAAAGCTCAACATTTCTTTGTTCTTTAACCAGATTGCAAACTGACACCTGACAATATGAGACAATACTAGTACAGGCTATATGACTTCATCACCATACTTTAGAAGAAGACCCAGACAGCAGTATTTGGCACTATCCCATGTGAGAGTGACAATGACATTTATTTACTAACCGAATCTCTTTAATGTCATGGATTTCCTGGTGTACACAAACTCAAAGATTAGGCCTGGACTGGTAACCAGTATTTGTTCTCGATATTAATTATCTTTCCAACTGGACTAGGTTTAGTTACAAGAACTAACGAATGTTAATTTCAGTTATGGACTTACTCCTGTTTTATGAGTTATTCCCGGATATTACTGGTAAATACCGGGTATTTCCCGCTGCCCTGTCTAAAACTGGTTTTTGCCAGAAATGTGCCAACCCTGTATGCTGGGCTTATTTGACACAGTTCAATTCCATCTTACATACAATAAAATATGTTGTTGTTCTATAAGATATTTCACAAAGCATGTACGTTATACCATGATTGCTGAGTTTTATAGTTGCATGTTGTATCCAGTAACTTAAATGTAAGTTGACTTACATTACAAATGATCGTGTTATGAAGCAGAAACAATGGCAGGAGACTTGATTCCACCGCGTTAGTCCCAATAAATGACTAAAATAGAAAGGATCTTGCCAGGCTAGCAATGACAGTTGTACCACCAAATGTTTTTCTGTGGGAATGCTTTATCGGTGTATGTTGTTATCTTTAAAAGGAGGTTGTCCTGTCATTTTTACTTGAAAATCTATTTATACATTATAAACTATAAGTATCCTGACATGCGCATTGTAGCAGAACAGGATTTCATGCAGACCTTAAAAACATGAGTGACAGTCTGTTCGAAAACCTTTTTGACAAATGATATTGTAACCTTGTCTTCAGATTGAATGTGTGAGCACGACATCGAGTGATGACTACATTGCCACATCCACGCTCCACGGGAACGTGGCTGTGTGGAACATGACACGTCAACTCAAGGTTCGTGTCATCTTTTCATTTGCTTGAACTATTCCTGAATTCATTGGGATAGGTCTGGAGACTGTTTCACTAACATTCTTGTGAGCTCATAAGATCAAGGAACCGTTTCACTCACATTCTTGTGAGCTCATAAGATCAGGGGACCGTTTCACTCACATTCTTGTGAGCTCATAAGATCAGGGGACCGTTTCACTAATATTCTTGTGAGCTCATAAGATCAGGGGACCGTTTCACTAACATTCTTGTGAGCTCATAAGATCAGGGGACCGTTTCACTAACATTCTTGTGAGCTCATAAGATCAGGAGACCGTTTCACTCACATTCGAGTGAGTTCATAAGATCGGGGAACTGTTTCACAAATATTCTTATCAGGTCATAAGATCAGTGGACCATTTCACAAACATTCTTATCAGGTCATAAGATCAGGGGACCGTCTCACAAATATGTTTATCAGGTCATAAGATCAGGGGACCGTTTCACAAATATTCTTATCAGGTCATAAGATCAGGGGTCCGTTTCACTAACATTCTTGTGAGCTCATAAGCCCGATTTTGCTTTTAAAAGTGATTTCGCTTCTTAACAGTAACTTGTATACTGAAAACTGTCAACACCAGGATGCAGCACCAGTCACTTTCACCAGTGTGTCGTCATTTAAATAGTGTCCTCAGTGAAACAGTGTTTTTTGCATTTTTTTAAAGCACTTTTAATTTAACTAAACTATGGATTGCGTTTAATGATGGATTATCTTTATGAAGTAATTATTTTATTAAGTTGATCCCCCGTCCTTGCAAGCAGTGGGGATGGGGTGGAGTCAGATGATCCCCCGTCCTTGCAAGCAGTGGGGATGGGGTGGAGTCAGATGATCCCCCGTCCTTGCAAGCAGTGGGGATGGGGTGGAGTCAGATGGTGTAGGCAGCAGTGAAAGTTATGAAACGGGTTCAGTAACAGATGAATGCTGCTCTGTTTTCCACTTGGTTTCACTGTGATTTGTGAAAGGCCTCGCGATGTATTTTTATATTTGTTGTCTCTTTCCACGCAGCAACACATCAAGTTTAACATAGACCCAACAGAACCCATTGTGGCTGTCAAGACTGGGACGCAGGTGGCACAATATGACGACATCACCCTAACGCTACCATTGACCAGCGCCACCGATCTGACTGATGCACGAGCTGGTGACGCCACCAAGCAGCAGGAAAGGTACTTAATCTGTTGGCTGTCAGAAGTAGCCATGATTTGGTTTGTAAGATTTTACGTTTTGGTACATAAATTTATTGTCATGAATGTGTCGATTAGCTGAAGCGTAACATTGTTGGTGTTGGCAAAGAATTACATAGGTCATAGTCAATAAATATTAGCTATATAAAGAAGGCACTATATGATATTCTTTCTTGGGTAAACTAATTAATCTACTAAGGCAGTTTTATATTTTACAGCAGTTGTGAAAACACATATATGTGCATCATGAATCTTGTACCTTAAAACCAGTTGCTGCTTACATAAAATCTCTTTAATTAGTTTCAGGCAATTCTGCTTGTCATGTATGAGGACATTTATTTTAATTCTGTCACGTAATTCTGTACAACTTGATCATCCAGTTTAATCTTCACTTACATAGTTTTTGCTCGTTGGACATCTTATTCTTTCATCCAAATCTGTTGAAACTCCAAAAAGTGTCGTCTGAACTATCTGATATGTTGATCCTCCTAACGTTGTCGTTGTGTCCGGTTGAAGTTGTGATATGCTGCAACCAGTGGCCAGTTCAGACAACATATTCAAGGGCATATCAGAGATCATCGATGTGAGTGGGGCCTGGAAGAAACCAATGACGACAACTACGGAAGTATTGGAGATCCCACTAGAGATTTCACAGCCTCGTAAGTGATGATGTCAGCAAGTCCGGTGTCTGAATTTGTTTATACAACACTATCATTACTTTGCACAGATCTCTGGATCTGTAGTATATTTCATGAGATGATAGTTAGTCCTTTTAAAGTTTTATTGCATGGTCTGGCCTACAATATCATACATAACTTTACATTGATATAACCAGTTTTGTTAGGACAGAAGCAGGGCATTGTTTGAGCATATCATGGCCCTTATCCAAAGTCTAATACTGCAGAAGAGCATATAGTATTTTTATGGTTGATGTTGATATGCTCAGTAGCAACAAAAATAATAAGCACAACTCTTCTATTGTCAAGTTCTTTATATTTTAGAACCAGAACAATTTATTGTTAAATGAGTTGAATAAAAGAATGTGTCTAGTTTCCTGTTTTGACCATTCTGTATACCATATTTAGTATATTTGTATTAACATTTACCTGGCTGACCCTGTTAAAAGTAACCAACTTTTGCACTGTTTATTTATAATAATCATAATAATGTTTATTTTATATACCGCCATATCCATAACATTCATAGTGTTTTGCATCAGATTAATAACTCAAATTATATTTTTATATAAAAAGTAGAAATCTGAAGAATCTTTGCTACCCAGTGTAAATACAATCACGAGGCCTACAAAAATAATTGCTGCCTGACTAAGTCTCTAGCTATCAAAGTACTGGAAATATTTTTTCTCTGAATAATGGTTGCCATATTGCAAAAAAATACAATGAAGATTCTCAAATTTCTATCTATCCTAAAATAGGTAACTAATATAATAAAATAGAGTGTCTGCAAGCATACCGATCTCGATTCCCTTCCCTATCCCTAATGCGCTGTGCGTACAACGTCATCGCTTTTTGTGTTTGTGCGATCGGTTATGTGTCGATTAGATAGATAAATACATAACCGGCAGGGGTGATCGGTAAGTGCAATCCCTGTCCATTTTACGTTCAAATTATGGATGAATCAAAGTAAACAATATGACAGCATTGTACAAACAACTGTTTTTGACTGATTAACAGCCTTATTTTAATTGCTGTTGTGTTTAATGCATCAGAAAAATTATTTTTTAAGACCTGTCTCGGCATGTAATACATAACGGTGGGCACATAAATCGTGCGTGCAATCATTTTTGTTGTTTCACAAAAAACTGATCAAATTGTTTTCTTCCGTAAGATGTGCTAAATCTCTTAACACATATTCCATTAAATTTGCACAAATAAAGTGTTAGAAAAGTTGTCTTGAGTGAAGTACTTACAAATATAGACAGGCAAATCCAAATCTCGTAAAAGTTTGTGATTAGGATCACTTATCCAGCTGAAAAGGGTATAAATGTACGATATGTTCGCGCGTGAAACACCCTGATGCAGACACTCCTGACAGTTGCGTATCTCCAGCAATCAACACCGATCGCGCAGCACATTAGGGAAGGGAATCGAGATCGGTATGCTAGCAGACACTCTCTAAAATAGAAACATTTTCCTACCTAACCAACCTAATATTCAGAGCAGACAACAGTAAAAAATTAGTCATAAAGGGCCTCAAGAGAAGTTTCTTGTTAGAATATTTGATGAGTAATAAGTTGATTTTGAAATATATATAACATAAATTTTGTTATGTGGAGCCATGTTACTATAGTAACGATGAGTTGTATTTTGCAGAGGAGGTGTTCCCTCAACGCCAACCCTCCCAGGACATCCTGGTGTCCGCCCTATGTGTGCTGGACAGTCCAGACGAGGGTGCCATCGGCACAACGCCCCTCACGGTCATTGCCAGCAGTGGTCAGCCTTCCCCATGCCTGGTCAGTGGTGTGGCTATACGTAGGAGTACCCTGACCAACTACCAACTGTCACCCGCCCTGCTGTCTGACAATACACACAGCAAGGTTGAGGCGTTGAACCAGGTGAATCAGGCCTTAAACGAAGGCACATTGCCGGAGATAATCTCACCTGAGGCATCCACGAACGACAGTGACCTTCCTGGTTTCCCACCAGATGGCACCAGGAACCCGTTTGTCCCATACCTGCTGGTGCATGACATTTCAAACGCGGGTTCAAAATCCGTCTCGCGGAAGACATCAACGAAAGACTGCATAGGAGGGACAGGGAAGGACGCTGCACCGCTGCCCGCTGGTTACCACGGTAACAAGACCGGTGCCCTCTACCAGGCGATACAGCAGGCGTACCCGCAGTATATGCTCGATGTCGAGGATGAGCCTGATGTTCAGATCATCGGTGTCACGCCCCCGTTGCTAGGCAGCAGCGAGCCTGATTCGTCGACATCATCAGCAACGGCCGAAACGAGTCTACCCTTGACAGATCTCGCAAATCCACCACTGCTGCCAAAAGGCAGCAACGACCCTCTGATGGTGCCAGTAGGTGGCAGCGGCAGTGGCGAGGCGACAGTGAAGCAGGACTTGACGGTGGTGACAGCTAACAATGACGAAAAGGACAGCCTAACTCAGTGGAGTATCGGGAAGCCGGGGCACGTCATACAGTGCATTGAGTTTCCCCAGGAGCATGTCGACAGTTCGCAGTATGTCAGCACGATCGTGCCCTCCCTCGACGGATGTTACATCGTTGTTGCCACATCGCCAAAGTGCGTCAACACTAAGATCAATTTCGTCAGTCAAAACGAAGCCGGGATATCATCGTCGGCTGACGTCGAGACTCCGCTAGCGACCTCTGGTGGATGTATTTTACTGTACCGCGTGATATCTGAGGGAAGCATTGTGCATCTTGACGAGACCCCCGTCAGAGCGTGTCCGCTTGACGCTGTCGATGACACAGTCATGTCGATCGTCATGTTGCCCCCGGAGATCGTCCAGTTGTCAGAGGACGATGACGACGATGACTTTGGTGACCACATGATGACTGGCAACCGCAGTGATGACACTATCGCTGGTCGCGGCAGTTACGGACAGGGCCAGTTCGCGGTGACGACGTACAAGGGTGATGTGAAGATCTTAGACCTGTGTGATTTTAAGACTCTGGCGCGGATTGTACCACCTGAAGGAAGAGTGTTTGTGTCAACGACCTACTGCACAGGTGAGTCGCTGGTTGCACCTGTCAACAAGATTAGATTATTTCGTTGACGATCCACTTTAAATTACATTCATTTGATTGTGTGGATATTTGTTCTTTGATCTTTTTGCAATATTGCTCTCCAGAGTACTAAATGACAAATGATGGCAGTTGGACACAGATTACCAAAAATATAATTCTAGCATTAATTCCATCCTCTGCAGCAATGACAGTGTGCTCATGAGGAAACAAGCCACTGGGACATTTTCACTAGTGTGTCACGGAAATAGTGTCCTTGATGATACGACAGCAGCTTATTGCGTCTGTAGAAAGCTCTGAAAATGTAACAACAAATTCTGTTTAATAATGCATTTTCTTACGAGCTCATTACCTCAGTGAAAAAATCCCCAGGTGATTTTTGTTCATCACGAATCAACGTTTACTGAGATTTGTGTATATGTCATGTGCAGGCATAGATCGTCTGTGTTGCTGTACCCGAGAAGGACACCTCCACTTCTACGCTGTCGGACCGGCCAAACTTCACCATCAGGACAGTGAACTGGACCTTCACTGCCCACCAGTACGTGCGGTCACTGACGGTCAGTCAGACAAGGACGAGACAGACATGACCGTGTCCGAGCAGGTGTCACATACAGGTAGGTGTTGATGTGAAAGATTTGTTGTGTTTTGTGCGTCATCATTGTTCGATAATTTAGTCTGCCGATGTTTACCTACTCAGAAATGTTTTGCTTGATAATGCAACGTGTCTTGATAATTCTGCACTAACAATTCAGAGAAAGTGCTTGGAAATTTAAAGAAAACTAGAATTTCACATGAATACAGTTGTACTGAGGCAATGATCAAAAGCTCATATTGAAAAATACAAGTTGCCCAGTTAAAACATCAAAACATGGGAACATTGTTTATATGGAATGTAACATTTGGAGGTAGCTGAATCTGCTTTTAGCATCGTTAACTGTGAGAGATGGGCCTATTCAGAAAATAATATAAAATATCTATATGTGTAGAGAAGTAATTATTCAACTAGCCATTATAAGAACAAAATTGAGGTTCCAATGATAAAACTGTAAGGACAGTAAGTTAAGTTCCTTATAAAATAAATGTATTGATAACTGTTTGTAAATGACTTGTTATCTTGTTCGTTTCCCTGAATGTCCAACGTAACGCTAGCCTCGATACTGGTCCTCGAATTCCGTTGTTTCTTTATCCATCACCGTTCTTGCACTGTTGTCTCCACCAACCATCTCCAGTCCTCTGTATCTTTCATTTTTCCCTTCCACTTTCCAAATGTCTGCTTTCTTTGCTAAACATTCTTCTGCCAGCCCACTTTAGCTGACTCTTCACCAGCGTCTTGAACCTTTCTTTCACACGAACCTCCTCCCTCAGCTCCTCCATTCTTCGCTTGTCTATTCTTTTCACACCTCACCCATAATTCTTGTTCTTATTTATTTTGTTAAATCGTTATGCACAGATGACCTGCTGGTGCGTCGTCCCCTCACCACCGAGATCCTCACCACACTGGTGGAGCTGACCAAGTTTGAGAACCTCGTGCCACGCTTCTCGGCGACCGTGCCCCCGTGCTGGAGCGAGATGCAGCAGGAACAGCAGCAGCGCCGTCACCCGCAACACCTGCACTGTCACGGCGAGGCGACCCAACACACACGCACCTGGCGACTACAGCAGGACAGGTACGTGTCGATACTGCCACGCCCTTAGTCACATACTCGTTCTATTATTACCGTTTCAGTAACGGTCATTTGAGTTCATAAACCCGAGTTTGCTCTTTAAAATAGATTTCGCTCCAGTGATCTTGTATACTGAAACCTGTCAATCCCAGGATGCGTTACTGGGACACTTTAGCCGGTCTCATGGAAATTTCATTATGGATTTACCTCATCAACTCATTTATCTTAGTGAAATGACCCCAAAGGTTTTGTGTAAATCAAAACAGTTTTTTGTTTTTCTCAGCTACAGGATTTTTGTTTTTTTTAAACCCTGTGTCAAATTGAGTTTGGACCCGGTGATATTTGGACCCGCCCCATGTGCAACAAATACAATCCAGTCTAAACATGATATGTAGGCATAACTACATATGTATACAATAATACCTGCATAAACAAGTGTAACGCATTTTTAAAGCATAGTGGACACAAAAATAATAGTAAGAGTCAACAATATATAAGGTATTTTTACAAACATTTCTACCCATCCAGCTTCAAATTTCCACCCGTACAAAACGAACTCGGCCCGTTCAACAGACGGGTGGATTTATCTCTAGATTAACATATGATTGTTAGTGAGAAACTGTGCTTGACCTTCGAACTCACCCCTGATTATTTCCATTTTTGAGATGTCCCTCTTTCCTGTATTTCAGCTCGAGCTGGGACGAGCACCTGTTTGAGTTGGTTCTGCCCCGCCCCTGCTGCGTCAGTCACATCGACCTCAAGTTCAGCCTCCACCCCCTCTGCATCACCCCACCCTCGATACAGATCACCCTCCTCAAGCAGAGCAGCTCGACGATCGGCCATGCCACCTTCGCCGAACCCGCGGCCCAGTCGGTGGTGTCCACTGTTGAGGTGGACGCCGGGATCGATTTCAAAGTAGATTCACAACAACGCGTGTCGACGTCAACGAACAGCACGCTGACGAAGGAGTTTCTGGAGAGGCACAGTGCGGAGGTGGTTTGCGGGCCGGTGGAGCTCGCGAACTTTGTTGACCTGTCTGGTCGCGGCGGTCTCGTCACGCTGACCAGTCCGAAACTGCTGCGCATCAAGACCAAGTCGTTTCTGCTGCACATCAAGGCTCTGCCATGCGAGAGGCCTCCCTCGCCAGTTCAACGCGACAAGGCCGGCAAGACGGTAAGATGTGGCATTGGCGTGTATTTGGTATGAGGTAGTGGTACATATTAATGGTGTAAGTGTGAGTGGGTGTCTGGCTGGCTGGCTGGCTGGGTGGGTGTTTGGATGGATGGACGGACGGACGGACGGACGGACGGGCTGGCTGGGTGGGTGTTTGGATGGACGGACGGGCGGGCGGGAGGGAGGGATGGATGGATGGATGGGTACATGTCTTCTTATAAACAATATGCTAGCGCTACCACATTTAGCTTCAAGACATGTCATGTGGAGCGCATCATTAACATTTTCTGGGTGATATGCAGAACAGACACCCTTGTATATGCACTGTCGCATGGATACGTACATGTTTGTACAAAGCCAATCAATTCTCACCATAGGACAAGAAGTCGAAGCCAGGCACCAGCAACGGCAGCAACGGAGAGAAGCTGAAGGGGGTCAACATAAAGAAGCTGATGGACCAGCTCCCATTCAGTCCAACAGATGTCGCCGCTAGTGGTGTGGATGCCGGTGGCGGTGGAACGTCTCCCAGCAAGCAGAAGCTGGAGAGCATACGAGGCTGTGATTGGCTGCAGGAGATCTCGGTGACAGTGCGGAAGAACACAAAGACAAATATTCCGAGGGACAGGTGAGCTGGTTTCACATTTTTTTCTTTCAAAATCCCTCTTCAGTTATATTTTTTTGCTTGTCGTGATTCAGACTCATTTTGCCAAAAAATTAACCAACCTAGTACCCACCGCAATATGCTATCTAGTTTGTGCACATTGTTTGTTTTGTGAAAACATCTGACAAGCTGTTATAATTATCAGTGTCTGTATCAAAATTCGGCAGAATTCCAGATGACTATCACTTGAATGATGCATTTTCTGCGCACAGATTTAGGGATTTGTTACATAAGACCTGCCAGTTGATTTCGAATATGCACAGCCACAGCCATGCATCTTGTGTTTGCAGACTCCAACGGTGTTTGATGGTGGACAATGAATCATTCCACCGCCGCCTGGTGGCATTAGTGTGCCGACAGAGCGACAACGTGGCGTGTACGACGAGCGAGGAACATCGTCAGAAGCTCGCCATCGATCTACTCATGTGGATCGTCACGATCCAGATGAATGACATCCGAAAGGAGTGAGTTTTCATAAATGCTGTCTACTTTTCTAATATTGATGTACAATCAGTCTTTGTTTATGATTGTGTTTAATTTGGTTTTGATTTACTTGTCTGCATAATGTATATATCCTTTGAACATGTTTTAACCCCAATTTATGGCACATTACAAAATTATCCTAATAGTAATAATAACATGTTTTTTGTTTACTCATTTGGCTAGGTGACTGCTTTTTCCTAGGAAAGTTAGCAAAATAAACATGCTTTATTAAATGTTAAGCGTCCTGCTTATCTGACTAACACATGGTACTGCTAGAGAGTAGATGAGAAACATTCACTTGATGTCGTTGCTGTTTCAGCTGCATGGACCAGCACCGGGTGGTCTTCACAATCCAGTCGAGTCTCAAGTCGATGGTGCGATCGTGCTTCCTACAGGCTGGTCGCACCGTCGCACATCGCTGTGCCAAACTCATCACACTCTGCATCGAGTACGTAGGCAGAAAGAGAACGTTTCCAGTCGCCAAACTCGCATGTTAAACCGTTTTATTTTTATCGTTTTGTATTGTACGATACGGTGGAACCTCAATATTAAGGTCACCTTCGGGACTTGAGAAAAGTGACTGGAATAGCGAGGTGGTCGTATTAGCAGGACTAACATCCTATGCTTTACTGTATGTGAAAATAATTTGGGAGAGTTCTTGGGTGAATTGCGAGGTGGCTATAGTCCCGAGGTGACTGTAATGTGAGGTTCTGTTCTACTCGGAAGTCCTGTTGGGTTGTACCTCATTGTGGCCCTGTAATCACACATACCAGGCAGTAGTCACGTTATACCGCATCCTCTTAAACAAGTAGGTTGTATTCAGTTATGCAGCAGGACAATGCTGCTTGAACAAGTTGAGTTGATGGACAGATCGACGGAACTACCATGGGTGGGTGTAAAACATGTCCTTTGTCCCTCAGGTATACTGTGTTCAATAAATCGTCAATAATAGGAGCAAATTGTGGTAGTGTCCAAACATAGCTAAGATGTTACGGGGTTGAGGGTGGGGATGGGGGCAGGGTCAAGAGAGGGAATCAAGTGTAGTCTCCCGTTTGTTTTCCATGCGAAAATACCAAAGGAGGGTCATGCCCCCCCCCTAAATATGCCACATATCTAGCGAACGTTTTGCTCAGGTTCAACAAGAATGCGACGGACCCAGACACTGTTCCTGGCTTCAACTTTGCACTGCTGGACGCGCTCGTCGACTCGCTCAGCCTCATTCCGGGTGCTTACTCTGCTGGCGCCCTCTTCTGGTACTTCACACTACTGAACCGCGTCAAGTGCATGGACGCGAATCTGACGGCGCAGATCTGCACGGACATCCTGTGTCACGTGGCCCAGCAGTACAACGACAAGACTAACCACTGGCACTCACTGCTCAAGGCCAGGTGAGACACGCGTTGTAGGCAGTGTAGCCTTCCTCTCTGCAGCTATTATTTTTATTCTTGCCTGTAAAAGGTAATTTCTTATATAGCACGGTGTCCTGGCAGACCTGTTCAATCAAACACCATCTCGACTTCTCTGGGAAACATTCAGCCATGCTGCAATTAATAATGCAAAGACTGCTCGGAAAAATATCCACCAATGTGTGTAGCCAGGTACTCATTCATACCGTTGATTGAACTAAAACAGCATAGAGTGAACGAACCTGTCCAAGATTCGACACACAGCTCAAGATTCAAACCCAGGTTCTCGCGGTTGTACATGTTTTAGGTTATAAATGTTAACTACTACTAATAATCACTGTGTTGTGGAGGTCCTGTTGAATTGCATAGTTTTGTGGGATTGTTAGCGTGCCTGACAGCAGTATCAGTTAGAATGCCCTCCTCAAATGATTTAGCCCATTGAGAGTCAGATTCATTGATGTACAGGGCGAACTGTTGAGGTAACGTGCGACGTTGGTCATAAAAGAGTGTAGTTTTGGTTGAAATCATCAAAATAATTTACTTTAATAATTAGATTAGGTGACGTGTAAAGGTGTCAATGGCTTAGCCAGAGACCTGTCTGCTTGTCTTCAAGACTGGCAGATGACTTACTTAATGACAACTAATAACACGGGTGGAATTTAGAGGGGACCAGCTGGCCAGTAAATTAACTAATAGTTCCAAGTCTAGAGGCCCACAATAATGATTATCACTGGCACATATTGTAATGAAACAAGTTGAATGGATCAGTATTAATTAAATAAATAGCACACTTTTGATTAATTGAAGACTGGCAAAAAATATTTTCTGTCTAAGGGCCTGAAACGCAGCAATAGACTTTAGACACTTTGGTCTTGTTCCTATAAAACTGCAACCCTGCATTTTGGATCAAATATACACACAGCCTGTACGATTTCTCTACATACACCAACAAATACTTACTAGCACTTTACAAAGATATTTGCACGGACACAAACTGCTACAGATGTAGTTAGCCCACCAACATACATCCCGTACTCTCTATCGATCTATTTAATCACTTTTGTATCTTTAACCATATGGATTGTACACCACAATGGGAGCGGTAGGAATGTTTAGTTACAATTACTAGTGGGTGGGTGGCTCTCCTGTTAGCAGCACATTTGTACACCACGGTGGGAGCGGTAGGAATGTTTAGTTACAATTACTAGTGGGTGGGTGGCTCTCCTGTTAGCAGCACATTTGTACACCATGGTGGGAGCGGTAGGAATGTTTAGTTACAATTACTAGTGGGTGGGTGGCTCTCCTGTTAGCAGCACATTTGTACACCACGGTGGGAGCGGTAGGAATGTTTAGTTACAATTACTAGTGGGTGGGTGGCTCTCCTGTTAGCAGCACATTTGTACACCACGGTGGGAGCGGTAGGAATGTTTAGTTACAATTACTAGTGGGTGGGTGGCTCTCCTGTTAGCAGCACATTTGTACACCACGGTGGGAGCGGTAGGAATGTTTAGTTACAATTACTAGTGGGTGGGTGGCTCTCCTGTTAGCAGCACATTTGTACACCACGGTGGGAGCGGTAGGAATGTTTAGTTACAATTACTAGTGGGTGGGTGGCTCTCCTGTTAGCAGCACATTTGTACACCACGGTGGGAGCGGTAGGAATGTTTAGTTACAATTACTAGTGGGTGGGTGGCTCTCCTGTTAGCAGCACATTTGTACACCACGGTGGGAGCGGTAGGAATGTTTAGTTACAATTACTAGTGGGTGGGTGGCTCTCCTGTTAGCAGCACATTTGTACACCACGGTGGGAGCGGTAGGAATGTTTAGTTACAATTACTAGTGGGTGGGTGGCTCTCCTGTTAGCAGCACATTTGTACACCACGGTGGGAGCGGTAGGAATGTTTAGTTACAATTACTAGTGGGTGGGTGGCTCTCCTGTTAGCAGCACATTTGTACACCACGGTGGGAGCGGTAGGAATGTTTAGTTACAATTACTAGTGGGTGGGTGGCTCTCCTGTTAGCAGCACATTTGTACACCACAGTGGGAGCGGTAGGAATGTTTAGTTACAATTACTAGTGGGTGGGTGGCTCTCCTGTTAGCAGCACATTTGTACACCACGGTGGGAGTGGTAGGAATGTTTAGTTACAATTACTAGTGGGTGGGTGGCTCTCCTGTTAACAGCACATTTGTACACCACGGTGGGAGCAGTAGGAATGTTTAGTTACAATTACTAGTGGGTGGGTGGCTCTCCTGTTAACAGCACATTTGTACACCACGGTGGGAGTGGTAGGAATGTTTAGTTACAATTACTAGTGGGTGGGTGGCTCTCCTGTTAACAGCACATTTGTACACCACGGTGGGAGCGGTAGGAATGTTTAGTTACAATTACTAGTGGGTGGGTGGCTCTCCTGTTAACAGCACATTTGTACACCACGGTGGGAGCAGTAGGAATGTTTAGTTACAATTACTAGTGGGTGGGTGGCTCTCCTGTTAACAGCACATTTGTACACCACGGTGGGAGTGGTAGGAATGTTTAGTTACAATTACTAGTGGGTGGGTGGCTCTCCTGTTAACAGCACATTTGTACACCACGGTGGGAGCGGTAGGAATGTTTAGTTACAATTACTAGTGGGTGGGTGGCTCTCCTGTTAGCAGCACATTTGTACACCACGGTGGGAGCGGTAGGAATGTTTAGTTACAATTACTAGTGGGTGGGTGGCTCTCCTGTTAGCAGCACATTTGTACACCACGGTGGGAGCGGTAGGAATGTTTAGTTACAATTACTAGTGGGTGGGTGGCTCTCCTGTTAGCATCACATTTGTACACCACGGTGGGAGCGGTAGGAATGTTTAGTTACAATTACTAGTGGGTGGGTGGCTCTCCTGTTAGCAGCACATTTGTACACCACGGTGGGAGTGGTAGGAATGTTTAGTTACAATTACTAGTGGGTGGGTGGCTCTCCTGTTAACAGCACATTTGTACACCACGGTGGGAGCGGTAGGAATGTTTAGTTACAATTACTAGTGGGTGGGTGGCTCTCCTGTTAACAGCACATTTGTACACCACGGTGGGAGTGGTAGGAATGTTTAGTTACAATTACTAGTGGGTGGGTGGCTCTCCTGTTAACAGCACATTTGTACACCACGGTGGGAGCGGTAGGAATGTTTAGTTACAATTACTAGTGGGTGGGTGGCTCTCCTGTTAACAGCACATTTGTACACCACGGTGGGAGCGGTAGGAATGTTTAGTTACAATTACTAGTGGGTGGGTGGCTCTCCTGTTAACAGCACATTTGTACACCACGGTGGGAGTGGTAGGAATGTTTAGTTACAATTACTAGTGGGTGGGTGGCTCTCCTGTTAACAGCACATTTGTACACCACGGTGGGAGCGGTAGGAATGTTTAGTTACAATTACTAGTGGGTGGGTGGCTCTCCTGTTAGCAGCACATTTGTACACCACGGTGGGAGCGGTAGGAATGTTTAGTTACAATTACTAGTGGGTGGGTGGCTCTCCTGTTAACAGCACATTTGTACACCACGGTGGGAGTGGTAGGAATGTTTAGTTACAATTACTAGTGGGTGGGTGGCTCTCCTGTTAACAGCACATTTGTACACCACGGTGGGAGTGGTAGGAATGTTTAGTTACAATTACTAGTGGGTGGGTGGCTCTCCTGTTAGCAGCACATTTGTACACCACGGTGGGAGCGGTAGGAATGTTTAGTTACAATTACTAGTGGGTGGGTGGCTCTCCTGTTAGCAGCACATTTGTACACCACGGTGGGAGCGGTAGGAATGTTTAGTTACAATTACTAGTGGGTGGGTGGCTCTCCTGTTAGCAGCACATTTGTACACCACGGTGGGAGTGGTAGGAATGTTTAGTTACAATTACTAGTGGGTGGGTGGCTCTCCTGTTAGCAGCACATTTGTACACCACGGTGGGAGTGGTAGGAATGTTTAGTTACAATTACTAGTGGGTGGCTCTCCTGTTAACAGCACATTTGTACACCACGGTGGGAGTGGTAGGAATGTTTAGTTACAATTACTAGTGGGTGGGTGGCTCTCCTGTTAGCAGCACATTTGTACACCACGGTGGGAGTGGTAGGAATGTTTAGTTACAATTACTAGTGGGTGGGTGGCTCTCCTGTTAGCAGCACATTTGTACACCACGGTGGGAGTGGTAGGAATGTTTAGTTACAATTACTAGTGGGTGGGTGGCTCTCCTGTTAGCAGCACATTTGTACACCACGGTGGGAGTGGTAGGAATGTTTAGTTACAATTACTAGTGGGTGGGTGGCTCTCCTGTTAGCAGCACATTTGTACACCACGGTGGGAGTGGTAGGAATGTTTAGTTACAATTACTAGTGGGTGGGTGGCTCTCCTGTTAGCAGCACATTTGTACACCACGGTGGGAGTGGTAGGAATGTTTAGTTACAATTACTAGTGGGTGGGTGGATCTCCTGTTAGCAGCACATTTGTACACCACGGTGGGAGTGGTAGGAATGTTTAGTTACAATTACTAGTGGGTGGGTGGATCTCCTGTTAGCAGCACATTTGTACACCACGGTGGGAGTGGTAGGAATGTTTAGTTACAATTACTAGTGGGTGGCTCTCCTGTTAGCAGCACATTTGTACACCACGGTGGGAGTGGTAGGAATGTTTAGTTACAATTACTAGTGGGTGGGTGGCTCTCCTGTTAGCAGCACATTTGTACACCACGGTGGGAGTGGTAGGAATGTTTAGTTACAATTACTAGTGGGTGGGTGGCTCTCCTGTTAACAGCACATTTGCACACCACGGTGGGAGCGGTAGGAATGTTTAGTTACAATTACTAGTGGGTGGGTGGCTCTCCTGTTAACAGCACATTTGCACACCACGGTGGGAGTGGTAGGAATGTTTAGTTACAATTACTAGTGGGTGGGTGGCTCTCCTGTTAACAGCACATTTGCACACCACGGTGGGAGCGGTAGGAATGTTTAGTTACAATTACTAGTGGGTGGCTCTCCTGTTAGCAGCACATTTGTACACCACGGTGGGAGCGGTAGGAATGGTTAGTTACAATTACTAGTGGGTGGGTGGCTCTCCTGTTAGCAGCACATTTGTACACCACGGTGGGAACAGTAGGAATGGTTAGTTACAATTACTAGTGGGTGGGTGGCTCTCCTGTTAACAGCACATTTGTACACCACGGTGGGAGCAGTAGGAATGGTTAGTTACAATTACTAGTGGGTGGGTGGCTCTCCTGTTAGCAGCACATTTGTACACCACGGTGGGAACAGTAGGAATGGTTAGTTACAATTACTAGTGGGTGGGTGGCTCTCCTGTTAACAGCACATTTGTACACCACGGTGGGAGCAGTAGGAATGTTTAGTTACAATTACTAGTGGGTGGGTGGCTCTCCTGTTAACAGCACATTTGTACACCATGGTGGGAACAGTAGGAATGTTTAGTTACAATTACTAGTGGGTGGGTGGCTCTCCTGTTAACAGCACATTTGTACACCACGGTGGGAGTGGTAGGAATGTTTAGTTACAATTACTAGTGGGTGGCTCTCCTGTTAGCAGCACATTTGTACACCACGGTGGGAGCAGTAGGAATGTTTAGTTACAATTACTAGTGGGTGGGTGGCTCTCCTGTTAGCAGCACATTTGCACACCACGGTGGGAGTGGTAGGAATGTTTAGTTACAATTACTAGTGGGTGGCTCTCCTGTTAGCAGCACATTTGTACACCACGGTGGGAGCAGTAGGAATGTTTAGTTACAATTACTAGTGGGTGGGTGGCTCTCCTGTTAACAGCACATTTGTACACCACGGTGGGAGCGGTAGGAATGTTTAGTTACAATTACTAGTGGGTGGGTGGCTCTCCTGTTAGCAGCACATTTGTACACCACGGTGGGAGCGGTAGGAATGTTTAGTTACAATTACTAGTGGGTGGGTGGCTCTCCTGTTAGCAGCACATTTGTACACCACGGTGGGAGCAGTAGGAATGTTTAGTTACAATTACTAGTGGGTGGGTGGCTCTCCTGTTAGCAGCACATTTGTACACCACGGTGGGAGCGGTAGGAATGTTTAGTTACAATTACTAGTGGGTGGGTGGCTCTCCAGTTAACAGCACATTTGCACACCACGGTGGGAGCGGTAGGAATGTTTAGTTACAATTACTAGTGGGTGGGTGGCTCTCCTGTTAACAGCACATTTGCACACCACGGTGGGAGCGGTAGGAATGTTTAGTTACAATTACTAGTGGGTGGGTGGCTCTCCTGTTAACAGCACATTTGCACACCACGGTGGGAGCGGTAGGAATGTTTAGTTACAATTACTAGTGGGTGGGTGGCTCTCCTGTTAGCAGCACATTTGTACACCATGGTGGGAGCGGTAGGAATGTTTAGTTACAATTACTAGTGGGTGGGTGGCTCTCCTGTTAGCAGCACATTTGTACACCATGGTGGGAGCGGTAGGAATGTTTAGTTACAATTACTAGTGGGTGGGTGGCTCTCCTGTTAGCAGCACATTTGTACACCACGGTGGGAGCGGTAGGAATGTTTAGTTACAATTACTAGTGGGTGGGTGGCTCTCCTGTTAGCAGCACATTTGTACACCACGGTGGGAGCGGTAGGAATGTTTAGTTACAATTACTAGTGGGTGGGTGGCTCTCCTGTTAACAGCACATTTGTACACCACGGTGGGAGCGGTAGGAATGTTTAGTTACAATTACTAGTGGGTGGGTGGCTCTCCTGTTAGCAGCACATTTGCACACCATGGTGGGAGCAGTAGGAATGTTTAGTTACAATTACTAGTGGGTGGGTGGCTCTCCTGTTAACAGCACATTTGCACACCATGGTGGGAGCAGTAGGAATGTTTAGTTACAATTACTAGTGGGTGGCTCTCCTGTTAGCAGCACATTTGTACACCACGGTGGGAGCGGTAGGAATGTTTAGTTACAATTACTAGTGGGTGGGTGGCTCTCCTGTTAGCAGCACATTTGTACACCATGGTGGGAGCAGTAGGAATGTTTAGTTACAATTACTAGTGGGTGGCTCTCCTGTTAGCAGCACATTTGTACACCACGGTGGGAGCAGTAGGAATGTTTAGTTACAATTACTAGTGGGTGGGTGGCTCTCCTGTTAGCAGCACATTTGTACACCACGGTGGGAGCAGTAGGAATGTTTAGTTACAATTACTAGTGGGTGGGTGGCTCTCCTGTTAGCAGCACATTTGTACACCACGGTGGGAGCAGTAGGAATGTTTAGTTACAATTACTAGTGGGTGGGTGGCTCTCCTGTTAGCAGCACATTTGTACACCACGGTGGGAGTGGTAGGAATGTTTAGTTACAATTACTAGTGGGTGGGTGGCTCTCCTGTTAGCAGCACATTTGTACACCACGGTGGGAGTGGTAGGAATGTTTAGTTACAATTACTAGTGGGTGGGTGGCTCTCCTGTTAACAGCACATTTGTACACCACGGTGGGAGCAGTAGGAATGTTTAGTTACAATTACTAGTGGGTGGCTCTCCTGTTAGCAGCACATTTGTACACCACGGTGGGAGTGGTAGGAATGTTTAGTTACAATTACTAGTGGGTGGGTGGCTCTCCAGTTAGCATCACATTTGTACACCACGGTGGGAGCAGTAGGAATGTTTAGTTACAATTACTAGTGGGTGGGTGGCTCTCCTGTTAGCAGCACATTTGTACACCATGGTGGGAGCAGTAGGAATGTTTAGTTACAATTACTAGTGGGTGGCTCTCCTGTTAGCAGCACATTTGTACACCACGGTGGGAGCGGTAGGAATGTTTAGTTACAATTACTAGTGGGTGGGTGGCTCTCCTGTTAGCAGCACATTTGTACACCACGGTGGGAGCGGTAGGAATGTTTAGTTACAATTACTAGTGGGTGGGTGGCTCTCCTGTTAGCATCACATTTGTACACCATGGTGGGAGCAGTAGGAATGTTTAGTTACAATTACTAGTGGGTGGCTCTCCTGTTAGCAGCACATTTGTACACCACGGTGGGAGCGGTAGGAATGTTTAGTTACAATTACTAGTGGGTGGGTGGCTCTCCTGTTAGCAGCACATTTGTACACCACGGTGGGAGCGGTAGGAATGTTTAGTTACAATTACTAGTGGGTGGGTGGCTCTCCTGTTAGCATCACATTTGTACACCACGGTGGGAGCAGTAGGAATGTTTAGTTACAATTACTAGTGGGTGGGTGGCTCTCCAGTTAGCAGCACATTTGTACACCACGGTGGGAGCGGTAGGAATGTTTAGTTACAATTACTAGTGGGTGGGTGGCTCTCCTGTTAGCAGCACATTTGTACACCACGGTGGGAGCAGTAGGAATGTTTAGTTACAATTACTAGTGGGTGGGTGGCTCTCCAGTTAGCAGCACATTTGTACACCACGGTGGGAGCGGTAGGAATGTTTAGTTACAATTACTAGTGGGTGGGTGGCTCTCCTGTTAGCAGCATATTTGTACACCACGGTGGGAGCAGTAGGAATGTTTAGTTACAATTACTAGTGAGTGGGTGGCTCTCCTGTTAGCAGCACATTTGTAAGCCTTGGTGAGAATCTTCCAGCAGAAGTTTCTTCTTTTATAAAAATGATTTTATAAGTTTTGTATTTGTTATCTATCAAACAAAGATGTTCCAGTTTCCAGTCCATAAAAATGCCATCATGCATTTTGTAAAAAATAATCCTTTCAGACTCACCAATGGTAATGATGTGTGCTTGTAGATTTGGTCTGTATGGCTGCCCTCTTGAGCCAGACCTGTTCGACATTGACCCGCCGATGCATGTCAAGTCAAACTCGTCGGGCACGGTCAGCTACGCGGGGGCAGTCAGTGGGGGTAGTGGCTCGGGTGGAGGGGAAGAGGTCGACTTCCAAGACCTGTTCAGCATGACCTCTAGTGGTGGTGGCGATAAGCTGTCGGGCTTGAACAAGATGGATCAGATATCGCGTCACATCTGCGGCCTCCTCGAGGTGGAGCCACTGCACTATACGTGTCACGCGACGAGCGACGGCACGCGCATCGAACGGCTCGACACAGGTGGGTATAGCACGATTGACTGTTTAAGATAAATTGTACACTTTAGGATGCTTCTGTACATGCAATGTTCATCAGACACCTACCTATATACGTGTCAAGTTACATTGATTGGCTGAGATGTTCCCATAAGTAGGAACCTAAATATGATCACATAAAGACAATCTTACTTCTTTTCTATATCATTTAAAATTGCAAACATAATTTACCTATCCTTCACGTGACCTGTTGCCTAGCGAAACCTCCGTCAAGCCATTGGAAAAACATGTGCGGCGTTCGGACATTCCGTCGTATATTTTGTTGAAATTCTAGTCACAAAAATGTTTCTTTATGACAAAAACGTAAGGCAAAGGTTTTAAAGTGACAACAGTTTTATGTGAATGTTTGATTTATGAAGTGTCATGGAGCAATAGTAGTGAAATTCATTTACATAACCATTATCAGCATCGTTGGCAAACGCAAAGCTCGATGGAGGTCACACTCAAAATTTCGACTGACGTAAGCAAACCACAACGTACTGGATACATCAGTTTGTTATGTTTTGAGAATTTATTCAAATGTGACTCACCCATTCCTAGTAAGTTGGCAATTTCAAGCTCAAGACTATGACATATTTTCTGCAAATAGTTTCCTACATTCTGCCCTGTAGGTAGCGGCATCAGTGTCGTCGGGCAGCCGACAGGCACGATCAACTTCGGCGACAGCGTACCGACGACCGCTGGCGCCGCTCTGGCGTCATTGTCGACGGCAATGGCATCGGCTGAGCACCAGCTCCACATGTTGCAGCAGAAACAGGTTCAGTTGCTCAAGTTGCAACAACAGAAACAGAAGCTCGAGCAGAAGCTGGCCGAGACATCAAAGAGCGCCACGACGGTATCGGGCGGTACTGGCTCGGTGTCCGTCGGCACTGCCAACATGGGCGGTGCCACATCCAACTTCGTACCGTACTCATCAGAGCTGCTTCCGCCGACGCCGAAAAATACACCGTTCTTCATGACTCCACCAGTGACGCCACCTAACGAGAGCTATGCACACTTCTACCAGAACTCGGCTGCGGTGCAAATGGATCTCGGAAAGCCACCCATGGGAAAAACTGCAGAGGGTAGTGGCAATGAGGTATGATAGCATTTAGGGTTGTTGGTAAACTGGTACGTGACTGACCATTGGTACTGACCTGTTATTATAATAAGACAATTTGACATATATGTGAATTCAATTCTCCATGAGACTTCCCCATACACACTCCTATCAGGATTTCTGCAAATGACTGGTTATCAATGGTACAAACATGCAAGTTATTATTATGTCATTATATTTCACATAATTTAAAAGTTATCAGGAACAGATGAGTCGTTTTTAAGATACAACAAAATTAATGCAGTGGAACCTCACTATTACGGACACCCTCTGAACTGGGCAAAGTGACCTGAGTAGCAAGCTGACCATATCAGGTGGACTCATTTTCTGTACTTTACTCTTACAAAAATAATTTGGAACTATTCCAAGGTGACCTTAATTGTGAGGTGGCTGTATTACCAAGATGACCTTAATTGTGAGATGGCTGTATTACCAAGATGACCTTAATTGTTAGGTGGCTGTATTACCAAGATGACCTTATTTGTGAGGTGGCTGTATTACCGAGGTGACCGTAAGCCGACGTATGACTGTATCACCCTTTTGTGGACCAGAATCCTGCCATAAATCCACAGTGAGGTTGACTTGTCTAGTTGACTGCCATGTGGTGTGTTGTCAGGGCGGCAACGGCAAGGAGGGTGGTCCCCCACGGCTGGCCATGGTGTGGCCTCAGACACAGTGTCTCTTCCACCCCGCCCCCGCACAGGTGCTTGTCATAGAACGCATGCATTCAGGTGAGTGTAATGTGCTGTAGCACGTCACTAGAGTGTCTATATTGTTAACTGGTAGGTGAGTCTTGCGCAGGATGGTTAACATCTTGTTAGGGTGCCTACTATACTACCGTGCACAGAATTCTGGCTAGACCATTGCAGCCACTTAATGAGAATCTCCTTGACCTTTACATTTATGTTAATTATTCACTTTTGTACATGTATGGTCAGAAATCTGTATATCTGTTTGTCTGTCTTGGTTACATAACTCTATAAAATAGAACTTCACCAGGGATACTTTGATCATGAATATTCATATTTTAATCCAAATAAAAAAATTCTTTTAACAACTATTCCGCAACTGTTTCGTTATTTCCTCGTTGCCCTACCTGTGCAGGTGCCCGTCGCTTCGTAGTGCTGGACTTTGGCAAGCCCATCATGTTGACGGACCTTGTGATCCCGGCTTGCAATGACCTTGCATCGCTGTGCATTGACAGCTGGGTGCAAAGCGAGGAGGTCGACGGTCAACGTCTCGTCGTCACCACTGACATCGGGTACCGCTCGCTGGTCCTCAATGACCTCATGCCGCCCCCGATATGCCGCTACCTCAAGGTCAGTGTAGCTTGACACTGGACGATGTGAGCCTGTAAGAAAGCCCATCGCTAAGCAGAATACATTATAAAACTCAAGAAGCTTCTTAAAAATGCAAAAAGTCGTGGTTGTGTCGCTGAAGACACTATTTCTGTGACAAACCTGGATTTCCTAAATCTTATTAAAATAATTACACGTCTCATTTCAAATGCATTTGCGACAAGAAACAACTCTTGAACATGAACACCCTATGTATTTATGAAGTGGGCTGATCGTGGTTACCATCCTGCAGTTTGATTTCGACTTGGTAGCCGCGGACAGGAACAACAACAAATGATGCCACATAATGACCAAACATTGTTATATGGAATGGTTATAAGCAAGCCTGCTGTAATGAGCAGTTGACCTTAAGTGGTTAGTTGGCAACATTGCAACTGGAATGTTTTGTTAACTAGCAAGAATATATGTCGTGGTAAAATGTCTTAGTAGTAATACAACAGAGTTGGTGTTCCAATTTCATTGGCCTCGTTCTGTGGTACCATGTTTGTGTTATAAACATAATACTAAAATCAACAGTATAGCAGTTGTAATTTTGTGTAAGTTCTATTTATAGTGCACTTGCCAAACGTTTAATTGTAAATACATGTTCTCTACCAGATCACCACCATCGGTCGGTACGGAGGCAGCACGACCCGGACCCGCATCCCGATCGGTTCCTTCTACGGCCACACGTTCATCCTTCCGTGGGAGTGGAGCAGTCTGGGACAGGCCTCGGCCGTTGCCTCCCACCAGTTGTCGACGGCAACTGCGGCGAACGAGGACGCGACCACCGCAGCGACCCTCATCGATCAGACCCAGATCTTCACCCAACTCAACATGTTCGTCTCGCTCCAGGAAGACATCCAGTGCCGCTACAGTCTCGCCTGCGATCGCCTGGTGGAGCTACTGAATGCGGTCGACACTCCGCAGAATCACAACGGCCACACGCAGTACTACCTGCGTCGTGGCACGAAGAAGTCTGATGACGACGCTCGCATCCATCGCGCATACCACAACTGCATGCTACTGCAGCTGCAGCTGAATCTAGCACAGAAGGCGATCGAACGCCTCCAGACGGCACTCGGGATCAGCGTTGGTGGCGGGAACGTCACGGCCGGGACGATGACGGCACTACTGAAGCGTGCGTCCATCGATAAACTCCGTGTGTTGACCGAGTTCCTGCTCGATACATTACTGAGTATGACGCATTCGACCCCGTCAATCCCTCACACGCCGATGTCACTATACAATGTGCTGAGTCCGCATGTGTGCGAGGTGCTCTTCCAGAACCTTTGTATTGTCGGAACACGCAAGATGCAGATCCACGCTGGTGTGCTGTTGGTGCGCGTGTGCGGCAGTCACACGTGGTGGGGGGAGTTCCTCGGACGCATGCTGCAGGATTTCTTTGTCTCCGAGCAGGCACTCACCTTCCCCAGGGACAGGTAGGCACACGTTAGTGTTATCCCATCATTGCTGTTGGCGGGAGGGTGTGGGAATGTCAGGTGTAGGTCGAAGAAACCAAGACGTGTTCACACAGAAAACCTTAAGAGACTTAACTTTAAACCGGTTCAGGATGTACAATTGGTCGCACTGTCACGCGTCCTTTATACAATTGTTCCAATGCTAGCAGTGGAAGTGTGGGTTAAGATTTCATGGAATCTTATCGAATAATTTAAACGGTTATAAACCTAATACTCGCTTGGTGCAGAGCATGGGGACAGGGACCACCTCTGACAGTGGGAGAGACTTTTGTCTCATGGTCAGTATCCGCCCGCTCCAAAACTGGGCAGCCCTCAGTCAGTAGGGATCTAACCCGCCACAGTCTGAAGGCCTGCGCCTGGATGTGCAGACCTAATACCAGGCTGCAATATCTGCAAAACGGCAATGAAAACTGCTTCCATATATGGAATGTTTGGACAATGACCCCTGGAATGTCCCCGGATTACGATTTCATTAACGATCTAAGAAAGAGTGCTGTAATCAACTGAGAATTAACGAAGAGGTCAGTTGTCATTGCAGCACTGCAAGAAACAAGACTATTTGAGACAGGTTTCACCAGAGAGTCTGGATATACAATATACTGGTCAGGCAAACCAGCTGGCTCCAACCGTCAACATGGAGTTGGACTTGATGTTAAGAATGCCTTGTGCAGCAAGCAACAGGGACCACACGCAACCTCTGATCGTATTATGACAGCATGCCTCTCTCTGGAGAAAGGTCATTCCACAGATATCTCTGCCTATGCACCCACTTTGATAGCACAGTCAGATGTTAAAGATATCTTCCATGCACCACTCGGTGCTTTTGGCATTGGAAAAATAAATGACAACGTCTCCTAGAGCTTAGTGCTAAATTCCAACTATGTGTCGCTAACACCTACGCACAATGTAAAGCTCACCATAAGGTATCCTGGATGCGCCCCAGATCCAAGACATTGCATCAACTAGACCTTGGTCTGGTTCAACGATGCAACTTGAACAATGTCACCAAGACTAGATCATACCACAGTGCAGACTGCGACACGGATCATAGTCTTGTCATCTCAAATATGAAACTGTCATCAAAGTCCTACCACATGGAAAGAAACATGGTCAACCAAGGGTTGATATAACCAAAACTTGTATCCAGCAACTGACAACGGATTACGACGCAACCCTCACAAACCAAATCGATCAACTAGATAAAAATGGGAATGCAAATGATTATTGGCAGCTTCTCAAACAAACAATTCACAAATCAGCCTTGGACACCTTTGGCATAAGCTCTTGTCATAACCCAGACTGGTTCACAGCTAGTCTTGGCACTATGAAACCTGTAATTGAGGCAAAACGCAAAGCACTCCTCGTATTCAAAAGCAGACCAAATGAGACTACCAGTACTTGCTTGCTATAGAGCTTCCCGAAGTCTTGCCCAAAGAAAAGCCAGGCAAGCACATAACCAATACTACATCGGCCTAAGTAAGGATGTCGATACAGCGGCAAACACTGGGAACCTAAGAAATATGTATGTGGCATAAAAACAGCTATAGGTCCCACAATAAGGAAAACTGCACCTCTCAAATCGAAAGATGGTGTCACACTAACAAAAAGAGATGACCAAATGAATCGCTGAATTGAGCACTTCTCTGACCTTTACGGCACGGAAACACCGTATTCTGTGTCTACAATTGACAAAGTCCCTTCTATGGAGATTATGGACAAACTTGATGACGAACCAGAATTCACAGAGATGGAGGCAGTTGTTGCCAGACTCTCAAATAATAAAGCCTCTGGTCGAAATGCAAAACCTGCAGAGCTGATTAAGGCTGGCAGTCAGGCCTTGTTACCACCACTCTACAGCCTTCTCCTGAAGTGCTGGCGGGAACGCTCAATTCCTAAAGAAATGAGGGATTCAAATATAATCACAGTGTACAATAACGAGGGTGACAGAGGCGAGTGCAATAACTACAGAGGAATATCGCTGCTCAGTGTTGTAGGGGAAATATTTGCACGTATTATCCTCACATGTCTACAAACTTTGGCAGAACGGGTGTACCCCGATTCACACTGCAGAGGAACTGTAGATATGATCGTCTATGTACGACAACTAGAAGAGAAAGCAAAGGAGCAACATATGCCACTCCATGTTTGTAGATCTCATAAAAGCTTTGATTATGTCAACAGAGACGCTCTCTTCATGTTCCTGTAGAAAGTCGGGTGTCCACCAGTACTACTCAGTCTTATCCAAACCTTCCACAACAACATGCAAGGCACAGTTCAGGCTGATGGATGTATATCTGAGTCCTTCCACAACAACATGCAAGGCACAGTTCAGGCTGATGGATCTATATCTGAGTCCTTCCACAACAACATGCAAGGCACAGTTCAGGCTGATGGATCTATATCTGAGTCCTTCCACAACAACATGCAAGGCACAGTTCAGGCTGGTGGATGTATATCTGAGCCCTTCCACAACAACATGCAAGGCACAGTTCAGGCTGATGGATCTATATCTGAGTCCTTCCACAACAACATGCAAGGCACAGTTCAGGCTGATGGATCTATATCTGAGGCCTTCCACAACAACATGCAAGGCACAGTTCAGGCTGATGGATCTATATCTGAGTCCTCCCATCAACATGCAAGGCACAGTTCAGGCTGATGGATCTATATCTGAGTCCTTCCACAACAACATGCAAGGCACAGTTCAGGCTGATGGATCTATATCTGAGGCCTTCCACAACAACATGCAAGGCACAGTTCAGGCTGATGGATCTATATCTGAGTCCTCCCATCAACATGCAAGGCACAGTTCAGGCTGATGGATCTATATCTGAGTCCTTCCACAACAACATGCAAGGCACAGTTCAGGCTGATGGATCTATATCTGAGTCCTCCCATCAACATGCAAGGCACAGTTCAGGCTGATGGATATATATCTGAGTCCTTCCACAACAACATGCAAGGCACAGTTCAGGCTGATGGATCTATATCTGAGTCCTTCCACAACAACATGCAAGGCACAGTTCAGGCTGATGGATCTATATCTGAGTCCTTCCACAACAACATGCAAGGCACAGTTCAGGCTGATGGATGTATATCTGAGTCCTTCCACAACAACATGCAAGGCACAGTTCAGGCTGATGGATGTATATCTGAGTCCTTCCACAACAACATGCAAGGCACAGTTCAGGCTGATGGATCTATATCTGAGTCCTTCCACAACAACATGCAAGGCACAGTTCAGGCTGATGGATCTATATCTGAGTCCTTCCACAACAACATGCAAGGCACAGTTCAGGCTGATGGATGTATATCTGAGTCCTTCCACAACAACATGCAAGGCACAGTTCAGGCTGATGGATCTATATCTGAGTCCTTCCACAACAACATGCAAGGCACAGTTCAGGCTGATGGATCTATATCTGAGGCCTTCCACAACAACATGCAAGGCACAGTTCAGGCTGATGGATCTATATCTGAGTCCTCCCAACAACATGCAAGGCACAGTTCAGGCTGATGGATCTATATCTGAGTCCTTCCACAACAACATGCAAGGCACAGTTCAGGCTGATGGATCTATATCTGAGTCCTTCCACAACAACATGCAAGGCACAGTTCAGGCTGGTGGATGTATATCTGAGTCCTTCCCCATCAAAAATGGTGTGAAGCAGGGATGTGTTCTGGTCCCGACGCTTTTTGGAATAGTTTTCTCCATTCTACTCAAAGAAGCTATGCAAAATGCCAACATTGTAATTGTATGCTCATCCTGAAGTGGGTCTAAGGACCAGGCTTGATGCAAACATCTACTCAACGAGACGCTTGAAGGCCAAGACAAAAACAACAGGACTTCACGTGTGCGAGGCCCTCTATGCTGATGATGCTGCCTTCTGCTCCCATTCCGAGGAACAGTTACAACTAATCTTGAACAGCTTCGCAAACACTTGCACAGCTTTTGGCCTCAAAATCAATATTAAAAAACTATCATCATGAGCCATGGGAATCAAGAATCCAAAATCACTGTTAATAGTGAACCCATCGAAACTGTGTGATAATTTCTCCTACTTAGACTCTATAATGTCTAAAAACTTTACACTTTACAAAGAATTGAACACAAGCAGAACATCCTTTGGAAGACTCACGAATCGTGTCTGGTTCAACAAGAGCCTAACATTGCACACCAAGCTGAAAGTGTACCATGCTTGTGTTGTCAGCGTTTTATTGTATGGTTCACAGCTGGTTCAACAAGAGCCTAACATTGCACACCAAGCTGAAAGTGTACCATGCATGTGTTGTCAGCGTTTTATTGTATGGTTCACAGCTGGTTCAACAAGAGCCTAACATTGCACACCAAGCTGAAAGTGTACCATGCATGTGTTGTCAACGTTTTATTGTATGGTTCACAGCTGGTTCAACAAGAGCCTAACATTGCACACCAAGCTGAAAGTGTACCATGCATGTGTTGTCAGCGTTTTATTGTATGGTTCACAGCTGGTTCAACAAGAGCCTAACATTGCACACCAAGCTGAAAGTGTACCATGCATGTGTTGTCAGCGTTTTATTGTATGGTTCACAGACTTGAACAACGTACTGCAAACAAGAATGGAAACTCAACAGTTTTCATCTTCGCTGCCTGCGAACAATCCTTGGCATAAAATGGCAGGATAAAATTACTAATCTCGAGATCCTGCCGCGCTGCAAGTCAACACCATTAAGCAACATCCTCAAACACAGACGCCCACGTTGGCTTGGACACGTACAGCGTATGCCCAGTGACCACCTCCCAAAGACCATCCTTTATGGGGAGTTGACTGAGGGCAAACGTCCAGTAGGCAGACTCAAATTAAGATTCAAAGATGTGGTCAAGAGAGATCTAAAAGACTACGGCACCGACCCTCTGTGTTGGCAGACTTATTGAGGACAGAGTCATCTGGCGAACCTGTCTCATTGGTGGTTCAGCATATAACATCGAAGCGTACCAGATAAACCAGGAAACCAAGAGACGTCATGCCAGAAATCCAAGTCAACCTACCTGATGCAGCTACAACAAGCTGGCCTCTACTCTATATCGAATATTTAAGATGAAAACGGTTATTTGTCGATCTTTGCCAACAACATTTCTAAAACTAATCATGTTACTCAACTTACTGACCAAATTTACAGTCTATTATTTACATGTGAGAAGTACCTGGTAGGTAATTTGTGACATCTGTGCAATTTGCCTGACCGTAACCATGGTAATCAGATAATCTTAAAATTACTGATGGTTTCGGAAGTGACACATGTCATTTTTAAAATAGTATTTAGGAACAAACAAAGTATAAACTTGTACCGTGAAGCAGTTTGTTTGAACTCTTGAATAATAATTTATTTAAAAAAAATTAGTTTTTCATAAAATACAAATATTAGTTTTTTTACTTTTTAAAATGTGTGTCTTGTTTTAACTTGCCATAGCTTTGCTTCATTTAACTGTGCTGTTGAACATGATGCTACTGATCGAGCTAGCATATGTACGTGTATGTTAATCTTTTCCTCCAATACAGTTTGCATGTTGGGCGCCAAAGTTTCAGGGATTAATCTACAACCACTCATAAGATGAGTAACGCCTACATTCTCTCGCTGCAGGGTGTTTGTGCTGATCACTGCGCTGGGACAGAAGTCTCTCACTGGACAGAGCGCAAGCGAAGTCATTGAAAGCATCCTCATGCTGCTGGGTAAACTTCTGTCTCCATTGCTGTCGACATCACAGCAGCAACAGCCGCGGGACGCCTACCACCGCTCGGCCAGCAGTGAGTACAGCGTCCACTCAGGCCCTCGGCCAGAAATCATTTGTTGCCAGTCTTGAGTTAAACAAAAGTGTGCCTTTTAGCATGCGAACGGTTTGTGTGGAAGCCATTAATGTCAATCACAGTTATCATTGGCCAGTTTAGTCTTTTCAATGGTAAATCAGTGTTACTTGAGCCATGTATTTAATTGATACTGATCGGTTTGATTTGTTTCACTGCTAGTTGTGCCAATGATAGTCATTAATGTAGGTCCCTAGATTTGGAAGTGTTAGTTAATCTAGTGGCCAGCTGTCCCTCTCTGAATTCCACCAGTCTTATCAGTTGTAATTACCCATGTTGGCCAGTCATCTGTCAGTCTTAAAGACAGACAAATAGGTCTCTGGCTAAGCACCTGGAGTAGTGATGTAATGTGATATAATACAGCAGTAAAAGGCTCTCGTGGCACTTCCTCCTTTAGCAGCAGGTGTCTTGACAGCAGCTAAAGCAGCACCTTCTTCTGTTCACTCAGCTCTATGGACGAGTACCTCCTATTCACGTGCACTGCGATGAATGCCAACTGCTCAGATGGTGTTGTCAAATATCTGCCTTTGTTGTAGTGCAACTCGACCTTCCTCTCATTGGCTGGCTGCTGTTGTTCCTCAGCAAGAACCTAGATGTCAGCATCAGTGCTGTGGCAGCCGATGATGTCGACCGAGGCAAAGATAATGGTGAATTCAATAGTTCATATTGTAACTCTAACAATAAGTATGATTACAAAACAAAACAAATTCCTGTGTAATAAATTGGAAGATAATAGTGAATTTTACATAAACCGTGATTACTATTTGTGTCGAATTCTGGTGGTTTTTCTCACTGATATTAATATTTAGTACCTACGGAAGGCGGACATATTTGGTACTACAGGAAAGCCCAGAGTGTCTACTTTCCAAATATGGCATGAGAATTCCCCATTTACGTCAACTTTAGCCAATAGCAGCGCCTGACACAGAGGCCTATCTGTAAGCAAAAGTCGCTTGCTGCTGGCCTCGTTACTCATACAGGTCCACTCATTGACTTATTGTGCATGCGCAGGCGCAGTGCACCCTTTCTTGGCCTTGCTAACTGTAAACAAGTTTCTGCGGCAATGGGTTTGTCGTTAGGAAACACTCCTAGTTACTCGGAAACTGTTGCGATAATCTGAGTAAACAGTTTGCGAAATATATCATCGACAACGAGCGTGACTTGAGAGTGTATTTCGAATGCATCAAGCAGACAAAAAGAAGCAAAACGGCCGAATTTGGAAGGACAACGCAGGCATAACGATGTTCGATCACTCGCTGTAGTCTTCGACGTCGGGGCCTGATCCATGTAGATGTATGATTGAGTTGATAAAGTTATAACACCTAAACTTAGGTGTTCACGTGAGCAGGGATTATTGTAATAAAAGTTGTTAATGTACGCTTAGTTTTTTGTCGTTACATACCAGGGTTTCCGCCAGTAGGGTAAAAGGGTAAAATTACGTACCCAAAAATAATTCTAGGGTACAGATACGTACCCAAAATAAATCCAGATTATATACTTGATGACATTTTTAATGGTGAAGAATGAGCACGTGCCAACACGTTTATGCTAGCTATTCTGTGATTGGCTAAACGTGGTAATCACTGCAGGATTGAAGCCTTCATCTTCACGTTATGGTCGCCGGGCGTTTGCATTGGAAAATTATTGAAGACATTTCTGTTCTCAAACTAATATAATCAGACATCATTTAACCTTTGTATTATTCATGCATATAGTTTTAATTAATGTTTAGTCTTATTTATCTCACATTTTAGTATTTAATCACAATTTAGTATTGCTTCACATGTACAAAGTGCAATAATCACATTTTAGTATCTCAACTTATTTAATACAATTTAGGCTTTTTTTTATCCAGTATATTCAGCTGTTTAGCACTTTTGCTAATCGTTTATTTTATCATTGCATTTACCCGTAATTTTATATACATAGGTTTATCTATATATATATATATATACTAGGATTTTGCTTCCTAACTTTATTTAATGCGTTTTTATGCTTCTTAGATGATTGCCGATTTGTAAACACCCATGAAAGGGTCATTAGTCCCAGATTTGATGGTGTGTAAATAAAGTTTATTACTACCTCAGGATAGAACATGGCGTACCGGTATATTGGTAGGCATAGTGTAAAGAATACGGCGTGCTGTCATGGCTGTACAGTTTTTGCGATGTTTTTTAGCATTAATTGATTCTTTGTGAAGAAAAATAACACAAGATGCCAAACTACTTCATGAATCGAACTATTTATTCTAAAATGTGATGGCAAGTTTACAATTGTCCTGCCGACTGTTACATTTGTCATTCATTCTCCTATGAAACATGGAAATGATCACCATGAGCCGGGTGGAATTTCCGACCCCAAATTCCCGAAAATTGCTTCTCCGAGCATCTAGAAGTCCAATTTTTTCCAGAAAGAGAAATCCCATGCGGTTCTGCGGTCTAAAAATTGGCTTACTCCGTACCCAAATTATCTTTTCTCGTGGAAACCCTGCATACAGCTATTTAGTCATAATTTTATTAATATGTCACACATTTTGTTCATATTTACATTATGTTCGGACACTTCCATTAGTCAACACTACAAAATTTATGGGAAATCTATTAAGTGTAAGTGAGGTAATTTGAAGTAAATGTGTAAATATCTACATGAACTTCAACTGCGTTTTTCTCAGTTTGAGCGTTTCTACCCCAGTCATGTTCACTGTGACATAACTTTGGCTGTGAGTGAGCTAAGTCCATGATTCATGCACCAATGGAAAGTTTAACATATCTACTTTCCAATAGTATGAGTATCTAAATTTTTTTAATTTTTGGACGCGTCTCATTTTGTTAGGATTCAACACCTTTAATTTCATTCAAATTTATTATAACTACAGCAAGTATGATTACAAAGTAAAGAAAATTATTATGTAATACAATTTTAAAGAGATAACAATAACGTAATTTTAAAACAATTAAAATAAAAAATATTTTGAATGTAAGAGACAGAATAAAATGTGTTTTTTGTACTTTAATGAATTGCGTGTCATACCATATATGACCAATGTAGATTTGGAAATTTGATTAATGTTGTTGAAACAACTTCACGTAACAAAGTAACAAATCTCATTACTATTTCTCCACCAGGTGGCAGCAGATGGGACTTCATCCAGGGCGAAGCTGCACTGGCGAACAGCCGCATGTCGTCGGCAATGCGTACAACGTCTGCCAAGTTGTACAGGCGCAAACTGCAGAAGCGATTGATGCACCATGAACACCAACTGTATGCTCTGCAGCAGGCGAAGAAGAGCTTCTCTTCTAGCACACCAGGTGGTGCTGCCAGCAGCGCAGACAAAGGTGGCGCCGTGTGTTCGGACGTGGAGATTGCGATCAAGGCACAACAGGAGCAGTTGTTTAACAAGAAACTCAAGCAGTATTCATCTAAGGTATTTAGTTTGTACTGCTACTCTATGTAGTTGGTTTAATTAATTAAGATATAGTAAAGAATAACAAACTATGATTCTATTTTTCTATCCATTCATGAGTGTCGTTTCTATGATGACAGCACTTCAAGGACCTGATCAACATCCGTCGCACGGACGGGGAGATCCTGCGCAAGCTGCCGTCGAAAGACTCGAGTAGCAACAGCAGCAGTGAGAAGTGTCACTCAGAGGACGAACTAGAGACGAGTATCACCATCAGTCGGGACAAGTGTCTGCCCGTCGTCAGAGGACTCATCTCTCTCCTCCTCTCTATGGACTTCACCTGTAACGTGGACCTGTTTATCATCGCCTCCAAGGTAGTTGCAGCTTATTGCTAGATCTAACTGTAAACTACCTAACATGTATGTGGTGATGTTAACGTTTTCGTCCTAGATAGCATGCATTTCGGACGCCAGACTCTTAGGAGTTTGTAAGAAAAGTAACGGCTTTCCTTTTTAGTCCTTTGGGCTGAAGGTCCAACAGACTTAGGCCATCACTCTGCGTCCGCTGTGCTTTTTCTCTAATTTTGCATAGACGTATCTTAGGGTACTGCCACTATGCATGAGAAATCTGTATTTGATTGAATCATTCTAATCCCCCCAAGACTCCCGAAACTGGTAAATTTTCACATTTTGGCTAATTTTTCTAAATCTTTTCAGTAACTTTATCTCTGATTTTGCATAGACATTTCATGTGGTAGTGCCACTATACACAAGAAATCTGTATTTGATTTAATCATTCTATGGGCACCTCAGGGCCCCAAAAATGCAAAATGTTCACATTTTGCCTATTTTCTATAAAAAAAACTCTGCAGTAACTTTTTCTCTGATTTGGTATTGACATTCCATGTTGTAGTGCCACTATACACAACAAATCTGTATTTGCTTCAATCAATCCCAAGGCCCCCCAAAATGCACATTTTTCAAATTTTTGCCTATTTTCTCACATTGTAGTCCAGAGAACTTGTACCGAATGTTACACAGAATTTTGTCAATTGTTTATAGTGTTTTTAATATTTGTTGCGATAGTTCCGAGGAGCTCCGATCATTTGGGGGACATTTTACGCAAACTGTTTCAAATTTACATCATAACAAAGATCATTTACAAATTGTCCGGGAAATCGTCTTCTCTATATGTGTGTATGTGGTGCCATCTGGAGGATGAGCAATTTTGATAGTTTAAATAAAAAAATATATTGACATTAAATATAGTTTTTAATAATACATTTTGAACTCTGCAAATGGTGTTGTCAATTGTAGTAGTTATTTTATGTAACATGTCATTAATTGTAAGGGGGTACAAATTTCACACGGGGTTAATATTTTAATACCAAATATTTCATATGAAATATTCATCTGTGGGTAAGATTTTTTTGGGTGAAAACTTGGTCTGACCCCAGCACCTAGTCATGGGGATAGACTAATATTTACAGTCTCATTAGTTACGGTCACAAGATTTCTGTGGCTTATAAAGTACATATCTTACTATAATAAAAAGATATGTTGTAAAATCTGTCGCATATTTTGCCAATAGGAGAAGGTGTGACAAATTAATTATTTTATATTTTAATATCCATACTTTACTATTGTTTTATTGAGGTTTGCTGAATGTCTGTTTGCACAGAAAACATTTCCTTTGCATGTCACTAGGTGGCAGCACGGATCACAAATCTGACGCGGCCAGCGATCAGTCTGTCGGAGGTGATGACAACGGAGGAACTGGAGCGACTCGTGCTCTTGTCATGTGACCTCAACTATAACCATGGCAACATCACGTGGGGCGGATCCTGGGCGGGCCACGTTATCACATGTCTGCTGCAAGACATTCTTGATGGTAGGTGGTGCCACTTTGTTAGTCGAACAAAACTGTGGTAGTTGGCTTTCCCCAATTGTTGAACAATTAATAATACGGAAATATTGAAATAACTTTAACAGTTGATTTAGTTGTGAGTGTGATTTGATCTGCAAAGTAGATAAGTTCTATCAAAATGGCATCTTTCCGAACTTCAAAAACATTTATTTAATTCCGTATCATCCATCCATCATATTGTCTTAGCATGCTAGCTGACAGGGAATCATGATATACAGATAAGACGGCTGTCACAAAATATGACAGGGAATCATGATATACAGGTAAGACGGCTGTCACAAAATATGACAGGGAATCATGATATACAGGTAAGACGGCTGTCACAAAATATGACAGGTGTCGTGGGACAGTGCCACAACTGAAATAATTGTAGAAATTAGCTTGTGTGTGAGTGCATATGTACGTGCGTGCGTGTGTGCATGCGTGATGGGATGTCCTTATGCCAGTGATTGATCGCATGTATACAAATTTAATGACAACATAAGAACATTATTTTTGAACCCAGATCAAACTAGGTCAGACCTTGAATTCTGGAGAGAGAAAAAATGGGGTGCACCATTGTTAGGGCCTGCTTATTTGGGTATGAACCATGGCACTAGCTGGAGCATTGAACTCTCAATCGACAGAACCCGAGTTCGAATCCTGTGTTGCTGTTTCAAACTTTGGGCAAGTTCATTCACTCCACGTAGCTCCAGTTCACACAGCTGTATGAATGAGTACCTGGCTATAGAGAATGGTGGATATTTGTGTATGGTTTACTTCAATCATTAATTGCATTGTCTCTGAATGCTTCCATGAAGTGAAGGTGGTGTTCGATTGAACCGGTCTGCGAGGGAGTAAGGGATAAAGTGCTCTGAGCAGTCCTACGGGCTGATGCAATCAACCATATGCTTCCAGGTGAGAAGTTGTACCCAGCCAACACGTGCGGTGAGGGCGGACTGACCGACGATGAAGTGGGCGGGGCCTCGGCCTCAGAGACGGACGAGTCCGGGCACAATGCCCTGTCAACCATAGACGAGGACGCGACTGTTACACCAGAAGCAATGGGTACCTGTCATTCACAGTTGTTTCACATTTAACAAGTTGAAGAATTTGTGTCGTTTTTCCTGTTAAAAAAGGTTTGTGAGAATTTGCCTACAAATGTGCCATGCCACCACAAAGTGGGTATTACGTCGCACAATTGGGTGAAATGGAGTTTTGTACCTTTTCTTCATATATATATTTTCATAATGTGTATGATTAAGTTTTACAGTCACTATGGCAACATATGATTCTTTGCAGTTCTACATAAGGGGTGGTGACAAAAGTTTGCAAAGTCCTGAAAAGTGTAGTATTATGTATGAGTCGATAGTGGGTTGGTCATCATCATGTGTCGCGAGAAGCAGCTTTCTAAATTCCCCTTTGTACCCTGGGAAGTCTCATTTGTCACAGTTGAATCGGATCGACTTTATCATCACCATCCATTTTCCCACAGAACCAACGGATATTTCTCCACAAAACGGTGACGCAGCCGCCCCGAAGAATGACGGCAACGGTGGGTTCAAGTTTGACAAAGAGTCAATAGTGAACATGATTCTGGAAGATGACGTCTACTGTGATCTGAGCAACCCAAAACTGCAGGACTATCTTGGCGGAGAGCCGGGCTACGCTGGATTCAAATCCGGGGAGATGCCCGGGTCGAACGCGTACGTGTTCCAGTATCCGGTTAACCCCTTGTCAATGCAGACAGTGACTTCTGACAGTGGCACTGTTAGCTGGGGACCACCAAAGTAAGTCGTAATGTAAAAAAGTCACATGTTTAGTGTTGGTAATCTGTTACGTTGGTTGCTGTAATTTGAATGCAATATTGCACTTGCCACAGATTTGACCGCAACTCTTAACCATAACTTTCTTCCCACGGTTTGTATTATTTTAGAGTTACATGATGTGTATATTCAAAATTCAGTTATGGAGTCGTAACATAATTATGAAAGAACAAATGCGTGGTAGATAAATGACAGTTGTGTTGACATGTAAGACAGTGTATCATATCAGAATGATTATCGATTATGATTATACCACCATCAGTTTTGAGATGTGTGATAATCATTGATGGAATTTTAATGACTACATCATAATCAGGATGTGGAGGAGATCTGGAAAAGTTATGGACAGTATCGGGCCAGACAAATGTTTAGAAATGTTCATAACCAGTTACTTGTGATATGTTGGCGTTGACCAACACATTTGGGGTCTACTTAGCAACAAACCCAACTGTCAAGTAAGTTTGATTTCTGGTTGTATTGGGTAACAGTCAATCTACTATCATTCACTTTCAACACAACTGATTCTCCACAGGGGCTTTCTGAAGAAAGGTACATTTGACTCGTGGAAGAACAAAATCGCAAATTTTGCATCGGGCAAAGGCCCACCAATGCCACAAGGTGTCTCCACTGCCATGGATGCTCGACTCGAGAATGGCGTGCAGCTGATCGCTGACCTGCGACTGAAGGTACAACTCTTTTGTTCCATGTACTTCATGACTTAATTGTTTTATCTCGTAGAAAAATCTACGGCTTGTTTCTTGCTCATCTCCTTTATACTCCACCCATCACTCAGTCGGGCCAAATCTCTCATAATCCTCCACCCATCATTCAGTCGGGCCAAATCTCTCATAATCCTCCACTCATCACTCAATCGGGCCAAATCTCTCATAATCCTCCACCTATCATTCAATCGGGCCAAATCTCTCATAATCCTCCAATCATCACTCAATCACGCCAAATCTCTCATAATCCTCCACTCATCACTCAATCGGGCAAAATCTCTCATAATCCTCCACCCATAACTCAATCGGGCAAAATCTCTCATAATCCTCCACCCATCACTCAGTCGGGCCAAATCTCTCATAATCCTCCACTCATCACTCAATCACGCCAAATCTCTCATAATCCTCCACCCATCACTCAATCGGGCCAAATCTCTCATAATCCTCCACCCATCACTCAGTCGGGCCAAATCTCTCATAATCCTCCACCCATCACTCAGTCAGGCCAAATCTCTCATAATCCTCCACCCATCACTCAATCGGGCCAAATCTCTCGTAATCCTCCAATCATCACTCAATCACGCCAAATCTCATAATCCTCCACCCATCACTCAGTCGGGCCAAATCTCTTGTAATCCTCCACCCATCACTCAATCGGGCCAAATCTCTCATAATCCTCCAATCATCACTCAATCACGCCAAATCTCTCATAATCCTCCACTCTCAGTCATTATATTCCTCTTCTGTCTCTGCTCTCCATGCTGAGGACACCCCTGTATTCATTAAGTGTTCCCCTTCCGTTCAATCCACCTATCCACCCACCATAATTAACTCCTCAACCATGCATAAATTATCAGGAGTGCACTAATTACACTAATAATGCCACTCTGTGAATGCACCGTCATAATTAGTGCCTCACTAACTTGCTGCATATTTACCACGTAAACATAATAAACCAAAACTGGAATGATATTTGTAATATTATCTCTTATTGAAACAAGCGAAATCATGTATTTACCCCTACCATCGTCCATCTCGATTCGACCTCGTTGTTTGAGAAGACAACTAATTCCAATGCGCAATAAAACAGTTACATGTGAAACAGCCATCACGCGCATCACAGGCCCATGCTAGCATGTTCATCCGTGAAGTCAAAAATCCTAAATATTTTAATTTTTTTGGTTAAATATGTTCTAATAAGGCAAGTAAGTAATTATGTTTTGTTCTGAATATTTTCCATCCACTATAATACAGGGGAACCTTACTATTAAGGTCACCCTTGGGACTGGGCCAAAGTGACCTGAATGGCGAGGGACCATATTAACAGGACTAATGTCCTATACTTTACAGTTACAAAAATAATTTTGGACGTTACTAGGGTGACCTTAATTGTGAGGTGGCTGTATTACGGAGGTGAATGTACCCGGTAGTTGTTTTGTTGTGTACAGGTGATGTTGTCGATGGAGTCGGAGATAGTACAGACAGTCATCAGCGCACCGCTACCAGTGCCGCTACCTGGTGTCGTGCAACAGTCCTACCGACATCAGGGCTACCACCAGGCAGCTACGGACGACGAGCAGCTGTCACAGGCGAGCTTCCTGAGTAACCTGGCGCAATACGAGGTGAGTTATTAACTAAGGAATGTTTGTTGAAAGTAAGCGGAATCTCATTAATACGCACACTTTTGTCCCACTGTACATGTCCGGGTGAACAAGTTTTCCAGATAAACTAATCCTGTGCATAACATAAAAGTCGCACATAATGCTTTTTGTAGTGCAACTAAAAATGTAAATATACACATGTTGATTGAAAGTGTACAATCAACTAAACCAATACTTAGTCGTTGGACTTTGATAATTTGCTTTTGACAATGTCGCACAACTGCACACATGATATCTACACATTCGCTCTTCTGATATCCACCAGGTGGCACCATAACGTAAATAATCACATTCTTTTTGTAGTATAACTAAAATATTTAATATAAATACACACATACATTCGGCATTCATAAATGAAAGTATACAATTGATTAATCTAATAGTTTAACCACTTCTGTAATAAATTTTTTGACAATGTCGCAACTGCACACACGATATCTGCACATTCACTCTACTATCTTCCACCAGGTGGCACCGTCATCATCCATGTTGAGTACGTGTTTCGACCACCTGTTCGGCCAACTGGCGGCCCCACAGCAACGCCGTATCAACATGGAGGCGCTCCTGTCGACATGGCTCATGCTCAACGATAACGTCACCCAGTCGGAGAATGGGACACCCTTATTCGACGCTTCACGTGTACCCTCGATCCCGCTCAGCGAGGCGTCGGTGGGGGCACTACTAACCGCCCTCGCATGGCAGCCCGTCGTGTCGGTTCGGCTGTGGGTACTCGCGTTACAAACCCTCACCCTTCTCGCGAACGTCAAGTGTTCCAGCAACGGGGAAACCATGACGACGAGCAGCGGAGAGAGGTGGCTGGCCCGTGCGATTCTGGCCGATAGTAATCTCTCAGCGGTGCTCGTTAATTTCCTGTCGTTCGGCAGTGTGCAGGGATCGGGCGGCAGTCATAACAGTGCACAGGTGGGTGGGTCGCTCTCTTAGGGCATCCTCACATACAGGGGGCGTTGCTGATTACACCAGTCTCTGTATCCCCTGGCAGGTCGCCTAGCAAAACTCTGAAGATAGGCTCAGCCAATAATATCGCTTGCTTGTCTTCAGTTCAGCCACGCGCTGCTCATGGAATGTTTGGGAAGTAGACGCAGTTATTTGAATATGCATTGCCGCATAGCGGCTCGCGATAATGGTCAAATGGGTAATTATATTGGGATTCCTGGAAGTTCTGAGAGAGTTGGTCGGACGGGTGTCTGCAGTGTTCCCACGGGTGGTACAATCACGACCGGCGAAATGAATTACATATTTGGTTCAGTTAGCTTCCATACAATGCGTAGGAGATCTAACTTGAGAGGATGTCTTAGGGTCCTTGCACTCCTTTCTAGAGCTGCTGGGGTCATTTACAACTTACGTAAGCATTAAGTTGTGGAAAAGCACCACCCCTAATCCCATTATGCACATCGCATGCGTCAGGTCTGCCCCCCCCCCCCCCACATCAGTATGCCTACTTTGTATATGTTAACTTCTTTTCCCATGTACGCACTGCATACACAATAATTTTTACCCCCCTACTTGTGTACGTAATTTGTAGATGGTTCCTTGACTCTTCTCAATAGAACCACTTTTCTTCAGAATAATTGATACTGTATTTAGTCCCCATTGTGGCTAAATCAGTTACAAATTCTATTATTATAATTACACTTGTGTATTTAAAATCCAATGCAGTATCAACTGGTTATTCAAAGTTTGTTTGAGTATTTGGTAATTTGATGTCCCGCACAATTTCTAGACATCAATGTAAAAAAACATCTGGTATTTACCAGCTAGCGATTGGGTGATCGGGTCAATCAGTGGAGATTTCTGTTGTGCTTCGATTTTTACAGAGTCATAAATAAATCAATAATTTTGTTATTGTGTCGTAAGAACTAGCGTCCGCAACATTGAACAGGGTCAGTTGTGGTAGCTAGAAATACAGATATTACACTAGCATGCCTGATGGTTTTGTCTGCTGTAGGTCGGCCCAACAGCCACTCGAGCTTTGCAGGAGTTCCTGCTTCGGCTGCAGCTGAGATGTTGTGCCGAGGGTCGCGAGAACGACCTCAAAGAGTTACTCCTGAAGCTTATCTACACACTGACAGCAGAGAGGCAAGTGTGATCTGTAAAAATCAGAATTGTCTTCAAGCAGTGACATGTCTTATACGCACAACAGATATTGTGTTTATCGTTTAAACTTCTGAGCTGTGATAATTCCGAGTATGAACGTGGAAGTAAAAATCACGAAAAATGTACTAATTTTTGAACCTTTAGAAATTAGCATAATTTCGTGAGAATCATTGATAAGAGGTGCTGCGTAATGTACAATGAAAGAATATTGCGGTTGGTGTTGACATTTTGGCATGATAATTAAAAAGTGTGAAAAATTGCAAATATGTCACAAAAATCGTCCTAACTATTTACCTATGCAAACATCAACAGATTTTCGATTTCATCAAGTTAATTATTCAGTGATACTAGATCGAATTGTATGACTCCAATGTATTGCCAACCAAAGATGTAACAATACTTTGATCAATACTCAATGCTTAAGTCTGATATTGACTAGGCATGTTCACTGTTACAGAGGTGCATTCTACAGTGCCCTTGGCCCGCTTGACGCTCAGTGTCGACTCTTGGACTTCATGCTCGAGCAGAACTTTGAGTCTGTCGACGTCAACAACGCCCTGAGCGTGATCGAGTCAATCTCGTTCCTTGTTCACCGCCATATTGTCAGCCAGGAACGTCTCGTGTGCCACAACGTGGTCGAGTCGGGCACGAGCGCACGCACGTGCTTCAGCGGACTCTTCTCGAGCATGTTGCGCCCAGTCGCTGGCGACTCGTCGAAAAGCTCCGGGGGCGAGGTGAATCGAGACCAGCTCATGTCGAGCCTGCTTAAACTCATCAACGTTCTCGTACAGGTGCCCATCAGCAGCTCGCGCAGGGCTACTGTGGCACCGCCTACCAGCATGGATTTCTTTCCCGATTTCGCTGCGTCGAACGGCGACGACAATCCAATGACAGACACTAGCAAGATGGCGGCAGCGTCAGCGATGTCACCAACAGTGGCCATCTTGCAGCAGCGGGAAGAACACATTGGTTCGGCGACGGACGAGCAGAAGACGGAGACAGCGGCGAACGCAGCAAGCGCACCAGACGGCACCACTGTGCGGCCGCCGCGGTCATGCTCACACTTCGGGGGCAGTCGCGACGACGAGTCGAAGGCAGCGACGCTCGCGAACGTGATCCTCGCGCACCACCAGATCATGATGCACCTGATCGAGAGCCTGAGCTGCTGCAACAGCAACACGATGGCGATGATCCTCGGCAGCAGTGGCCTCCAGGGCAGCATGCAGGACTTGTTCACGGGCACGGATCCACTGTCGGTCGGCGACGGGGTCTTCCACGTCCTCTGCACGATCAACCGCAGCACGTCCGACATCCACCTCATTCTCAGGGCCGTCTATGACTATCTCACATGCACCATACACCGCCCCCTGTTGGCGTGGGGCAGAAACGGCGACTGCATCAGTCGGTTGTCGGAGCCACTGCTCTGGTTCCTTCTGCAGGTGCTCGATTGCAAGTCGTCCATCGAGATATTCCTCGAGATGGGTACGTGTGCAGATCTCGAATTGATATATTATATGAAAGCGTGAAATAACAAGAAACCTGGACTCGGCGTCAAATGTGGATGTTCTGCATATTTACCTATGGGGCTCCCTTTTTGACTGTACATTAATAGGGCAGGTTTTGCAGTGGTCTTTTTGTGCTGTACACAAGTGATGATGCAGGCACTGAACGATAATTTCCCAGGAGGTTACCTTTTAGCCTTTATTGGATGTTGGTGCCGTGAGAACAAATAGTGGTTTATGCTGTGTTCATGGTCTGTATGCCCTATTTAAAAAAAGCAATTAGCATAAAATCAGCACTGCCATACCATGTTGGCATGTAAACAATTTTAGATTTCATATTTTTTATCTGCACATGGTTGAACACATTATAAGAATTTTTTCAAAAAAGTTTAAATACTTTAATCATTAAAGGGTTAAATCTGTTCGTGCCAGTTGAGAAAAAAAACTGCACCAGTTGCCCTACACCAATGTGTTTCGGTATGTTTCAGGTGGTGTTGAGACAGTTTGTCGCAACCTTGTCTACAGCAACCGTCGCCTCATCAACACATCACCCAGTCTCATCTCCACCATGATGCAACACCTCAGTAGTGCCAAGACGCCATCTAGTGGCAGTTCCTCCAGTCGCGGGAAGTCGACCACCGAATCGGAGAACACAGACGGAATGCAGAACTTTGCTCCTCTCGGTATGGTAGAAGCTCTCGTGTAGCTGTGCTCGGAGGAACGTTTCACAAAGATAAGAACTCATGAAAGTTCATCAATGAACAGAATCCATTGTTAAACTTAAGGATAAGGATACTTTCATAAGGAGCTTTTTCAAAATGCAAAAAGCTGCTGCTGTATCACAGAGGACACTATTTCCGTGACACATCAGCAAAGTGTTCCAGTGGTGCATCCTGGTACTGACCGATTGCTTGCCAGTCAAGACGGTTAAGGGTAGCCACTACCCGAAAACGGCCATAGGCCATATCTCTGTTAATACTGAACATATCTTAGCCGGATTTGTACTAATTAGTTAAAATGAATAGTATATGATACGTGGAATGTGGGCTCAGTTGCTTGTGTATTACCATGGAAATGAACGTTTCTAGTGTGACAGAGGGGCATGCATCTTTGAAAATTATTCTGAGCTCACAATTGTATGTGTGATCATGCAATTGTCAAGAATCATTAGCGGGAATGCCTCTCTGTCAGATGAGGTGGTTTCGGGCAAGGAAATCTGACTGCAATGACTGTTGTGAGTTGGGAATAGGTTTGAGCATTTTTCAAGGCAACAGTCAGTGAAGCCAGGTAACCTTGCCCAAAATCACCTTATCTGACAGGAGCATTGAAGCTAATGATTCTTGACAATTGCATGATCACACATACAGTTATTAGCTCAGAATAATTGTCATGGATGTGAAAATCCACCACACTAGAACCATTCATTGTCATGCAAATGACTCTATATTTCACATATCATATACACTTCGTTATCTAATTAGTACTCCAAATTTGGTTAAGATATGTTCAGTATTAACAGAGATATGGCATATTTGTTATATGGCCATTATCAGGTAGTGGCAATCCTTAAGGAGCGAATCAATGTTAAAGAGCAAACTTAATGGGGCTTATGAGCTCATAATAGTAGAGAAACGGATCCTGGAACACTGCTTGAATGTGCGGACAGTGTCTTCATTAATGCCATTCAACTCATAACGGTTTCTGCTCTCATTGAAGTGAAGGTACTTTGATCTAGCTGTCCATATTCGTCTGTTGTCATCAACCGCAGACAGCATCACGCATTTCTGTCTTTTCGGGTGTCAACTGGAATTTCTTCTCCTGTGAAGTATTGAATACCCAATATCGCAATGCGACATCTTATAGTAAGGAATTAATAGCACCTGGCGTGATCACCCAACCGTCAACTGAAGCCAAACCCTCTGCATGTGATCATCGACAGTTACCTTAATTATTCACTTTGCTCTAAGTTTAGCACAACGTTGTTTTACATCTACACGTTAAAAGCCTTACTATTAAAGTCATGGCATGCAGATGCAGCTTTCTCCGGATTACCGTTAAATTTACATGTATTAAACAGTTTTTCACCGTCGACCTCTCACACTTCAGGTTCCATCAGCTCCAGCAGCCCCACCTCTGGGCCGGCGGACGTACTAATCCAGGCGTTGCCGCCCCACCGACGAGCGCGGTCCGCTGCATGGTCATACCACTTCTACCCCGAAGAGGCATGGATCGACCTGACTATCTGTCTGCCCTGTGCCGTCTTATTGAAGGAGGTGCAGATACAACCGCACCTTACGTCCCTCGCCAGTAAGTGCAGTTTCTGTTCACGGGATCTACAAAATCGCCTGGCTTTGTATAACATTTAAAGCCTCTACATTGCATTTTGATTCTGGTGCATAGTTTTATATATTTACGTTATTATTTATTAATTAATCTGTTTGATTTATTGATTATTTTGTTAGTAGTTTATTGCTATATAGTGCTGTGATTAATGCTTTTACTTGTTTCATAGTCAGTTTACCTGTTGTTCTGTGATGGTAAACCGACTGTAAAGTAGAAATGTTACTCATTTGAACAATTCAGTGTGAAGAATGTCTTCACTCATATATTGTGCTGTACTTTTGTTTAAATAATGACTATTATTAGTGTAAGTACTTAATATGTTTATTTAGCAATTGTAGGTCATGTGTAATATGTTGACATGCCACACAGTTTGGATCTGGTGCTATACTATAGCATAACGTCACTATTAAGGTCACCTTTGAGACTCAACAAAAGTGACCTGAATAGCGAGGTGACCATATTGACGAGACTAATATCCTATACTATGTATGGGTGGAAATAATTTGTGACAGTCCTAGGGTGACCTTAATTGCGAGGTGGCTGTATTACTGAGGTGACTGTAAAGTTAGGTTCAATTTCATATCCAGTAAAGTATACTATTATTCGTGAAAATATTGGTCAAGTTGGAAGAGATTAAATTAAAAAAAATTCTTAGTACAGACCTAGAAATTGTCGACTCGCATCAACATTTCGACCATGTGTTATTATTACCCTCCTCAGCGTGCCCGTCCTCTGTATCGGTGGAGATCAGTCGTGACGGCTCCACCACAATGCCGCTCAGTTCGCCCGTACAAACCAGCGGCCTCACCTGCATCAAGATTCAGCTGCTGAAGTCGGAGGTCGTCTCCACGGTAACGCTGCGTCTGCATCGGCCGCGCGACTCCAACACGATTGGTCTGTCGCAGATCATGTTACTCGGGTTCACTGCATTTGGTGACACAGGCATGATGCGTTCGAACTGCATGTTCGTGCCAACTGAAGACTACGTCTCAAGGACCAGGTGGGTACTGGTAGATGGTGTGTGGTTGCTGTGGCAACACATCACAGCATTATTGACTGGGTGATATTTCATCAACTGTAATCGAGTATTCATATTTTTCATATATCACAGTAAAATTAAAAAAACTCCACCGTTACATTTTGGCAATTTGTCAAAACGTAGCTGAAGAAAAAGGTATAAATCTTGCTCCAGTTCACTCAGCTGTATGAATGAGTACCTGGCTGTAGACAGTGGTGGATGTTTGTGTACAAATAGACCTCGCGTATTAATATCACCGTGGTTGAATGCATCCCAGAGAAGTTGAAATGGTGTTCGATTGAACAGGTCTGCCAGGGAGTAAAATGTAAAGTGCTTTGAAAAGTCCTAAGAACTGGTACTGTGCTGTATAAGAACTTACCTTTACGTGGATACTGCGCTATATAAGAACTTACCTTTACGTGGATACTGCGCTATATAAGAACTTACCTTTCCGTGGATACTGCGCTATATAAGAACTCACCTTTACGTGGATACTGCACTATATAAGAACTCACCTTTACGTGGATGCTGCGCTATATAAGAACTCACCTTTACGTGGATACTGCGCTGTATAAGAACTCACCTTTACGTGGATACTGCGCTATATAAGAACTCGCCTTTACATGGATACTGCGCTATATAAGAACTCACCTTTACGTGGATACTGCACTATATAAGAACTCACCTTTACGTGGATACTGCGCTATATAAGAACTCACCTTTACGTGGATACTGCGCTATATAAGAACTCACCTTTACGTGGGTACTGCGCTATATAAGAACTCACCTTTACGTGGATACTGCGCTATATAAGAACTCACCTTTACGTGGATACTGCGCTATATAAGAACTCACCTTTACGTGGATACTGCGCTATATAAGAACTCACCTTTAAGTGGATACTGCGCTATATAAGAACTCACTTTTACGTGGATACTGCGCTATATAAGAACTTACCTTTATGTGGATACTGCGTTATATAAGAACTCTCCTTTACGTGGATACTGCGCTATATAAGAACTTACCTTTACGTGGATACTGCGCTATATAAGAACTCACCTTTACATGGATACTGCGCTATATAAGAACTCACCTTTACTTTACTGACCTTGTTGTTGATGTTGCAGCATCGGATGGCTGCGCCTGCTCCACCACTGCCTCACCCAGTGCGAAGAGATGGAGTCAACAGTTGCCACGGCAGCCGCTCCCATCCCGGACCTCCTTGTCACCTGCACGGCCCTCCTCGTCTCGCCGGGCTCCATCATCTACTTCACCAACATCGAGGCTGTCCTCCTCCGGATCGGACTTCACTCGACAGACATCGGTCTTGCCCTAATCGACAGTCTCCTGCGCAACGCCGGAGCAACCGCAGAAACGTCCGGTATGTGGTTGTGTCGTTTTTATGTCAGGGGACCTATCCATCACGTGACCTGTTGGCTAACAAAAGTTCTGACAAGCCATCAAAACAGGATGTCGAATATGTGATGCATTTGTACATTCCGTTGTATATTTCATTGAAATCCTGGCCACAAGTGTTTCTTTATGACAAAAACATCAGGCAAAGTTTGTAAAGTGTATACGGGAATGTTTGATTTAATAATAATAATATAATAATCTTCATTTTATATAGCGCCATATCCATAACTTTCATGGCGCTTTACCTAAAATTAAAATGTAAATAGTAAAAATTAAACAAATTTAGATATAAAAATATACAAATTAAGATAATAATGCTGTGTAAACATCAGTAGATTAAAAAGAAAACAATTCTCATGGTAAAATAAGTACTTAAAATGTTCTTTTGACTATTAAAAAAGAGATGTCAAGCAGCTATGGTGTTGTAGTTCACATATATAACCGATATTAACATTGGTGGCAAAGATAAATTTGATAGAGATCCCACGTAAACTCTTGATTGTGACGTAGGAAAACCGCGACGTACTGGATACATAAATTATTATGTTTTGAGCCTTATAAACATTTAATATGACTCAGATCTAGTCCTGCATTGTAGTATGAATTATCATATGTACCTTGGCTAGCATGTATACACACATGTACATACGTACACACACACACACACACACACACACACACACACACACACACACACACACACACACACACACACACACACACACACACACACACACACACACACACACACACACATAATGCTCTACTAAGATTACACCGCAAATTCCATTGTGTCGGAAACATAGACTGACAGATCATTTGTAGCCTAGCATTGAATACACTACTAAAAAAAGTGGGTGAACAATAGTGTCTAGAAATAAGACGTCACTCAGTGTTTCCGATGGTAAGTATCTAGGCTAATGGAGGTATGTTTTAGCACTAATAATTAAAACTTTGTTTTCAGTATGAAGTGCACAGTGATGTATCTAAATAATATTTATTGTTGAAAAAGCCAATTTTTACAGAAAGAAATTAAAAAGACAAACACTCTGTAACATCAGAACACGTGCGTTCAGATTTAGCACTGAATGTTGAATGGATGTAACAAGCTGTGTAGTTATATGGCGCATGACATCAGCTCAGTGTTATTGTAACGTGTGTAGGGTGGACCCCACTACATAGCAAGGTGAACGGTGTGGCGAACGAATCAACCATAGACATCCTGTACCAACTGGGTATGACAGTTGACGAGGGAACTCATGTCAGGTGGGTGCACTATACCTGTGTGAGTTGTAGCACATGATATGTCCGACAGGACACCGTTTAATAAGCCCGTAAGCAAAATCTAGTAATTAAACAGTGTCCAGTATTAAATATAAGGATCCTTTTCAAAATGCCAAAAGCTGCTGCCTTATTGCAGAGGACACTATTTCCGTGACCCACTGGCAAAAGTGAGCTCATAAGTATGTAAAATAGTCCCGAGACATTTCTATTGTTTCTACCGAGCCCGGTAACTGATTTTGAAATGTTAATGTGTTCTGCAAAATATCCACTCTGCTTTTTCCCTATGACTACAATCTAGTCATCGCCATCAAATAACAGATCTACTTCTGCAGTACATAGAACATCTTAATAACTTTTCCACGCAAAGCTACTTGAAACTGTATTCCTTCCTGGGAGACGTATGTAATGGTATTGGCGGATAGATCGTAACTGTGATGTCTGGGGTTGTGACAGAGTGAAGGCGATGGTGGAGTGGCTCGGAGACAACGCGAGGGTGGCACTTCAGAAGAGTCACGGTGTGACTGATGAGGGTTATCGCCTGCTGCAACGCCGCGCCATTCCCATCGACCTTCCGGCCGCCGCTCCCGCCCACGTACACTGCATTGCTGCCATCTTGTGGCAGAGCTGGGAACAGTCGGTGCACTACGACCTCTGTGACATCATCACGCCGGACCTGCTCAGGTAGTCGCTGTCAGATTTATTGTAAAGTGTGGATATTTAATGTGGGTTTGTAAATTTTTTTAATCCATTAAAAGTGTGATAGGATCACCTCACCCACCCATACCGGTGCCAAAATATTTGCCAGTGAATGGAAAGATGTTACACCATTAAAAGTAAAAAAGTATATGTTTCAATTGTTTGTAATAGTCCGAGTTGACCCATCTACATTCTTTTTTATTATTGACTTTTTAAATATTGGCAAACCCCAAATGAATATGATATGGTCAGTTGTGCTTTATCTTGAAAGGTTGACAAAGTACAAGGTTTGATTGTGCTAGCTAGTGAAGTTGACTTTACGTGTTGATTTGTGTACATCTGACCCTGATACTCATTAGCAAGTAGGTTTATTAGTTGTAGTTAGTGGCGGAATACTGTAATATTTTTGTTTAATATAAGGAGTAATTGAGTTGCATTTGAAGCTGTATACAAATACACAAATAGTTTCTTTTCAGTCGCCACCAGTTGTCTGCATATTATTTTATATGGAGAATAACCAGCATCTCAAACAGTCCCTACCTGTGTATAAATATGACTAATAGGAGTATATATGGAGAATAACCAGCATCTTAAACAATCCCTACCTGTGTATAAATATGACTAATAGGAGTATATATGGAGAATAACCAGCATCTTAAACAATCCCTACCTGTGTATAAATATGACTAATAGGAGTATATATGGAGAATAACCAGCATCTCAAACAATCCCTACCTATGTATAAATATGACTAATAGGAGTATATATGGAGAATAACCAGCATCTTAAACAATCCCTACCTGTGTATAAATATGACTAATAGGAGTATATATGGAGAATAACCAGCATCTCAAACAATACCTACCTGTGTATAAATATGACTAATAGGAATATATATGGAGAATAACCAGCATCTCAAACAATCCCTACCTGTGTATAAATATGACTAATAGGAGTATATATGGAGAATAACCAGCATCTCAAACAGTCCCTACCTGTGTATAAATATGACTAATAGGAATATATATGGAGAATAACCAGCATCTCAAACAATCCCTACCTGTGTATAAATATGACTAATAGGAGTATATATGGAGAATAACCAGCATCTCAAACAGTCCCTACCTGTGTATAAATATGACTAATAGGAGTATATATGGAGAATAACCAGCATCTTAAACAATCCCTACCTGTGTATAAATATGACTAATAGGAGTATATATGGAGAATAACCAGCATCTTAAACAATCCCTACCTGTGTATAAATATGACTAATAGGAGTATATATGGAGAATAACCAGCATCTTAAACAATCCCTACCTGTGTATAAATATGACTAATAGGAGTATATATGGAGAATAACCAGCATCTCAAACAATACCTACCTGTGTATAAATATGACTAATAGGAGTATATATGGAGAATAACCAGCATCTCAAACAGTCCCTACCTGTGTATAAATATGACTAATAGGAGTATATATGGAGAATAACCAGCATCTTAAACAATCCCTACCTGTGTATAAATATGACTAATAGGAGTATATATGGAGAATAACCAGCATCTCAAACAATCCCTACCTGTGTATAAATATGACTAATAGGAGTATATATGGAGAATAACCAGCATCTTAAACAATCCCTACCTATGTATAAATATGACTAATAGGAGTATATATGGAGAATAACCAGCATCTTAAACAATCCCTACCTGTGTATAAATATGACTAATAGGAGTATATATGGAGAATAACCAGCATCTTAAACAATCCCTACCTATGTATAAATATGACTAATAGGAGTATATATGGAGAATAACCAGCATCTCAAACAGTCCCTACCTGTGTATAAATATGACTATTAGGAGTATGTATGCTTTCCAGAGAAGTCGAGATGGTGTTTGATTGAACAGGTTTGACAGGGAGTAAAGTGTAAAGTGCTTTGAGCAGTCCTTAGCACTGGATACTGCACGATAAGAACTTACCTGTTAATGTGATGTATTATTGCCCCCCCCCACTAGCGCCGTGTACGAGTGGTCAATGGTCCTCACCCCCGGCTCAACTCTCAAGAAATCCGTTGACGTCCTCATCTGTTCGCTGTGCTACATCTGCCCCGAATACTTCAGTCTCGTCCTTGAGTGGATGGGCATTGTCGTCAGCCTCGATCTGAGCACGGCAGCCATCACCGACGACAACAAGGAGGACCAGCAACACCAGCAGGGGGCGCTGACAGACGACTCAAAGGTGGAGGCCGACAGCGAAGCGCGGCAGGCGTGGGCGGTGTGGAACGACGGCGCCCCTGCATACCAGCCAACCGGCGTGCAGGATTTTGGTCACATGATCCTTGATGACCTTCACCTGTCGACCTTGGCCGTCGCATGTCAGTCGGAGGGGGCGTTGAAGCAGTTGCTAGGGTCAGGGTTCGTCGCCGTGCTGTGTCAGGGACTGTTTGAGTTCTGTACACGGGAGATGTTGCGCTGCAGCGATTCGCTTGGTTCTTACCCGGAGGGATTCACCGACTCGTCAAAGAGCCGCAGCAGTGGCGCCACCTTGAGGCCGCGGTCACCTCGCAGTTGTCGGAACGGACAACTGGACAGTGGTGGAGTCAGGACACGGTGCAGCTCAGATTCTTCGCAGTCTGGTCAGTGTAGGTCACATTTATTACGTGGTTCTTAGGGATCATCTCAGAACGTTGATGTCCGATTTCAGACAAAATTACTTTCGTTTGGGGAAGGGGGGTCAGAGGCAATTATGTCTGGTGTCGGTCATCGATATTTTATGCTTCTGACCGGTACTGTTAATATATTGGTATCATCATATCAATGTCCACACGCTCATCTGAGGGAGGGGGTGGTGCTGAGGCCAGATGATAGTTATTTCATCTGGTATATCGGACATGACGCTCTGTGGCGGTCCCTTATGGGGCATGAAAATCATGGCACGGCATGAAATTTAATTAGTTACAAATCATGGCCTTGAAAGCCTGGGATTTTCTAAACTGCATGGAAAAGCGTGGAATTGTAAGTTTCAGAAATAAAATGATGGACATCCATAACATTCAGTTGTCTGCCTGTGGAAACCATGAGTGGCAAACCACTCGCATCCTCAGGGAGCAACTGTGATAAGTTTTAAAAGATAAATAATACTGTAATGGTGATTTATAACTGCCGCCCTTGACTTATTCCATGGCTGGGTATATGCTAGCACAGGTATATTATAATTATACTTAAAATGCATGTTTTGTGTAACTATTTTGCTCAAATCAATCAATCTTGTTAAATGTAAGTCAGTTTTGACATGGATTTATTTAAAGGAAACCTTGGGAAAACATATTATAACATGCTCCTTTTCTTCCTTCCCGCTTGGACCATTGCGGGGGTCACATCATTTAACTTGTTCAGTTATCTCCATGAGTCAGCTCCTTAAAAATGTACGTGAAGTTGGGTTTATAGCAATAATACTTTTTACTGTATAGAACATGTGTTATATGTTACTATTTCAGGTAGCTGGAGCGGGTATCATGTCAGTTGATTTCTTTATTTTTTTCTTCATAGAACATTAGTAGGTGTCAGTATGAACATGTGTACTATTAAAAAAACCATGTCACCAATCAGTCCTTTAAAAACTAGTATTTTTAGTGTGTCTGTGGAAAGTCCCTTTTCAGATTCTTGGAAACTGACGATGTTTCCATAGTGACGATCACGTGTGCGTCGGCCCAGTTCAAACATAAATTCGTTCACCATAAATGCAGATCATATAGTCTGGTTATTCTCATGCCACTATGCTGTTGTATTATAATTACCTAAATGCATCACGCTGTCAAATCACCAAATACTGGCGGTAGTTTTGTTTATTCTTCCATAATGCCCGACCTCCCCCCCAAGGGCTTGTGTATCAGTACTGCTCTCTGTTTGCCAGACAAGGGCCTGTGTATCAATACTGCTCTCTGTTTGCCAGACAAGAGCCTCTGTATCAGTGCTGATCTCTGTTTGCCAGAGAAGGGCCTGTGTATCAATACTGATATCTGTTTACCAGAGAAGGGCCTGTGTATCAGTGCTGATCTCTGTTTGCCAGAGAAGGGCCTGTGTATCAATACTGATCTCTGTTTGCCAGACAAGGGCCTGTGTTTCAATGCTGATCTCTGTTTGCCAGACAAGGGCCTGTGTATCACTGCTGATCTTGTCGCCCCGGTGCTCAAGTTCCTGGCCGAGGTGTCGAAGGAGCTGGCAATGAAGGACTGGCTTGGCGGTCCTGAAGGCAGCATCTTCTGGCCGGTCCTTCTCAGTCTCATGTGTGTCACGCAGACCATGGTCCCCAGCGGAGACGGACCATCCAGCACCAAGCAGATGAAGGTCTGTATCATCATGCCATCAGGCAGGGATTAGTGTGTGTTTTAGGGTATTCAGGGTGGTGAAACATTTCTCAGTTATTTCCTTCCATTTGTGTGTTTTGCAAATACGTAATAATAACATGTATAATAATTACATCGGACTAAAAATGTGTGAAGTATTGTAACCATTTGGATGTGTAAGTCATGGCCTGGCATAGTCATGACACACCATATTTGGATGTGTAAGTCATGGCCTGGCATAGTAATGACACCATATTTGGATGTGTAAGTCATGGCCTGGCATAGTAATGACACACTATATTTGGCTGTGTAAGTCATGGCCTGGCATAGTAATGACACACCATATTTGGATGTGTAAGTCATTGCCTGGCATAGTAATGACACCATATTTGGATGTGTAAGTCATGGCCTGGCATAGTAATGACACACTATATTTGGATGTGTAAGTCACGGCCTGGCATAGTAATGACACACTATATGTGGCTGTGTAAGTCATGGCCTGGCATAGTAATGACACACTATATTTGGATGTGTAAGTCATGGCCTGGCATAGTCATGACACACCATATTTGGATGTGTAAGTCATGGCCTGGCATAGTAATGACACCATATTTGGATGTGTAAGTCATGGCCTGGCATAGTAATGACACACTATATTTGGCTGTGTAAGTCATGGCCTGGCATAGTCATGACACACCATATTTGGATGTGTAAGTCATGGCCTGGCATAGTAATGACACCATATTTGGATGTGTAAGTCATGGCCTGGCATAGTAGTGACACACCATATTTGGATGTGTAAGTCAAGGCCTGGCATAGTAATGACACACCATATTTGGATGTGTAAGTCATGGCCTGGCATAGTAATGACACACCATATTTGGATGTGTAAGTCATGGCCTGGCATAGTAATGACACCATATTTTGATGTGTAAGTCATGGCCTGGCATAGTAGTGACACACCATATTTGGATGTGTAAGTCAAGGCCTGGCATAGTAATGACACACCATTTTTGGATGTGTAAGTCATGGCCTGGCATAGTAATGACACACCATATTTGGATGTGTAAGTCATGGCCTGGCATAGTAATGACACACTTTATTTATGCAGTTCAAATCAAAGCATCGATAGATTACAGGATTACTGTCCATTATTTTTAATGGATTGCTTTCCGTGCACGTATTAACTTAGGAAGGATGTGGGTATGTTGTAAGCTTAAATCTGCTACAGAGATTACCCAGATTTTTACGATGGTCAGAAATATGTATGCTCCTCACAGATAACAATGGGTTGACAGTTTCTTACTATTCTATAAACGATGTGCTTCTGAGATGACCCCCATTGGCTGCATGCAGGTGATGACCCCCCAGCAGTGGGGGGCCATAGAGCTTCAGACCGTGGAGTTCTTCCGTCAGGTGATCTGTTGTCACTCTGACAACCAGCAGCTATTTGCCAACGTCCTCTGTGACGTCATCAGAACCAACAGTGTCGTCTCACAAGGTATGTGTTCAATTCCAATACAGTTGCAAAGTACAGCTGCTATAACATCATAGGTAGGTTGTGTGTGCGTGCGTGCATTGCGTGCAAATCATGTGAATCAAGCAGTGGTAAATTTGAAAAGTCACTTATTGTTCCATGAGACATGTATTGGATATGATGTGGTTGCATCAAGAAACTAACAAGAAAGTGGTCAACAATAAAGCGTGTGTGTGTTCAAAATAAAAATAAACAGGATCAGTCGGGACTTCACTTCCATGTCAAGCCAACCCTAATAACAGTTGTGACACTCAAAGACAGTGACGACTGTTCCGCGGGTTTCGCCGGTCTAATATCCTACCATCTCATTGTGACACATCCATATGTTTCCTCCCAGTAACTGACTACACTTTGATCACCGTGTGTGTTGGCTGTTGCAGGTGCTGGCTACTCTACGTCTCCCCTCTCTGGCTTCATGCGTCGTCTATTCCTGCGAGTCCTACTGCAGGATGAGAAGGTTCTCGTCAGCTTCTCCTCTTCCTCACAGCTCTACAAGGGCCAGTCGAACGCCATGTCAGCCGTCATTCCCCATCCCCGCTACGGTGCCGGACACAAGCACCGCGCGGTGCTCGTCAGTCTACAGAGCACGTGCGCCGAAATCTTGGCCAAAGTCTCTGGTGAGTCGATGTGTGTTTTTATTGTTCTGCTGTTTTCCTGGAATGTCTGTGATAAGGCTGGCCTCAATATTGGTCTCTCCTATATCTCATTATACAAACTTCCCATCACTTCTCCCATTTACTCTATGTGTCCAGCCCGCTTCAGACGACTCTGCCAGCTTCTGGTGATGAACAACAAATTATTTGCCCAAGTGGAATGGTTGGTTTGTTGCGTATGGGAGCAAGATAACTTGGCACAACATAAATAATGCTTATTACTTTATAAAGTTTACTGTTCAGTAACATTCCGGTGTACACTGGGCAAGACACTGTACTATGTTAGAACTATAATAAATAGATAAGTAATAAAACTTGTATAGCACCTAAGTCCTCATGGACTCAAGTCTAGATGCACTACAAACCAGTATCATCAAGCATGACATCACGAATGGGGATGTGCAGAAATTGCCAAAGTTTTTTGGTGGAATTGCAAGTTTGAAAATGTCAAGATTTTTGCAAAAGGTAGCTATAGGTTCAGTTGGTATGAAGGTGATGGTGAGTTTTTCCAGGTTTTGAGCACAGCTACAGAAAAAGCGCACTTGCCTTGGATAAACTTAATTGTTTTAAGCTGAGTACCTGGGGATGTTTGAAAGATGCAGGAACCAAATAGTTTATATGATAGCTCTTCCTCTGTTGTTTCAGACACGCCTTCCCTGACAGCTCAGTTGGCCGAGGAGACTAGTTGGGAGAAGAAAGCCACTGCAGCAGCAGGGGGCAGCACTGAGGATGTGAAAAAAGACATCGGGGAACTTGGGCTTGAGATGGTTGACCAGTTTTCTCTCGCTGCTGGTGAGTTGTGATAGAACTATCATTGTAGACAACAAATAGAAGTAGTTTAGAAAGTGTTCAATTATGGAGTAGGTGTATTGTAATTGGAAGTGTTTGTTAGACCCAACAAAGGTGTAAACACTGTTACGTAATAACAATTAGTGTTTAAACACTTTTTTTTTTACTTAAAAATTATTATTAGTAATTATTTATTCTCCAGTGCCAACTGTCATAAATTGTTCAAATGGTAAAAAACAAGTGCATCATTTGTCCGTCACAGAGGGAAGATGTTAAAATATTAATATTGTTTTCTGTTTAAAAAAATACATGTAGAAGAAACCGAAATAGCATTTCACCAAACAACTATTTATTAGGGCAACATTTTAGAAAATTGTTTGTTGCAAAGTTAGTTAGTTTGAGATACTATTACATCTTGAATTCATAAATGCTGCTGCTTTCTTTAATGTTGATAATCCTAAGCTATTGGTTTTACGTGCGACCTGAAGAAGATTTTCTGAAAATAACATGTTTTGAGCGACTGTCGTTTGCCACAGGCTTGCATGCAAAGGAGAAACGTGACAAGATGAATAAGGGGTCATTGCCACGGCCACCGACACGACGGGGTCAACGACCGCCGGAAGCCGCAGTGACCGCAGTCAGCAACATTCCTGTGTTGGCACTCTACCACAAACTCATGCCAAGTGAGTGTCGGATATGTTCTGAGACATCTATAGATGTTGTGTGAGGCAACTGGATTCGCCTTATCCAGCTACAATGATCTAGTTTAGTTTTTTATCGCTTGGGTTAATAATATGAAATTGAGAATTCTGAGTTACCACAAGGACTCTTTGGAATCTGCTCCCTGTTCGAGATAGATCGGTTGATGGAAGAAAGACAGTTTATTTGATTCCGTGGGTCATTCTGTGTCAAATAAACAAATGGCTTCCACCACACTGTCTTAGAATTGGCTGATTTTTTTAAATGTCAAAGTATGCAACAAAACTAAACTGGCTCATCCTGAACATTTTAGATTCATTGGACGATTTTCAAAATTTTGGCAGAGATCTGAAGTTTTGTAACTTTTATGAGTTTTTTCGCGACGAGACTAAATACCATTTTCCGGAGCCCATCAAATTGTGAATATTTATCACAAAGCTTTGAAATTTGGCATATAGACTAAACGACACATGCCATTATCGCCATCATTTTAAGTGTCAGGTGAATGGAAGAGGAGCCCTGGCACCTGCAAGTTGAGGTTTTGTTTATTCTGGCTCACGTTTGTGAGACAAAATGTACCTGGAAACATGATACCCAATAACAACTGATGTTTATTTTCAGTTCCCAGAGTGGTCTAGTTGCTATCCCAAAAGAAATCTGATCACTTACACTGTGTTTGCATCACGCATCTCCAACAAAATGGATAAATCATATTTTGGACCATACACAAACATGGTCATATCTCCAGGGGTATAAGTCACACGACTTAGAAACTTTACAGGTGTGTTCCTTAAATGTGTATTAGCAACCAATGAAAAAAATTTAGATGTGTTCTTCTTAGTTTGGATTTAAATAATTTTTGAAATTACTAGCATTTAGCTTATATGGTCGTATGCAGTATCCATCAGATAATGAGTACGATGCAATAAACATGGGGCCCACACAAGCAGGTTGTAAGATGTGGATACACAGTGCACTATGCAGTTGTCTTGAACCGCAGTTTCCTGGAAGTTGTTACTAATCAGCAGTAAAACAATAGTCATACTTTCACTTTTAGCTCTACCCACATGCTGTATAGTGGGCATTTCCTTACTTTCACTTTCAGTTGTACCCACATGCTATATATATATATATAGTGGGCTGTTCCTTCTGAGATTGCTCAGTCAGCAGCTGTAATCAACCACTGCAGACTGTAACTTAAACGATGTGCAGTTCTATTACACATATCTAGGCTTTGCAACAGTGGCTTATAGTGGTTCTACTAAATTAAACACTTGTTCTTTTGGAGACATGTTGAAGAACGGATGTCGTCGAGGTACGTGGACGCGTGGCTGTACTGGCCTAGAGTGTATTCAGAGCTTACAAATCAAGAGCAAAAACAGATATTATGGTGAAGTGACTCACAACCTGAAAGTGGTTCCAGCAATCTTACAGTTTGTATGCACCAGTGCATTATTTTTTAGGCTTACCGCTCGCGCTAATCGCTCATCTAAGGAGCGATTTATTGCTCGTGCTAATTGCCATTATCCCTCGCATCACCAGAACTGCTGCATATGATGCCCTCTAGCGGCAAAATATACATCCACGTATTTGAAAGCGTCTCATCTTGTCACTTAAATTAGCGTTGGCGCGCAGTTGCCGACGTTTCCAGAGCCATGACTTGGAGTTTGCTTATTGCTCAATGGGATTCTTGTCGGCTGGCCGTCATTTGACAGTCATAGATCATTAATCAGCTGAAATTTTCCACATCAGGTAGCGGTGAAATCGAAACCATGTCATGGCTGCTGCGGCAGAGCCAGAGGCTGCAGTGCCAACAGCTAGTGTCCTTCCCATAAACAAAACAATTTAATCATTAGCATCGTTACACTGCTGTCATTTTCTGTAACATCATCATTAGTACTTCCTGTCTCAAATGTTTTATCAGCATGCAACTTTTCAATCTGTGCCAAAGCTTGATGTCCCGAATTGACCTGATCAAATTAATCTTACTGGATACCGCTATGCCTATGGCGTGGCTAGCCTCGATAGTGTTTTGCCTTTTGGCATGACTGGGCAGTGGCGTCACCAGACAGACAAACAGGAATGCCACCTAGCGGATAAAATAAAACCAATAAATCGCTTGCGCTAAATTACTTGGCATATTTATGCGAGCGATTTATCACTCGCCTGGTTTTTTCAAAGTGAAGCACTGATGCACCATAAAAAAATTCTGCTTTCAAAATATTCCTCTCTACAGATGAAATGCTGTGACCCATTCATATTTCATAAATCTGCAATTAAAGGGTCCCTTCGGCGGGTGAGTGACGATCGTGCCAATCAACTTTCTGCTGTCACAAGATCAGACATCAAACCAGGCCCAAAAATGTGTGCTACATTTATAAAAAAAAACTTCATCATCATCAGGAATCAACTAGTGAAATCACTGGTGAAGAAAACAGCCAACATTTTGGACGAAAACTTTCAAATACTTGGTGTTTCACTTAGTCCAGGACCGTGTGTCATGGGCCAATGAAAGCTTAGAAACATTGAGAAAACTATCACTGCCAAAGTGGCCAAAACATTGGACATTTCAAAAGATTAAATCTCTGGCTGCTGCCAGAGAAAATTGGAAGATGTACAAAGTGCGATGACTTGGATATCCTGATGAGCCAACTACAATGATAAAATGTTCCGAGTCCACACAGTTAGAAAAACTGCAATTGCTAACACTTGTTCCAGAAAGTTGGTCAGTAGAGAAAACAGCCCAAAAATGTAAAGTATCAAAATATCTTGTTAGAAAATCTCAAACACTGAAAAAGAAATCTGGGATAGTGGCAGAACCTGAAAAAGCAAAAGACAAAGCACTTCCTGATACAACAGTGGCAGCCATTCTCCAGTTTTACGAGAACTATGAATACAGTAGAATGTGCCCTGGCAAAAAGGACTTCATCTCTGCCAAAATCAATGGAGTCAGAATGTAAAAACTAAAACGTCTCATCTTGATCAATATAAAAGAACTGCATCCCCAGCGTGCATCCCCAGCATGCATCCCCAGCATGCATCCCCAGCTTGCATCCCCAGCTTGCATCCCCAGCTTGCATCCCCAGCTTGCAGTTGGAGTTTCAAAGTTCTGTGGCCATGCTGGTGCAAAACAATTAATTCTACAGGTTCACTTTTTTTGTATGTGTTTGTGAAACACACCAGAATCTTAAAGTGCTTGCCAGCATTCTTCCTGGGCATGCTGATTACAAGCAGTTGCTGAGCCAACCTGTGTGCAATCTGGACTACACTGAGTGTATGGTTCATCGCTGTGATGATTGCCCAGGACTAGATAAGCTCAAAGACTTCTTGCAGCAGACATATGAAGTTGCTGGTGTAGATATGGATGTTAATGTACACTACAAACAGTGGTCACATCGAAACCACTGCAATCTACATTCTCTCACATGCACTGTTCAGGAACTCATAGATGTTGTTACTGAATCAGTCAATGCAGCCAGTGCATCATTATGCAGCCAAAGCACAGCCTTCCTATCTACGAGAACTCAAAGAATCCTTACACATAGAGTCTGCAATTATATTGTTGGACTTTGCAGAGAACTATTCATTGATCTGCCAAGATGCAGTCCAGAGCTTCCATCTCTAGCTACATTTCATCTTTTTGTGGTGTATCTTAGATCAGAGGACAGTGATGAACTGAAATTTATGTTGGGTTCCATTTATCAACATCTTGAGGGTAGTTCCAACACCATCTGTAGTTGGACAATCTGCCAGGCAGTACAGGCTTGACAAGGATATCATTGCCAATTGTGTGGCACAGTTTTCGGCATTCAAGTAGCGGTCACTATGCCTACTTGTCACCAGGTAAAAGAATGTTCTTTATAAATGTGATGTCATGCATAACTATATATTAGTGTTGATTGTTTAAATGTTTCATACTATATCCTGAAATTATATCCCGAGTGAATATAGAAAGCATTGCTGACCAGTTTGAGTTGTACCCCTGGAGATATGAGTATGTTTGTGTATGGTCCAAAATATGATTTATCCATTTTGTTGGAGATGCGTGATGCAAACACACAGTGTAAGTGACCAGATTCCATTTGGAATAGCAACTAGACCACTATGGGAACTGAAAATAAACATCAGTTGTTACTGGGTATCATGTTTTCAGGTACATTTTGCCTCGCAAATGTGAGCCAAAATAAACAAAACCTGACATTGTAATTTTATGAGCCCCTGAAAATGTTATTTTAGCTTGTTGCAACAAATCTGATAAAAATTACAAAACTTTAGATATCTCCCAAAATTTGGAAAATCGTCAAATAAAGCTAACATTTTCAGGATAACCTAATTTTGATGCATAATTTGACATATAAAAAATCAGCCAATTCTATGACGGTGCGGTGGAAAGTTGCCAGACAATGTATTCATCTGACACCGAATGACCCCCATGTACATAATATCATTACTATTCTTCCTGGTTGTATACACATAATAATAATATGCATTAATATACATAAACACACATATAATACATTGTACGTGTGCATATAGATAATTCACGAATAAGTAAATAAATCATTTTTTTCCAGATGGGGTCAGTGATGCCTGTTTGACTGATTCATGACTGCCCTATAAACAAAGGGCTGCTTTATTCCTGCATGGTCATAACAAAGAGGTCTTACTACAGTTTCACTTGACAGAATCTTGTTCACTACCTTGGTGTCTCTCTGCCCCTCTAGGTCAGCCTCTTCCGGGTGATCTAACCCTCTCCCAACTGCTTGTGCTGCTCCTTGAACGTGGTTTCTCCCCCGGCCATGCCTCCATTGAGCTGGGCATCAACGTGAAGATAAAGCAGAGAGGGAAAGGTAAATGCACTGATGCGTCGTGACAGCCGTAGTAAAGTCAAACGAAATCACATTTATTTCCAACTTCATATGACAACAGCAATACAACATTATGGTATGGATATATAATACATTAAACTAGTCATTTATGTAAACATATATATATTTTATATATATACATAAGATTTATATATACTTCTATGTTAAAGTGTCTGTATTATATTAAAGGTTAGTTGGAAACGGGAGAGTTGAAGTGTAAATGTATGTTTAGTCCCCCCGGTGCATTACAACATTGACTATTTCATCTAGTACATTACATTGTGCTCTAAATAAAGATACCTTGTTGCTGTAAGTTTGGTAATTGTGTAATAATCGTAATGGTAAATAAGATAAATTCAGTCAAGATATATGATAAGAGTAATAGTAATAATAATTAAAACTACTCCTACAAGTTGTGACACAACTAGGCCCCACACAATATCATGATTGTCGGGTTACACATTCAAATAAAACGTATGCTTCCTAAGTTACTTTAGCAGTATTGGATATGTATTTGTAATAATCTTGATTTCAAATACTTACATGATAGTAGATTCCCAAACCCATATATCGGTCAAATAAGTTTAGTGAGTGATAAAATGTGTATTTTTTTCACAGAATATATTGCTTTAGGCAAAACAGTGCTGCCATGTAACATAAAATAGTGATACATATGAGTGTTTTTATTGAAGAGTATGAATTTTTTAATGATGGCAGCCCACACTTATTACTTCACTCTTCTTGTTCCAGTAAATGCAAATACTGAGTAGCATTTTATGGCATTTTCCAAAACTGATGTTTTTTGGCTAAAATAGATAGTTTTTGCTACATATAAAATATGAAATTAGACATTTTACGTCAGGAAACAATAAGTTTTCATGGAATGCATCGCATGATAAAAGGTAAATTGACTGTGAAGTAAGGAAAATAATACCAATAAGTTATCCTGCAGAATCAAAACATTGCATGCATAATAGGAGAATTAAAATTGTTTGTAGTTAGGTGCCAAATAGTAAGTGATTAATTAGCCGGTAGGTAATTACAGCGAAAACGTAATAAAATATTGACGTTTCAGTGAACGTCGTCGGTGAATCGGTGAGTTCAGAGGTCATCCCGGACGTTGTCCTCCTTGACACGACACCGTTCCAGTCCGCACTGCACGTGTTCGCAAGTGTCGGTGGTCTGGCACTGTTGGCCGAACACCTGCCCCTGCTCTACCCAGAGGTCACGCGACAGGTGACCCCGCCAGAGGTCACACGAGAGGTCGGGAGTTCATCGGCGGGCATCGGTCATGATTGGGTGACACTCGAAGCGAACGAGGATATGTATGAGGTAGTTTGAATGAATGAATGAATGAATGAATGAATCACTTTATTACAGAATATGATATTCCATATTTAAGAAAGAAAAAAGTCTGTATAAGGTCAGTTTGTTTATGGTCAGTTTTAATGCTTTTGTTGTTATATGAGATCCTTCTTGCATTTTCATATACCATAGAACACTTTTGTACTATTAAAAGGTACCGTGAAGAAATACTGTAAACAGTTTGTTTGAAATAATCGCGGGAACATTTCTGTTAGACTTATTGGTACTAAGCATTAATGTGATTGCTCATGGTTGAATTTGACAGTTTTCTTTAAACTGTGAACATAGATTTTGGTTTGTTGTACGTACATGCATGCACACATTGAAAATCACACTTTAAACATGACATTGTCACCATCTTGATATAAAACTTTTACTGCTACCTGTACATGCACGCACGCTTGTATGCATGTATGCATGTATACACACACAGTACACACACGAAACGCACATCTTTCTGTATGAAAATACAGCCTTGAAAGCAATGCCAATAACACCATCTACACGCGTGTTGTTTGTAGGACATCTACGAGCCTGTGCTGATCCCTCCCACCCAGACGGCCCAGCCAGCGAATCAGCAGGCATCCACCACCTTGCCCTCCGTCCCCCCGCACTCCCTCGTTGCCTTCAGTCTCTTTCTCAGACTACCAGGCTACGCCGAGGTGCTGCTGAAGGAACGCAAACACGCCCAGTGTCTCCTCAGACTCGTCCTCGGAGTGACGGATGACGGCGAGGGAGGTATGTGTAACCCCGATACAGTAGGGGAGACTTCAGTATTTGTATGATTTTTTCTTGTGAGCAGAGTAGCCCCATTTTGGTCGTTAAAATTGAGTTTGCTCCGTGACGGTGATGTTGTAAACTTGAAACTCAAACGCACTGTCATTGGTCTATTCCCAACCACTAATAAGCTGTGTTGCAATGAGGGGTGGGAAATAATGAAAGTGCCTCCCCACTGGTGTCTTCATTGCTCTTATTTCTGTGTGTGTCGTAGGTCACATCTTGACATCGCCAGTGGCGAGTGCACTTCCGACACTGCCATTCACTATACTGAAGACGCTGTTTGACACGACGCCACTGACGACAGATGACGGCGTCCTGCTGCGTCGAATGACACTCGAGATCGGTGCGGTGCACCTGATTCTGGCCTGCCTGTCTGTCTTGAGTCACCACGGGCCTCGCGTGCCCATCCCTGGCTTCCACCAAGAGGTAAGCAGCACAGGCAGAAGAAGTAATATTAATAAGCTTTATGTGTAAAGTAATAGTAAAGGTTAGTTCTTATATATACTATTCATAAACAAATATCCACTATTGTCCATAATCATTCATAGTGAGTGAGTGGGTGAACTGGAGCAACGTAGAGTGAATGTACTTGCCAAATGTTCAAAATGGCAGAACACGATTCGGACCCATGTTCGAAGAAGTAGGTGCGCTACTACAAAACGTGGGAGGTTGAGATCTCTGCCACCTTTGTAGAAATGCAGACACTCTATTTTAAGAGTGTGTGTTGTTGCCGTAGATCATCCTGGCAGCGACACAGGCCGCGGCATCCCTTGCCTACACCAACCAGGCCAGCACCACCGGTGCCAGCAGCACCACGAATGGCGCCGGCAAGACAATAGAAGAAAAGGGTCAGAACTACTGGGCGAAGGGGACGGGCTTTGGCACTGGCTCCACAACGTCCAGCTGGGATGCGGAGCAAGCTTTGCTCCGGCAGAGGAGCGAGGAGGAGCATGTCACATGTCTACTCCAGGTGGGTGAACATTGGGGTTAACAGGAGTGCCGTTGAAAGCACTGACAAGACGTCTACTCTATCAATATTTTAACAAAAATCTTTTTTTTTATGTAATCTATAGCAGATGTTCTTTGTTGTCAAGTTCTGTTATGTATTTTGTCAGTAGTATTTTAGAGTGTTACTCAAACAATTTTGATTGTTAAATTTGTACTATATCAGTTAATAGAAAATGGACATTGTCAGAGGTGTAGCTGTTGTTAGAAAATGCATTTTCATGGGTATTACCACAATTGTGACAAAATATAATGTTGTTTCCCTCTCCCGTTTCCCTCTATATCCAGGGTGAGGCTGGCCTCGATACTGGTTGTCAATATCTGTTTTCCAATTGTAATCTACATTGTTTTAGTAACATTAAATAAACAAACATGCAGTCTTGCACTCCATATAGAGTCGCCCAGATTGTCGTTGCAGTTCCACTGAGCCAGTAGTTGGTGTGTCACAGGTGTTAGCCAGCTACATCAACCCTGCGAGTCAGCTCGCGGGAGACTTCGAGGCAGCCGCGTATGACGAAGAAGAGCAGACAACACATGCTGGTCTGCCTCCGTCTCTGCCTGAGCTTCTCAGTCAGTCCTGCCTTGTTCCTGCCATCTCGTCCTATCTACGCAATGATTCAGGTCAGTAGCTCAAGTTTCTAACTAAACAAATTGACCTATGCATCATTTGACCTATAGGGGATGCAAGCCTCGTCAGCTGCCATATTGGGTTTATGCTATTTTGCCTTTTTAGTTCATGATCCAGTGCCCAAAGACGCACACCTAACCATGTATTGTTTCGCATGTGGATGCACCTGCCATAACCGAAACCATCGCTCTAGGTTTTATCGGTTTCCAACAGCTGCATTGCTGGACATGGCGCGTCTCGTGCTCCTGTACAAGTCTGCTGGAGCTGCTGTGTGTGATGTCTGTTCTGCAGCGTATGATGTCTGTGCTGTGGCGTGTGATGTCTGTGCTACAGAATGTGATGTCTGTGTTGTTCGTGTGATGTCTTTTCTGCAGCATGTGATGTCTGCTGTGGCATGTGATGTCTGTGCTGCGGCATGTGATGTCTGTTCTGCAGCATGTGATGTATGTTGTGTGATGTCTGTTCTGTGCTGCAGCGAATGTTATCTGTGCTGTGGCGTGTGATGTCTGTGCTATAGCGTGTGATGTCTGTGCTGCAGCGTCTGGTATCTGTTCTGCAGCATGTGATGTCTGTTCTGTGGCATGTGATGTCTGCTACAACATGTGATGTCTGTTCTACAGTGTATGATGTCTGTGCTGCAGCATGTGATGTATGTGCTGCGGCATGTGATGTCTGTACTGCAACGTGTGATGTATGTGCTGCGGCATGTGATGTCTGTACTGCAACGTGTGATGTCTGTGCTGCAGCGTGTGATGTCTGTTCTGCAGCATGTGATGTCTATTCTGCGATGTGTGATGTGTGTTCTGCAGTGTGTGATGTCTGGGCTGCAGCGTGTGATGTCTGTGCTGCGGCAGGTGATGTCTGTTCTGCAGTGTATTATGTATGTGCTGCAGTATGTGATGTTTGTGCTGCAGTGTGTCATGTCTGTTCTGCAGCATGTGATGTCTGTTCTGCGGCATGTTATGTCTGTTCTGCAGCATGTGATGTCTGGGCTGAAGCATGTGATGTCTGTTCAGCAGCATGTTATGTCTGTGCTGCAGTGTGTGAGGTCTGTTCTGCAGCATGTGATGCCTGTTCTGTGGCTTGTGATGTCTGTTCTGCAGCGTGTGATGTCTGTTCTGCAGCATGTGATGTCTGTTCTGCGGTGTGTTATGTCTGTTCTGCAGCATGTCATGCCTGTTCTGTGGCTTGTGATGTCTGTTCTGCAGCGTGTGATGTCTGTTTTGCAGCATGTGATGTCTGTTCTGCGGCGTGTTATGTCTGTTCTGCAGCGTGTGAGGTCTGTTCTGCAGCATGTTATGTCTGTTCTGCAGCGTGTGAGGTCTGTTCTGCAGCGTGTGATGTCTGTTCTGCAGCGTGTTATGTCTGTGCTGCAGTGTGTGATGTTTGTGCTGCAGTGCTGGACATGGCGCGCCACGTGCCCCTCTACAAGTCACTGCTGGAGCTGCTGCGGGGCCTCACTATCTGCCCCGTCCTCGTGCCCCTGCTCCTGCCTCTGGACCGCGACAACGACTCGTCCTCCATCTGCACCCTGCTGCAGAAGATGAAGGGCTGCGTTGACACCTATGCCAGCCGCCTCAAGTAATAATAATATATTTTATTTGATATAGTGCCAGACCCATATTTGTTCGTGGAGCTTCACAATATACCGTATTTGACCGCATTATCGCCCATGGGCGATTAAGTCGAAGTACTCTAAAAGTGGGGAGTGGGCGGTTATGCAGACATGGGTACTAACGTAGATCCACATCATCACCCCTCCCCAAGCAATTATTATCCAAACAACATAAACTTAAAGCGAGTGTACGGGATAACAATTGACATCGACCATCACCAGGTTTCACACAGCGTTCGTACTATATGAAGCGATAATTTAAATAGGAAACATTGTCGTTGTCATTGATTGACTGTCACACAATCCTTCATCTCCTTTGCTAAAGAGGTTTACGTGATTATGACATAACGCCGACATCGAGGAATATTTCTCGTCTAAATCAACCCATCTATGCATCACCAATTGAGCACTAAATCAACCAGGCGTTGTAGACGTAGTTTGTGCAAAGTATGGATACTAGCGCGTACAGTTTCTTTTCCAATGTTGTTTTTTAATGTTTACAATCGGAGGATTGGTTATTAATACATGGCGTATTTTACGTTAATAAAGTTAGTTCTTACAAAAAACTATACCGTGGCGAGTTCGAGAACTATTCAATCAGAATCATTGCCTGCTGGCTGAAGCGCCAACCAGCGACAAACAACGTGAAATATGAAGAATACTCAACAACTTCCTGGCCATTATGTGGCCTATCTGCATGTGTTATTACATGATATATTACATAAAAAATTTTTTTTGTATTTGCATATTTATCGTCGATATTTTAATAACAAATGTATTTATGTATGTGGCTGAGATTGGGGGTGGGCGGTAATGTGAGCAGGTGGACGGTTAACACAAATTTGTGGGAAATAGGGTGGGCGATAATGCGGATCAGGTATGGGAGGTAATATGGTCAAATACAGTATTAAAATTGTAGTGTAAAAAAAAATATTTTTTAATGATAATCAAAAATAATAAGGTATTACAAATAATAGTAATAATAAGACTGTTTACAATACATACAGCAATATAATAGTATAAGTCATTAACCACTAGTAATAAGCATTATTAATACAACACAACAATTATGTAGCAATAATACTAATAAATATATATGTATACATACATATGTATATATATACATATATATATATATATGATTAATAATAATAAATAATTTAGTAAAACAATTTTTATAAACATACAATGAAAAGTAAGCGAGGCACTGGTCGTGTGGTCCTGTCATTGTCAATTGAACACAAGCACAGAGTTGTTGCTGTCCTCTTTCTCCCTCCACTTCTGGTGAGGTCAACCTTGATACTGCTCCGTCATTAGTTTTCTCTTCCTACATTGCTGTGTCCTCTCTTTCTATCTCTCGCTCTCATTCTCCACTCACAATCCCGCCAAATCTCTTATGATCTTCCCATGTCAGTCATACAATATGACGTCAGTCATACAATGACTGCAAGTAGGTCGTAAATGGCATCTGCAGCAACAATTATATTATCTCTAATTATTGGCCGAAACAAGCCAATGACAGAAAAAGACTTTGTAAGACCCATGCCAGCAAGTAAAGGTGTAACAACGCAACTCCTCAGTGTATGTACCACTTTGTTGGTTGCCAGGAGCAACAAGGTGAAGAGCAAGAGTAAACAAGATGACAGTGGATCAGAGGGTCTCGCTGAGTTGATTCCTGACATCCAGAAGACGGCGCAGATTGTTGATGCCGCAGTCGGACGTCTCTCTGACAGATCTGGTGAGTGGGGTGATACCTTTATTTATCTTTCCGTCATTGGGCAAGATAACTAACATATTCATAAGATCTCATTGTTCCCAACAGTGTATAACATTAACTGTGGACGGTGATAATTTGGATGTCACCGTGTCTCGGGAACAATTTCGGCAATATAGTTTAAAATAAAATTGACAACAAATATAAAGTTACACGTAGGTGAAAAAGAATTGAACTCACGATAAGCCAATCACTTCCTTATTTACTTGTCATCTCAGGTTTTTGCTTTGAGTGACAGTTTTATGGGGCACGGTGGCAGAGTATTTAGCATTTAGACCATCACACTCTCAATTTAGAGACACCAGGTTCTAATCCTCTTGTAGCTGTTTCGAATCATGGGCAAACTCGTTCACTCCTCATTACTCCAGTTCACTCAGCTGTATGAATGAGTACCTGGCTGTAGACAGCGGTGGATATTTCTGTAAGAACAGTCTCGCAATAAATGCAGCATGGCTGAATGCTTCCCAGAGAAGTCAAGAGATGCTGTTCGAATTAACATATCTGCCCCGGAGTAAAATATATTGGTGTAGTAGCAAGTGTATACCGTGCTATATGAGAACTTACCTTTACCTTTTCCCCTCTGTTTGATTCGTGTAGTAGTTTCACTTTGTAAGACTGTATTGTATCGTGATGCCTGCAGCTGAGACGTCTGCGGACAAGTGTGATACGTTGGACTCTGTGGCCACGCTGACACACGGGGTCAGTGCCCATGACCACTCCACTGACCAACTCTATGTTGTCACCATGAGGGAACTACAGTTTGGTGAGTCTCCGCTCAGAACTCTTTTTCTTTGTCATGTTTGTCAAACGAGGTGTTGCCATTTTCCTTGCCCTGTTGTGTAGGTGACTGTTAACCTCATCTCCGGTTTGTACTTGTTACTCGTACTGGCTTTTGGAATTACTGTGTAGAAAGATATAATTACAGTGCTTGTGTAGTTAAATTGTAAAATGTTTATTTAGTGTGGCCGGGCGTTGTAGCAATTGGAGCATCGCAATCTAAATAAAGGGATTCTGGGTTTTTCACCTTATTGCTACCGTTTCAAACCTTGGGAAAGTTTGTTCACTCTACATTGCTTCAGTTCACTCAGGTGTATGAATGATTACATGGCTGTAGTAGAGAGTGGTGGATATTTGTGTACAAATAGTCTTCTCATATTAACTATAAAAACTTGCTTTTTTATTTATCGTCCTTAGATACTTTTGAGATGGTTTTGAAAGACGAGAGTGAAAAGTTTATTTATCGTCTTTAGACACATTTGAGATGGTGCTGGAAGACGAGAGTGGTTTGAAGTTCCTTGTGTCCCACCACTACGAGTCAAACGTGAAGACGGCGGGTGACGTGACAAATGCGTCACGGGCCCGTCGCCTGGCCCAGGAGGCTGTCACGCTTTCAACTTCACTGCCTCTGTCAGCCAGCAGCAGTGTTTTTGTGCGCTGTGATGAGGAGAGGCTGGACGTCATGAAGGTTTGTCACAGCTTCCGACAAAAAATGTCCATGGGACCTTTTCACTAAGACAACGAGGTCATAGGATAATCCATCATTAAGCAGAATCCGCTGTTAAGGAGCTTTTTCAAAATGCAAAAACGCTGCCGCCATATAACTGAGGACACAATATATATTTCTGTGATACACTGGCAAAAGTGTCCCGATAGTGTGTCTTGGTATGGATTTTATTTATTTATTATAAAGCATTTATAGAGTGCCGGATGACAAATCTGCTCAAAGGCGCTGACGATCGTAGAGTATAAATAAAATACATTAAATAACCGAAAACATATTAAATAGAAATATATTTTTATTATACAATCGATTTCAAAGAGCAAAATCGGGCTTATGAACACAAGAATGTTAGTGAAATGGACTAGCCCTGTCTAAATGGACTAGCCCTTGTGTACCCAGTTACCATGACAACCCTGCAGCATGAAGTGAGCTGTACACCTGTGTTGTTTGTAGGTGATGATAACGGGGCCTGGAGACACGCCCTACATGAACGGATGCTTCGAGTTTGACGTCTACTTCCCGCAGGATTATCCAAACGCCCCACCCCTCATCAGCCTAGAGACGACAGGCAACCACACCGTCCGATTCAACCCTAATCTCTATAATGATGGCAAGGTGAGATTATCCTTAATCTGACCTATGATATGACAACTTTAAGATTATTGACACCAGCTTGATCAGGCACTGCAGATTTGGTGTTTTCTTGAAACCTCTACTTCCAGTCTTTCACTTATACATTATAGACTCAAATGAAAATTGGCTGTAATATATGTTTAGGTTATCCGAGGAAAGGGTTACATTTATCACCCACAACCTGGTGTCACTTTGCCATGTTTATATAAATCACTGTAACATTGTTTCCATCTGAATTAAATCAAATCAGTTACAAAAAGAACACAGTTATTCTTCCGAGGCAGTGATGTCTATTAGCAATATATTTATGAATGCGGTACGTTACTTTTTGCCTATCATTGTAATTATAGGCGTGACCTCCGTCAAGCTTTGCACACCAAAAAACTGTTTACATGTTTGCATTACATTACTTGGCAGAGTGACATATTCCAGATCAATCCTTACCACAGGCAGTTGTCACATAAACTGTTTACATGTGTGCAATACATTACTTGGCATAGTGACATCCTCCAGATCAATCCTTCCCACAGGCAGTTGTCACATAAACTGTTTACATGTGTGCAATACATTACTTGGCAGAGTGACATCCTCCAGATCAATCCTTCCCACAGGCAGTTGTCACATAAACTGTTTACATGTGTGCAATACATTACTTGGCAGAGTGACATCCTCCAGATCAATCCTTCCCACAGGCAGTTGTCACATAAACTGTTTACATGTGTGCAATACATTACTTGGCAGAGTGACATCCTCCAGATCAATCCTTCCCACAAGCAGTTGTCGCATAAACTATTTATATGTGTGCAATACATTACTTGGTAGAGTGACATCCTCCAGATCAATCCTTCCCATAGGCAGTTGTCACATAAACTGTTTACATGTGTGCAATACATTACTTGGCAGAGTGACATCCTCCAGATCAACCCTTCCCACAGGCAGTTGTCACATAAACTGTTTACATGTGTGCAATACATTACTTGGCATAGTGACATCCTCCAGATCAATCCTTCCCACAGGCAGTTGTCACATAAACTGTTTACATGTGTGCAATACATTACTTGGCAGAGTGACATCCTCCAGATCAATCCTTCCCACAGGCAGTTGTCACATAAACTGTTTACATGTGTGCAATACATTACTTGGCAGAGTGACATCCTCCAGATCAACCCTTCCCACAGGCAGTTGTCACATAAACTGTTTACATGTGTGCAATACATTACTTGGCATAGTGACATCCTCCAGATCAATCCTTCCCACAGACAGTTGTTGCATAAACTGTTTACATGTGTGCAATACATTACTTGGTAGAGTGACATCCTCCAGATCAATCCTTCCCACAGACAGTTGTTGCATAAACTGTTTACATGTGTGCAATACATTACTTGGTAGAGTGACATCCTCCAGATCAATCCTTCCCACAGACAGTTGTTGCATAAACTGTTTACATGTGTGCAATACATTACTTGGCAGAGTGACATCCTCCAGATCAATCCTTCCCACAGGCAGTTATTGCATAAACTGTTTACATGTGTGCAATACATTACTTGGTAGAGTGACATCCTCCAGATCAATCCTTCCCACAGGCAGTTATTGCATAAACTGTTTACATGTGTGCAATACATTACTTGGCAGAGTGACATCCTCCAGATCAATCCTTCCCACAGGCAGTTATTGCATAAACTGTTTACATGTGAGCAATACATTACTTGGTAGAGTGACATCCTCCAGATCAATCCTTCCCACAGGCAGTTGTTGCATAAACTGTTTACATGTGAGCAATACATTACTTGGTAGAGTGACATCCTCCAGATCAATCCTTCCCACAGGCAGTTATTGCATAAACTGTTTACATGTGTGCAATACATTACTTGGTAGAGTGACATCCTCCAGATCAATCCTTCCCACAGGCAGTTATTGCATAAACTGTTTACATGTGTGGAATACATTACTTGGTAGAGTGACATCCTCCAGATCAATCCTTCCCACAGGCAGTTATTGCATAAACTGTTTACATGTATGCAATACATTACTTGGTAGAGTGACATCCTCCAGATCAATCCTTCCCACAGGCAGTTGTCGCATAAACAACTTTGCCATATGTATTTGTCACAGAGTATAAACTGTTCTTCTCTTGTTGTTCTCACTACGTTATTGTATATGATTTGTCTTATTACTTTTTCCTTTTTTTTAATGAGGCCAAACTTTTTATATTACATATTTTACAGGCCCGCTGACATAAATTTCCTGGGTGTAGAATAAAAATAAAATTCACAATGTTCATTTCTTATTGCTGCCAGTGTCATTATTTATTAACTGAACATGTTAAATCATAAATAAAATATCTTGAAAATGCTGAGCTACTTACTGAAGTTCCTGTATAGAGTTTGAATCGAAAAGTTTTGGCCTGGTGCATGATTTTCTTTGCATATGACGTTAAAAACTATTACATTAAATAATGTCACCTCTGCACGAAATAAAACATCAGGCTATCGAGCATTTGTGCATTGCACTCACTCAGACGCTTCCGTACAATTTTCTATTTCTTCGGCAGCATCTCGATTAAACTATCTTTTTGACAAAGTATATCGTTCATTTATCAGCTGTCAAACTATTCTCCATAGCAACAACTTCAAATAATGTAAACAGAAAATTAAACAACGCATAGCTTCATAGATTGTTCTATGCCTCGTTTTCAGAACTACGCGCAGTTCCATGTCTCATTTGCATGTCTAAAGCTAAATAAGCAGATCAACGAGATTTGTAACCTGATTTCAACGTGGGAAAATTCAACTTTGGCAAAAGGGGGCATGATTACTGATATAACTGACAGATGGCCAAGAAGATGGTTCTTTGTAGCCTCGATTATTCAGGCACAGCGAGATGGGAGCACTGTAGGGCTCCCGTTCTACTGCCTGGAAGATAACACTGGTTTTCACTGATTCCGGTTTACCCTGAATCCAGGTAGAGACAATGACTGGCTCTCAGGATAACAATAAAACTAAAAGTTAAATAAGAGTCAACTTATATAAGTTTATGCTACGCGTTGGAAACTTTGGTTATACCGACATAAATGATAAACAGAAAAGTTAAATCTTAATTTATTTTTAGATTAAGAATCTCGATAACGACGCTGATTGGCTGCTTGCCCAAAACATTTGCTGCTGGCGCAAAATAGATTCTCAAGTAGCACTAGCCTTTATCCAGGCGCCGCAAAATGGGAGCATCGTAGGAGCGGTACTAGATTCGTGCATTCATTACGCGTGTTCTTGGCCAGACTCTGTTTCACGGCAAAGTCACGCAGCCGGGCGAGAGTCAGTTAAGTGAGACTAGTTCTTTTGATACCAAACAAAATGGCATACCCTGAACGAATGTGGTGGTTGTCAAGGCATAAACATGGACTACTTTTGGCGTGTTTCATCGATTCAGATTTGTGTCATTTCACATTTGATGGGCCTTCTAAGTTAGTGCTAAAATAGTGACTTACTGGTGAGTAACTGCTAAAAAACGATCTTTAGTGTGAAGTAGATATGTTAATCTATCATAGTCAGTGTCAGAAACTGAACGAAACAAAAAAGTCATACAAATTATTTTTGATGCATTTCACACTGTTGTGTCTGTCATTAACAGGATAACAAGTAACACTGGAGATTTAGACTTATTTTCATGCATCCACACATCTTTTTATTTAAATGTTGTATATTTGAACATGTACTATGATCTTTTTTTTCCTGACATTTTATTTTTTACTCCAATTCCCGTCACAATAAATTTGATTTGATTTAACCGCTGTACACGTTTGACAACCAGTTTGATGGCTTGGTAGTCCTTGTTCCAAAGCTACAGATCATGTGATGTGCTCAGTGTTGCGAGATGATGTGGTTTCAGGTTTGCCTCAGTGTTCTCAATACGTGGCACGGTCGACCTGAAGAGAAGTGGAATTCACAGACATCTAGTTTCCTCCAGGTACGCCAGCTTTCTTGAGATCTTCAAGTAAATCGGAGAATCATCCGTGATTTATTTCAGGGAAGATTGACTATAAATCTTTTCATCTGAGCTTCTTGCTTATCAGTTAGTAAAGTTAATCAAGCATTTACAGTACACTGTGTATCCCGGAAAAACTAGCTCAAAGGCGCTGATTCATTTTATTTAAAGAGACACTGTTCCATCTTCCAGCAGTTCTGGCTATAAAATACTGTGATGAATTTGTATGAGAAACCGACAATGAGTTTGATCACATATGCGTAGGTGTTGCATGCTGGGATTTTCCCAACAAAATTCTGTGCATTTTTTTGAAAAGTGCTATGTTAACAGCCTTCTGCCATACATTGTTCACTTGAACCTCGCCGTATGGTCACTTCAGTAATGCAGCCACATTGCCATTAAGACCACCCTAGGACTAGAATTATAGGAAATCAGTTCTGCTAATACGGTCACCTCGCTATTCAGGTCACACTGACCCAGTCAGAGGTGACCTTAATAGTTAGTACACTTCACTGCATTCAATGATAATATAATTATTAAAAATCACTAACACAAATGATCATCCTCCGGTTGGCTCTACACACACACACATAAACTACTCAACAAAAGAAAGTTATATTTCTCTTAAATGGCATATATTATGATATGTGGGGATCACGCCCCAAGATATTTGGTATCAAAGTATGTACAGGGGGGTTCTGGTCCCCAAAGTGGCACTTTCACAACTTTTGCAGTCATTTGTTACAAGCTAGTGGTAATGGTCCTTTGACCACTACCACTGGACAATGAAGTTCCCCCATTGAATGGGATTACTCATGCGAAACATGAACATGTTGTGTGCACAAATTTACACAGTGGTTCATGTCATCCGTCTGTACTGGTCAGGGAGATAGTGCTCTGGAATAATCTGTGTGATAACAATCATGCCACTTCTGTCCAGTTTAGAGCGTGGTAGGGCAATTGAACAAGTGCAGACTGGTGTACAACAAAAAGAGTGGGACAGGTTGCCTCAAAACAGTGTACAGCGCTTGGTAAACAGTTACGCTCTAGATGTGAGTCGTGCATTGCTACAGCTGGTGGGCCCACTTGTTACTGATGTAATGTGCACAATAAAATGATTTCAAAGTCCATTCTCAGTGTTTTATCTGTAGTGTACAAAAAGTGCCACTTTGGGGACCAGACCCCCCTCTACATACCCCATTCTGGTTGTGCAGATAATGGTGTAAATGCTGCTTGGTTGCATTCATTTAATCCATATTTGATCACTGCATCCTTTGATACCAAATATCTTGGGGTGTGATCCCCACATATTATAATATATGCCATTTAAGAGAAATATAACTTTCTTTTGTTGAGTAGTTTAGACGCAGAAGATGGTTTCCCAGAGTATTTGTTAATGCCGTTCGATTTATGTCCATCTAACATCTGGGACAAACCCCAAAACAGTTTAAAAAAACCCTTAGCGAGGATTTGGAAAACTGTACGTGTTACTTTTTTCAAAATGTCACAAGTTAATCCCTGAAAGTTTGTCGCCATAGATGCAAGCCGTCTAGGAAGAAGTCATTACCATGCACACATATACACTAGCTTGATTACAGTTAGTTGCACCCGGAAGTAATATTGACGTCATGTGCCTCAGGTGCTCGTATCAATCCAATCTCTGATCCTCGTGACGGAACCGTACTTCAACGAGCCCGGCTACGAGAGGTCAAGGGGCACGCCCTCGGGTACAGCGAGTTGCCGCGAGTATGACGCCAACATCCGCCAGGCGACCGTCAAGTGGGGAATGTTGGAACCACTGAAGAACCCTTCGGTTTGCTTCAAGGAGGTAACTAGCGATGTAGCGTAGAAAAAATAGCTTTTGTTGTGTAGGTGATTTTTACGGCAATGTTTATGTCAGTTTGTGATGCTGATTTTATAAATAGTTTTGTGGAGAATTTGTTACGTATGGATGGAAGTTTTTTAGCGTACATCCATGTGTAATTTTTTGAAATAGTGTAATGGTGTGTAATTTTATATAAATTAGATGCTGTGGTGGTGTCTGTGTGCATGCGTTGTTGATGATGGTGGTGTGTGTGTGTGTGTAGAGAGAGAGAAGGGGAAGAGGGAGAGAGAGGGGGGAGAGGGAGACTGGGAGAAAGAGAAAGGGGGAAGAGGGAGAGAGAGAGGGGGAAGAGGGATATAGGGGGAGGAGAAAGAGAGCAAGAGAGAGGGGAAGAGGAAGAGAGAGAAAGAGAGACAGAGAGGGGGGAGAAAGAGAGTGGGAGAGGGGAGAAAGAAAGAGCTGAAATATAACTTATAAATTATACTTGTTCCAGAGTTGCCTGTATAGGTTTCATTTATATTATACCTACTTTCTTCTTGATTCTCCTGCCAATGTCTTGCTGCACATACTTATTAACTAGTCAGTACCTATTTGAGATGTCCCCCGTCACAGCTGAATGATACCTCAGTAATTTTATTAGAAAGACATTTCTGTGTAGTTTATCATGTAATGTAAATCACTGCATGACCAACACAGGTAATAGAGAACCACTTCCGCCTAAAACGGAAGGAGACAATGACACAGATCGAGGGCTGGATCGCAGAAATGGAGACCTACAGCGCCGACAAGAGATCCGGCCGCTCCATCAGCCATAGCTGCATGGCCCTCAAGGTATGCACTTTATTTCTTATTCCACACTTTCTGATCAGGCCAACTCAAGATACACACTTCATTTCTTATTCCACACTTTCTGATCAGGCCAACTCGAGGAACGCACTTCATCTTGGGATTGATGAGATATTGTTGAACCGTTGACAGTATTCAACCGTATGTTTTTTAAATGCCAGCGATACCGCTCATGTTCTTCTGGTTTAGAGGGCAAAGAGAATTCACAGGATAACTTCGTATGCAACTGCATGTTCAATGTGTTAACCTGTTCTGGTAATGTTCCCTTGATTGGACAGAAAATGTGAAGCTTACGGAAACCTTTTTGATTATTTTGCTAAGATGGCGGAACGGCATTTGTACATGTGTGACCAGTTATCACAATTTGTGTTTTCGCTGCAGAGACATTACGCTCAACTGAAGGAAGAGTTTGCCAAGATGCGACCACTAGAGGGCGACACGGACAGTTGTGAGGACACAGCATCCTTCACCTGTGCTTCGTCTTCATTGAAACTGGAAGGAATCGCAGCAAGTGGTGTCAGCACAACGTCGATGGCAACGCCGCAAACTAAAACTTCTCCAGGATGCAGTGCTTCGAATGACAACACGACCACGCCAGCCGAAACTATTCCGCCGTATCTCCTCTCAAACCATCTCAACAACAGTTCAAACGATGTGGGTTTTGACGAATGTGATGCACTCGGTAATGATCTAGGCGCCACGCCGTCGGATGTGGTGCTGAGTGTCAGTAGCGGCACTGTGTTGGCCATGAATGGACTTGAAGAAGCGTCGTTTGTTATGCTGCCCAATAGTGCAGATGCCGGACTGAACAGTGCACCAAGCACGGTAAGCAAAGGGGTGTCTAGTGATAATAAAGGGGCTGTTTCCGAGGATTTGAGCGAGGAACCAGGGGCGCCACTAGCGGAGGTTGTCGCCCAGGGGGATCACAGCTGACAAGTAACTAACTGACGTTGATGGCTATCATCTTTCGCTGGCCAGCAACTGAGGCCGAATCTCCCCTGTCGTTTCTGTCGCTCGTTTTAGATTAAAGCCGAACCAATCCACAGATGTTACAGCTGTCGGTTCAACGTCAACATTTCACCTACTGTTGATAACGACGAGAGATACATGCCTGGGACAAGTGGGCTGCATCGCTCACACCTGTGAATACACTTACTAACACTAAGGCCAACCTGTATGGCTAGCTTGAGATTGTACGCTGTGAAAAGCATCATCGTAATTACATAACAGTCTCTAGAAACACCCAGTGTTTCCGCTGCGTGGCATTCGCTGCCGAAGGGACCCAGTAACATTAATTGGTTTGGTGTTAATGGTCGTCGTTAATTTTTGACGTTTTGTTGATTACAGTTCCATGTAATTGGCTTGAGCTTTTGTTTTGCAAACACTGGTTCCTTCGCTCCAGTAATGTCGATCCTTACAGAGCAGACAATGTTTTTTCACACTGCTCTAGCTCGGTGTGACTGCATAGGTTAGAAACCGTGTATTGGTGCGCAGCAAGGCGTGATCACCAAATCTTCGTTGATGACCCGTTATGATTGCATACAGTTGATATATGTATCGTTGCATTACCCATCATTACCCATGTGTTTATTTATTATTAATTACAATTTGCCACACGCGTCATAGGAATGTCACATTAGTTGCGTATGTTACTAATTGTGGTCGGTTATCTGACCTTTTGAAATGCAAGGGGCCAGCGTCGACAGATTCACTGATCTCTGTTCTTGCTGGGGATGTACACAATTTTGTTTGTTGAAATCGGCAAAGGAGACACAATACTGGATGTATGAAGATTGTTGTTTGCAAGTGTGCGTGCGAGTGTATATAACAAGTGTGAACATTGCCATGTTCGTAACAGTTTGATAATGCCATCCGCTCGCCGTACATGGCGCATGGGCCGGACACAAAGAGAGTGTGGTCTTGTACACAGACTGTGCACACAGAGAGGACATGTTGGCAAGTTGTAGCCATGATTTTGTACAAACCTGTGGTCGCTGTACAGTAATATTGCAACTTGTATACAAGTATTATTTGAAAGAATTTAATAAAAATCACAGTCACTCATGTTCGGATTTGTTGCTGTCGGATGCGTGCTGCTGTTAGCATCTTGGATATCTCGCTGAACAGTAATGTTTGATGATTTATTTACACAGCCAGCCAGAGATATAATTATTTTATTAAGTTATAAAATAAATATAAAATATTACATTTGATGGTAGTTGTGTAAATTGAAACTTTAAAGACAAAAATATGTACAAAAAGACGTGCATGACCAAGTCACTCAGTACTGACTTACACCTACCCATGGAGACGGGCTCCATTACAGTATTTAAATCTTAACTCGTCCCCGCTGACACTGCTATTTCCGCCATTGCCAATTACAGCACTGCATGAAGCAGATAAGTTCCCAATAAATCACGCAGTGGTGCCCCTGGCGACTGGCTGACCACTCGATTTATAAAATTAATACCATTAAATAACTACCATTGTGTTTTTAAGGTATCGTCATTTGATAGATCAGAGATGAGTAGTGCAGGCACTGCAGGGACACAAATGAATGTAGACAGATGCGAGTTAACTTTGGCACCTGGAAGGAGATACACTTGCAGGGCCTCCAAGTCAGCGCACTATATAGATGAGGTCACTCACAATGACGGTTTATCAAATAACATGGACTGTTACAATCCTAAAAGTAACTCGGTAGTACTACTCTCACATACCACAATTATTCTGCTTCCTGACCATGCTGCGCGTATTGCCTACACATCCGCATATTGCGTATTTCTTACTTATAATACAAAGAACATATACAGTTGACACCTGACAACACATTAACACACACAAATATGTGGAAAATGTAGCACGTATGCAGTATGCAGATTGCATTTACGGTTTGCAACATATGTTGTGAGATCTTGTCTGTGGTACACCATGCATGAATTGTTCCACGAACAGTGACACAGTTATTTAACAAGCACATGACTTGTTCCACAATCTATGTCACACATGACTTGTTCCACAATCTATGTCACACATGACTGGTTCCACAATCCGTCACACATGACTGGTTCCACAATCCGTCACACATGACTGGTTCCACAATCCGTCACACATGACTGGTTCCACAATCCGCCACACATGACTGGTTCCACAGTTATGTCACGGATGACTTCTTCCACAGGCTGCTGTACGGGTTTCGCTGGTACATCTCAAAGCAGCTGCGTGAACAGAGAAACGCCTCACAGGGTGCAATGACCCTGCCTCTCTGGTCAATCGCAGTGACCGCTGCAGTGACCTGGCGGAGGTCCAGTGTGGTCAAGTAGTGGACGTGGGACGTGAAGCAAACATTACCACACAGACACCTCTTGCCACTGCGGAGGTAGCGCAGCAAGTGACCAACGTCTTCCTCGGTGTAGGAGACCCTGCAGCAAATGGCAACAAACAGTTGAAAACTAGGCAGTTAAATTTGTTAAAGACATTTCTGTTCTTAAACTAATAACAGTCAGACCTCATTTAACATTTGTATTAGTCATACCTACAGTTTCAATTACATTTTGGTGTTATTTCTCGTAGCACTAGATTTTAGTATTTACTCAACTTTATTTAATATAACAAACACACACGATTCCGTACAAACATGCACATGACAGTGTCAGTCAATATTTATTTTCACAAACACTACACCCATCTGACAGCCCATCAGCTCAAATTCCCTCCCGTCCAAAACTAACTTAGCCCATCCAAGGAAGGGCTCTTATTGACGCTGGATGTGCCCTTGTCGATATCTCACCGGTGTTTGTGAATAGCTTTTGCTGCACACTCCAGTAATGTCGGGAACTCCAGCCGGTCAATCGCACTGGACGGTCCAGCCTGAATGAACTCGTTGCCAGAGAGGTCTAGACTTTCAAGGCGAAGTTGCGTGAAGCTAGCCGGTAACGTCTGCAGCTTATTACCGACTGCAGAAAAGAACCGAAGCCTAGACATCCGGTTGATTACGTGGGGGAGACACTTGAGTTCATTTGAGTCCAACTTCAATGTGACAAGGGCCTCCAATAAGCAGAATTCTGATCTCAGCATCTTCAGCCTAGAGAGAGAAAATGTGTTGATATCAACCATGAACATTAAAAATAAAGGTAAGTTCTTATATAGCGCAGTATCCATTCCATAGGACTGCTTTACACTTTACCCCCTGGCAGATCTTTTAAAACAAACACCATCTCAACTTCTCTGGGAAGCATTCAGCCACGCTGCAATTAATGTGCGAAAACTATTCATACACAGATATCCACCACTGTCTGTAGCCAGGTACTCATTCATACAGCCGAGTGAACTAAAGCAACATAGAGTGAACAAATTTGCCCAAGGTTAGAAACGACAGCACAGGATTCAAATCCGAGTTCTCTCGTTTGAGACCGATGCTCTAGCCACTGTGTTCCACACAGCATAAGGGGCTCATGGTGTAGTGGTTAGTGCACCAGACTTTCAATCGAGGGAACGGTGGTTTGATTCCATCTGCCGGCATTTAAAAACAGGTAATTTTGTTCAACCTACTTCCCCGTGTCTTTGAGAAGAGACACAGTAAGCCGCTCCACCTGGTGTCAATGTTTGAGGAAGTAAAACATCTAACATAGGTAAATGGAAAAAACTTATCATGGACTCACAGAGCAATAGTTACAATCTACAAAGCTGCTGCCAAAATACTTGCTCTGATAATTGAGTAAGTGCCAAGGGCAATAGTCAAAGGCGGATACAGCTGCTATATATAAGGACAAACAGTATCAACATTACTATAATAGCAATACATGACAACTGAGAGTAAATGTTCATTGATCAAAGACATAAAAGATCACACACGCCACTATGATAGTCAGATATACAACTAATTACACTTCATAAACCAACACTGATATTATAAATAATACAGAGCACTTAAATTTTTTGGGTAAAAAAGTTTAAGCAATTTCTATAGATATGGAAAGAATAATCTGACTATAATCACTGAAAGCAAGAAAACAGTTACCTATTTCCACTCAAGTCGAGCAGGTTCAACGTTCGTCTAAGCGGACCGGAACAGAAGCCAACAGGTATGTCCTCCAGGTGATTATTGGCCAATCGCAGTTCAGACAGACTGTCAAGGCTGCGAAAATCATCCGGCAGAGTTTTCAGATGATTACTGCTCAAGTCGAGCAATCTCAGGTTATACAGCCGAAGCATTCTCGTGTCGATTCGCTTCAGCGTGCAGTCAGAGACACGTAAGGAGGTGAGGGAAATTGGGAAACCGGTAGTGATAGGGTAGTCTTTTCGGGTCAACACAACCATCTTCGTTTTTGGTTTCTCCACTTGCTTGGCGCTGGCGGGTGCCAATGACGACAGGGTGACCTTGGTGAGGTCGTTGCCTTGGTGACCAAGCCGCACGACTGACAGGAAGCTCTTCAGCTGAATGGGGTCGGCCTGTAAAGGCAATTACAATTTTATGTGTACTTCTACTAGGCTTAATGTACTTGGAATAGTACTTGAGCCCTACCCTACCTACCTAGCTGGTTTTGATGAGTAAACATAACTGATTACATATTTACATTAATAATTTTCATACTGTAATTTGGCTTACAACATCATAATCATGACTGTGATTTTACTCACAAGTGCCTAAACAGTAATGTTATTAAGGAGCAGCCAGTCCAGTCTAAATAAGTTCCATTTCCAATGGCTTCAATGGGCATACAAGTTATAACACAATAATAATAATGATTCATCTTTGTGGTAAGTAATAACATTGTATGGGGCACAGGTATCATAAATTTATGAACATATAAAAACTATTCAATATTTATTTTCAAATTTATAGCCTAAGTCAGTGTCGGGGATGGTTTATGATAGAGGAATTTGCGATACATGTTTTAAGTAATGTATAATAATTACATTAGTAAGATAACAAATGGCTTTCCTTTGAATATGGTTTGAATCAGTGATTGGAAAACCTGCTATGCAATCCCTACCTGACATATGACCAGATCATGGGGTGGTTCCAAGAAGCGTATTGTGGCTTTGCCTTGCTGCAGAAACTTTGTGAAATACTGCTCTATGTTATTCCTCAGCTGCAAAAAATATTGATTATATACAGTAAACTTCGCCGAAGTCGGATGATTGATTTGTAATGTATTTCCCATAAAAAAATCTTCGTCTTAGTCGGATTATGTAAGTCAGATCTTCGCCTAACTCGGATAATTGAGTTGGTCCATTTGATCCGAGTTAGTGTGTTTTTCCTTGCCTAAGTCAGTTCGCAGTATTCAACAAATTGAACAAATTCACTTGGTTGCTTGGAGTATGTGTACCAGATGAACTAAAAAGTGAAACGGCTATTCCAAGAAACTGATTCAAGCAGCCACAACAATGTGCGTAGGCACAAGACAGCAGACACTCCGGCTACTATAAATATCGAGCAGATCATTGAAACCGTACAAGTTATTTATTAATTAACTAATATCTATATATTTATAATATACTTATCTCACAATTTACTATATAGTTGTTTTATATAGCTATGTATTTATATATATACTTATTTTTACTACGGATGATATATAATATAATTTACATCAATATCATCTTTGATTTAATTTCTCTAGTTCAGTTTTGTATTTATATGTTTTACTTGTATTATTATTATTATATTTATTTCTTATAATTTCTAACGACTATTGTCAACACTACTGAACAGAGTTCTACTTTGGATTTTAGTGTATAAATAAAGTTATTATTATTACAACTTCTCGACGCAAACGATTTATTGAGTGATGACGAGGGCAACAAAGTCTCGGTGTCTGAAGATAAGATAACAAAACTCAGTGGCACACATGCTGCTTTATGGATGCTAAGACACTATGGTTTGACGTTCTGCAGCAGTGAGATCGCAGAGCAAGATGACTGACATTTACAATCAATAAAAATTATTAAGATATAAGCTCAGATATCTGTGCCAAAACTAAGCACAAAACTGGTCTAATACTGCGTAATGTTGTGTGTTGCTTGTAGACATCAATGTATGTAGAATTACCGCAGTATCCAGTCACATTCAAAAGTTTTTCACAGGTTTCTAAGGGTTTTTAGAGGGATTCCTTTGGTGTTAGCACTGGGATATATAATCATGGTTAATTCGGATTTTCTCATAACTCGGATTAAATCACTCTGTCCGACTGAATCCGACTTGGGCAAGGTTTACTGTAATTCATACAATGTATTGATCTGTTCAGAGATTCTTGTTATTGTTTGGCTGTATTGAATTTCACGCTATGCCGATGAACACATTTTTACCCAGAATATTTTGCATAGAGCTGAAATAAACCGATCTCCGAATAGGTCAAGGAATGACTGATTTGCCTAAGTGGCAAAGGATCCTAATGTGAAAATGTGTGTATATTGTGATGCTAGGTGTTGTGACATTATCACCTGATACTTTGTTCCATTCCGGTCGAGCTTAGTACACATCATGAGGAAGACTTCGCCTGTGTTTCCTCCCACTCCGGGCTTCCTTCCCACCGACAGCTGAGCTCGACTAGACTTGCCCTTCTTCTTCATATTGAAAGAAGGCAGCAGCCGATTCACAATGTCGACATCACAGCTGATCCGCATTCCGTCTATGTGTTATTATACTGCAATCATGTTCAACTTCAAGTTTACAAAACATTACATATGGCAGAAAACTGTGATCAAAGGCGATATTAAAGTATACATCTTTCTACATTTTAGTAAATGTTCTTACTTAAAAGATTAGTACTTTTTCACATAGCTTAGCCTTTGCGAATAAAGTTCATATATTCACACTGGTACAGCCGAATGCCGGGCTCTGTGAATAGCCATTTGTTAGGCTAACCTGGCCGATTCTAATGTTGCACACGACTGGAGAGGCTTTCTTTTCGTTCCCTAACTGATGCATTTGCTTAACTCAAAAGTTAAGCATGCTTTTATAATAATGCTATAAGTTTACTAAGTATAAACTATTTTAATAAACTCCCGCATCTGACCGGCGTTGCGTCAATTTCAAGCCGCGGTGACACTGATAATCACTGCATTTTGACAAGTTTCACTCTAAATTAAGGCATCTCATCGACGGAAATTGTAAACGTGGCTTTACGATTTCGAATACATCACAGGGTACAAACACCAATAATGTAATTTTAATAACCACAAGATCGAAACATAAGTCCTCGTCTCTTTCGCGATGAGTGATGACAGACGTAATCAAATATTCCGCCAAATGTTTTGGTTTAACCTTAAATATAGTTCTTGTATTCCTGCGCCAATATTTATGAACATTAAACACTAACATTCAAGTGATTCACTCGATACTAGTTTTACATATTAGTAAATCGATATAAAATGTATTAGTTGCAACATTCATAAGAATACTTAATATATATCTACCTATTTTCAGACCTATGTTTTCTAGTGATGTAGTGAACAACGTGTACGTGCTTCCTCTGCGCATTCTCTGAATTTTCGGTCCATGTATCATCGAGCCAAACACTTTCTGTGTTACGCACATTAGTTCGATAATGGTCGCTAGATGGCAACTGAATTGCTTGCACACCAGAGCCATTGATATAATAAATCAATGGCTCTTTTGCACACTGATAACGAGAACGTTTAAAAAGTAACGGAACAGGTGCTTTATGATCGCAAATGTTTACATTGTAATCAGTATTATTTGTTGTTTTGTATAAATAAAAACATCTCAAAGGGTATTTCCACACTACAATTATTTCATTTGTTTCATTCCAAATAAATTTTGCGAAAAAACTAACCAACTTAGTATCCACTACGACCTGCTCGTTTGTGCAACTATTATATTCAGTACAACAGCCTAAAAGACATGCATACACATGGGAAAGCTTTGTAAGGAAGGAATATCTAGTTATGAGTGAAGGGCTTCATCTTACTGGGAAAGCAGCAGGAGTTCTATAATGCATAGATGTAGGTACAGACACAGTTGAGTATTTAAATTAGATGCGCAGGGGGGACACGTAGAGCTACCTCAAAGAGATGGTACATGCAAATCACTAGAGAGCGTTGGAGGAGATGATCAACAGTTTCTGTTTGTAATTTTACTGTTTTCTTACTGGAATCTAATGGTAATAACCAGACCCATTTTAATATAAAAGTACAATCAGGGTATATGGTAAAAGCAACGGAGGAGAAACTTCAACAAAGGCAATTATAAACATATGATAATATATTTAGCACACATAGATTGGACTACCTTAATGAAGAACAAGACAGCAACATAATATTGAACCGTTTTGAGATATGAGATTGAGGGTATTATTGAAAGATTTGTTCCCCTAAAAAAGCAATTGAAACGATCCAGGAAGAAACCCCTTTCAACGGAGGCTATATGTAAGATTACTTACAAACAAATTATGTGGAGAGTTTATAGAAACACTGGAAATAAAGAAGACTACAACAACTACAAGGGGCCCTTAACATAAAAAAATGACAGCAAGAATTTCTACGCTTATGTAAGGAGTAAACAGAAGGTTCGATATAAAATGGGACCAATTGAAAACAGTGCTGAAAACGTACTATCTGATGGGTTTCAGAGGACAGAGGCCCTGGATGAGTATTTCAGCTGAGTGTTTACCACGTAAGATATTAGTTCACTGCCAGTACTAATTCCTAAATTTGAGGGGGATGAATCAGATCATTTAGGGCAGTTATTTGTTACTTCTGAAATTATATCAAGGAAAATTAAGAAGATGAAAGAACAAATCACCTGGAGTTGACGGGATACCACCGAAACTGCTTAAAGAAATTGTAGAGCAAATCAGTAGAGCACTTGCTGTATTCTTTAACTTGTCACTTAAAGAACGAATCATTCCATTAGAATGGAAAGAAGCAAACACTAAATTATTTAAAAAGGGATCGAGGAGCAAGACAGAGAATTACATGTTAGTTTAGCATAAATTTAATAAAAATTATTAGAAACGCTTATAAGAGACCACACGGTGGAATTACTTGAAAAGCACAAATTAATAAATGAATCTCAACATGGGTTCGTAAAGGCTGGGTCTTGTCTAACCACTCTGGTTTTTTTTATAGATATTACAAAGTGGAGAGACGATGGGTCACCAGTGGATGTTGTCTGCTTAGATTTTCAGAAAGCATTCGATAAAATGCCACATCAAAGACTGATACTTAAACTTAAAGCACATGGTATAGGGGATGGTGTGATCAGCTGGATAGAAACATGATTGACAGACATAAGATAGAGAGTAATAGTAGAGGGGGAGATGGGGTCAACAGGGGTCAATATTGGGACCTATATTATTATTGATATATATATATATATATGCATATAAACACGCGTTACTAGATGATCTAGCCAAATTAGTCAAATGGTCTGAAAAATGGCAAATGTTATTAAATTTTGGGAAATGTAAATGCATTCACATAGGACATGGAAATGTGGACAAAGAATACATAATGGGAGATACCATATTAGGTAAAACAGTAAAGGAAAAGGTTTTAGGAGTGACACTTTGTGCTGACATGAAAGTTTCAGAGCAACGTGGAATTGCTGCTTCAAAGAGTAACTAAATACTATGGCTAATTAGAATAAATATCATATATCAGGACAAACAGCTGATTGTGCCACTGTACAAGGCAATAGTTAAACCTCATTTGGAATATTGCATACAAGCATGGAGACCATGTCGTAAGAAGGACATATATAAGCTAGAAGGAATACAATGAAAAGCAACTAATCTGAATCCTGAACTGAAAGATATTAGTTATGAAAGACTGATTTAGAATGCGGGTTGACATCATTAGAGACCAGGAGACTAAGAGGAGACCAACATTAATAACACTTTAAAAAAAATATTAAATGGTTATGAAGATATTGATAGAAATATTTTCTTCAAATTTAAAGAAGGCAGTATAACCAGAGGGCACAATGCGGCATTAGTCAAAGAACAGTATCTGTTAGATGTGAGAAAATACTCATTCTCTCACTGACAATAAATGACTGGAACAAATTATCTGATGATTGTGTTAATACTAGCAGTGTGAATATGTTCAAAAATAAAACTGACAGCTATCAGAGGAAGGCGGGCTATATGTAGTTTGAAAATTGTTGCACTCTCGATAAGCCAAAGGCTTCTTTGTCCTCATGCCGTCTGGAGCTCGTAGCTCTGGACGACAATCTTGTTAACTCTCTTGTTAAAGCGTCCCGTGCCCCTTCATGACACATCATTATTCTGGCCACTGCCAGCCTGTATAGTGTCTCCTAGGGTTGCAGCTTCTTAAGGACTTGTCTCCTAGCAACCAGTCCAATGTGTGACAACACATACTACACTACATTAGATCTCCCTTTTTCGCAAACAGAAGTAAGACTGTTATATATTCTACCATACACTACAGTCTCCAAGTTTAGTCATTACTATCTTTATATGGTCCATCTCAGTTGACTACAACTGCTTTCTAGTTGGATACAAAGTCCTGGAGATATTTCGGACGCACACTTGCACGTTTACTATAAAGTCGCAGCGTCGGCTTTTCCGATCTGACTGTGCGACTCGGCGAACTGCTCGTCGGTTGCTCAACACGGCCCAATAGTTTGGTAGCGTCGGGACATACACGTTCACAGCTGGCGCCACAAGGGTTATTTCTAGCAGGTGTGGCACTGTCCCTGGCCGTCGTGTTGATCTGGTTTCGATTTCGTCGTAACACCGATCCACTTTCTGTCTCCAACCAATAAGACGCGACATCCGATCATGTCGCCTGACTGTCGCCGGCTGCCAATTACCGTTGCGCTTGCTCCTCATCTTCACGATCTCGCCTGGGTGTAGTTCCCGCCGGAACCTCGACGTCGAGGCGTCGTGATAATCCGATCGATTCTGTTGACACTCTGCACAACTGTTATCTGCGTCATGGATTTGATTTATGTACCCTGGCGTGCACACCGCCGTCTTCGCTCTCTCCGTGCACGTTACAATGCCCAAGTGTCCATCGTGGATGTCGCTGATTGCAGCCTTGTGTAGCGCCACTGGCACCACGATCTGTTGACCCTTGAATACGATCCCATTGTATTCTGGAAGTTCATTCCGGACTGTCCAGCTTCACGACAAGCCACCTATTTGTCATCATCTGTTTCAGCAAGGTCAGCCCTCGATCGCTGTCTGTGGCTGTCCTGATGCGTTCTCTGGACATGTCGGATGTCATGGTGTACATGTATACTCCGTGAATCTGTTCCGTGTCCACGTTGTCAGTTCGGTCAGTCATATTTCACAAGTACGCTCCGCTTATTGTGTCAGCCAGAACCAAGTCTTTACCTGGCTTGTACGTCAAGTTGTACTCGTACGGTTGACACCACAGTCGCACCCTTTGCAGCCTCGGCGATAAGCCTGCAATTGACGTCTGTTTTATTCCAAACAACGGCTTGTGGTATGTTTCAACAGTGACCACCTGTCCGTACACGTACTGATGAAAACGTGCAAGACCGTACTGCACCGCTAACATTTCCCTTTCAATTTGTGCGTAGCGTTTTTGTGTCTCTGTGAGTGCACACGATGCGAACTCGTCCGTTTTGCAGCATCTCTGCTCCGAAGCCTCCCTGAGACGAGTCGATAGATACAGTCACTTACATTTGTCATGATTCGAGTCTCAAAATCAGTCGACATCTTTGCGTGTCAGATCGCGAAGAACAGCTGTTTCTTGTAACAAATTCGAGCAAAACTTTATCAAGTACGTAACCATGCCTAGGATACGTCTTACGTCCTCTTTTCACTTTGTTGTTGGCGTATTCTGATTCGCGTCCACTTTCGTTGGATCAGGTTTCTGTTCTTCAGCCGATATTATGGACCCAGATACTTCATTTCAATGCACCTGGTTTTGCATGTTGCTCTGTTCAGCTTCAGGCTTGCCTCTAGACATCGGTCTAGAACCCTGCGTAAGCGATCATCATGTTGCTCTTCCGTGGGTGCATAAATCAGTATGTCATCAATGAAGGTCTCAACCCCTTCTATATCGCCAAACATGTCAGCGATTCTCTTGTGGAAGACTTCTGGCGCTGAACTTATACCGCATGTAAGTCTGCGGTATCGATACCTTCCGAAGGCAAATATTTTCTCAGTCGTCGGTATACAATACATTACAATAATACTTTAATGTCCCATGAAAGGAAATTTGTGTGCAGCGTCCATAAAAGCCCAAGTAAATATATCATTAAAAAGCTGTGTCTAAAATATAATTGTGATAAACTAATCGCATAATTGTGGTCGTCGCATCATGAATAATATATATAATGTATATGCACGTAGTAAATACATATACAATAAATAAATGTCTACATCACAAACACTGCTAAATAATGTGCGCACACTCGCACACATACACCGTGATATCAACCGTATATATACGACTGCTTGCACACAAAAAGGTTGGCTCAGAAGAGGCGTCAGAGAGTTGTAACATTTAAAAGCCGAACAGACGTAGACATAAATGACCACTGCTTCCTATTTGTTTTGCAAGTAACCGTTCTATACCGTCTGGATGACGGCAGAAGAACGTATTCATCATACAAAGTGTGTGTGTGTGTGTGTGTGTGTGTGTGTGTGTGTGTGTGTGTGTGTGTGTGTGTGTGTGTGTGTGTGTGTGTGTGTGTGTGTGTGTGTGTGTGTTGTCAGCCAGAATGCGACTGGCTTTCCGCAAAACCTGTTTTTCATACAGAGTAGTGAGAGTGGCTTGTTTCACGCCGGTCAGTTTACTGCTGATGTTTGCAATACGCTGCAGCTTGTTTTAGTCTTTTAGACTGACGTTGCCAAACCAACAAATAAAAGAAAAGGTTAAAACACCCTGGATGAACGACTTATAAAACATGGACAGAATTGTGTTATCAATGTTCAAAAGAATGCAGCTTCCTTAGACAGTGTAGACGCTGCTGGCACTTCGTGTACGTAGCGGCACAGTGACGGTCCCACCTCAACCTATTGTCAATGATCGTACCGAGATATTTGTACACGTCAATTACCTCCACCTTATCTCTGTGGATGATAGTGTCAATCTGGGATTGAGAGTCTTTCCTAAAGTTAATACACAGGTCTTTGTTTTTTTATGCATTTAAGCACTGACACGAGTTATTATACCATTCAACAAAGTCATATACATCAGAGGGGATAAAACACATCCTTGGGGTGAGCAGTGGACACAACCTTCACACTAGACGTGGTGTTATTCACACGAACCTTTTGGGGTCTGCCAACCAAAAAGTCAAGCACCCATAGGCAGACTCAAGTTTTGAAAAAGCTGGTGAGGCTGCAGAATATTAAAAGCAAAACTCAGATCAAGGTAAAACACTCTGGCATGGGTTTTGGCCTTCTCCAGATGACTGCTAGAGAACAATGTTTAGCAGAATAGCGACTGCATCCTCCACCCGTCTCCCAGGCCGATATGCAAATTGCAGGGGGTCTGTTCGGTTCATGATCATGGTTTTAACAATTTAAAAAATAAACTCTTCATTACGTGCGATGTCAACGCCACTGGGCGAAAATCGTAGCAAAGTGTTCTCGTTTTATAACAGCATTGAGCGATCCTGGATCGAAACATATCCTCAATGACTGGCTTCATCACTTTTACCAATGGATTTGACACGTTCCGTTCGTTCAGTAACATTGGTTGTCAGCTGATTTCTTTCAGTTCTTCCAACTGTGCTTTAAACTGACTTTGCAATATAAGCGGAACACGCCATGCTGAGTGTACGACAGGCTTAGCATCATTTCTCAGTTGGGTGTGATGTTCCCCTTTTAGACAGCCCAGTCCACAGAATACATCACGGTGATCTTCTACCAGTTTACCTGCGCTCCGTCGATTCTGGAAATTAACCCCAGGTTCTACACTGCTCTGTAAGCCCAAGAAGGTTGGAGCATTTCCTTGAACAATGACGAAATCAACGGGATAATACTTCTGTTTGTACTCCGCTCTGAAGGATGCTCTTCCTCGCACTGTAAGACGATGTCCCCCGTATGATTCAAGCTTCGTCTTCCACAATCGTATGCCTGTCGGTCGCCGAACATTTAGCTCATCATATGCTTGGTTTGACATCACATTGCATGATATTTCTGTGTCAATCTTGACTTTCAAACCTCAACCGTTGATGTCGATAACAGAGTGCCATTATCTGTTTCTTGAGTTGTGCACTGTATATACAAACACGTTACTGTCTGCGTGGTCGTTTGTATCTGGCTTAACTGTATGCACTGGCGGCTTCTTCTGCGTCTTCGTTGCTTTGACAAAGTTACTGCAGCATCGTGCAAACTTTCGCATTCCACATTTATTGCAATTCCTGCCATAAGCTGGATAATTTCTGGGCCCGTGTGTTGTACCACATAATTTACATTGCTTGGCCTTAGAACCCTGGTTAGTCCTACTCGAGTTCTTGGAACGCTGCCATGTGTCGCTACCAGTGTCACGGTTACGGCTACTGTTGGTGACATTCACTGCATGCGCCAGTTCCTGTTGGCTCATGCCTGCCATAAACTGACCAGTTATTTCAGTGCTGCGGCAACTGTCTATCGTTTCTGCGAAGCTTCAATTCTGCTCTTGATACCAATTTCTCACGTACCGTGTTTGGTGTAATGTTTATCACGATTTGATCTCGTAAAATGTTGTCTTTCTCGTCAGCGTGATATGTGCATGAAGAGATCAGATTCTTTAAATCCGTCTAAAATGCACGTCAGGTTATGTCATGTTTTATCTTCTTCACTTGCCCATTCAAACGATCGGTAAATATCTATGGCTTCGGGTCCCATCAGTGTCAACAATGTTGCGACCTGAATTCCCGTTGCGTTCTTGTCTCTTCCCGTTGCCATCATGTAACAGTCAAAACGTTCCACCCATCTCTGCCAGCCCACGGAGAGGTCGCCGGTAAGAGTGAAATTTCCTTCTGACACCATTTCACATAGTCACGTGCTACGGACTAACGTTGCATTATGCAATAACAATGAAGGCAATACTCAACACCCTGATACCAGTTCACATGGCTGTTTTATTTCGGCGACAGCCTGTTTACTACAGTGCAACAGCATAAAAAGCAGAGTCTCGTGCCCCTCCACGTCATTAATCGGGCCACTGCCAGCCTGTATAGTGTTTTGTATGGTTGCAGCCTCTTAAGGACACTGTCTCCTAGCAACCAGTCCAACAAACAAGCCATCTACACTACATAACAGGGGTAAAACAAAAACCTCCACTGACGGCGAAACTAAATGGTGTACACAATGTTCGCGCCGCCGTAACTTCAGCTTCTCCGCTATTTCGGCTCGACTGGTGACCCCGGAAGACGGAGGGGGGTCCTGTTGAAATTGTTTCGTTGCTGCGCGGCCGTAACTTAAGCTCTTCTTCAGCTTCTCCGCTGGCTCGGCTGGCTCAACTATGACATCGGAAGAGGGGGAGGGGGTGCAGTTGAAATATTTTCGCCGCAGCGGCGTAACTTCACCTTATTGTAACCTGAACGGGGGCACATTCCTAAACGTCATTCAAAAAGATCTACGGGTACGAAACATTCAAATGATCAAGGGGGCACGTGCCTCCCAGGCCCTCTGGATCCGCCTATGGTTTCTGAGTTGATGTTATTTTTTTCCTTGCTCTTACAAAATCATGTAACTGACCAATTCAGTGGGTAGAAGGCTAAATGTCGGCCCGACAATTGGCTTTGACAAGTTAACAAATGTAGTAACCAAAGTACATTTTACACCATTTAAACAGATGTACGTACGCACCTTTTTATTAAAACTACTGCGGATATTATTTAAACTATTCAAACAATACATATTAATTTGGACATCACAGAACATATTCGCGATGAGTTAAATATTAAGGAAGCAGTTTGATGTTCTTATGTGAAAACATTTGATCATGAAATTATATCACCATCATCAGGGGCAATTCCAAAGAAGGTAGTCTAGAGGGGAGCAAATCTCCAATTGAAATTGAAAAACCCTGGTGACCGAACCCAATTCATATTTGGTAGGCTAAGCTAGAGCTTCAGTACAACTCCGCTGTCGTCGGATCCTGACATCGGGAGATGGGGGGAGGGGAATGTTGTTGACACATTAGCACCCCATTCATCAGGACACGCCACTAGCGCAGGCATGGCGCGAACAAATTCCAAAGACCCAGGCGAACACGGTGAAGATCACGGACATGATAAAACAGAAGCGACCCGTTCGTAATATGTGTTGTTGCCGAGACTTGATGCTTCGTGTAATAAGCTGGTGATTGCATTTATCAACAGTGATTTAAAGTGGCTTTCTAGAATACGACAATATTAGACAACGATGTTGTATGCACTTAATAGTTTCGATTTAATCTACACATGGTAGCCTCCAATGTGCAGTGATCTAATAATATTATTTAGTATACTTTTTGTATGTGTTTTAAATATACGTATGGACATCTGTATATGCTGTACAGTTGAGTCGGAAATAAATATATTGATTTGAAGCAAGCCAAGATTCTGTCGACAAACCACCCACAATTTTAATCACTGTGTCAGTATTATGTTACTGTATTATTGTGATATGTCCCCAGGCATCATCCTGGCTTTGCCGTTTCATATGTGGCAGGTTTGTAATCGTTGAGTTGAGTATTAAACCTTCTTATAGAACACGGATCCTATTAATATTTATTGGCGCTGACCAGGCATTACTATTGTAATAATTAGTCCTCAAATATATGTACATTTCCAGGTTCGTAGCTATTGCTCAGGGTGCAAAAAGTCATAGAATGCGGGTACCATCTCAACATCACTGGCGCTTGGTTCATTTATCCTGAAGACGGGAATAAAAGGTCCACACGAATATAGGCGGGTGAGCGACACATGGTGGCGCCACCTGACGGAGTATGGTTAATCGAGGCTATTTCTCGAAATACAAATACATGGCACGAAGGTACACGGACCATATTTTGTGTTCGCGTTATCAAGGCAAGATAGGCAACCAGTCGGCTTATTCTTTAAAACGCACTTAGTGCTTTTGACTAGAGAACGACGCCAGAATCTGCTAGATTTCGAACTACTGGAATGATGCAGACGAGTAACCGACGCTGTCTGATACTTGTCGGTTTCTATATTGTGTATTTGGTGATCGGCGCCTGTGTCTTCACGGCCATCGAAGCGCCCGTCGAGCGAGAACGTGTTAGCGCTGTGATGAAAGTGCGAGACGAGTTTTTGAAGGACCACGAAGCATGTATGACAGGTAGCGACATTTTGCATATGACCGTTACTTGGATTAGATTCGGATGTTGTGCTTTAAACGTGTCTTCTTCGTATTTCGATTAGTCTAGCAGTGTTGATATTTTATAACTTTATTAACTTATGGAGTTACTACTGTAGTTAGTATTTCTAGTAGGCGCGTAACCGTACGCAGGCCCATAAGCATAGTCTGGGGATAGTGTGATGGGTGCGTACGCACCCCCGCTGGGGCAGTTGTGTGTTTTCGTGACCTTCAAGGGGTGTAGTTGGAAGTTTTGGAGAGCTCTAAGCCCAGGGGGTGTAGTTGGGTGTTTTGGGGAATCTCAAGGGGTTCAGGTGGGCATTTTAGGAGCCTGCTATAGCAAGTCGAAAACCCCCACAGCATCAACCATGCTATGGGCCTGGGGCCGGTTTCATGAAGCGTACTTAAAGTTATGCAATTACTTAGCTTCACGTGCTTATGTAAACTCCTCTATGTTCGCTTATGTAAAAAAATCACGGCATTTACCAAGACAACCATCTTAGCGTTAAGAACGTTCTTAAAACCGGTCCTGTCTAGGCCTATGAATATATGTCGACATATCCTAAAACATTGGCTAAATTAGCCATGGGTCGGAATACATTCCTTACATATATATTGTTTTGTTCTGTGGCGACTCTTGAGCAAATTAATAATAATCGTGCTAGCAGTGGCATCCAGGAAAGGGTCTGGTTTAGTAATACGTCGACATGTCTGTTGTAATTTGTGAAATTGTTGCTGTTAAGTGTTAATTAAAACTCTTGCAAGTTTGTATATGTTGTCGTTTGTGTTTTGCTTTGCATGGCTGCGTTGTTGTGTTAGCTGTGTAACATCGACGTTTATAAGACTTGTGTGAGAATCGCTCGGCGATGCGGTGGTTCCTTACAGGTCAAAACTCCGTGGTTCTGTACCAGAATATAGCGTCTGATCTTGTGTAAAAGTACCACCAACAAGCCACATTGTACGTGTATATAGTTGCGCAGGCTTGGTAGCCTCGTGCCAGTTTGTAGAGGTTTGTAAAAATGAAGTACAAAGTTGAACAATTGTTACTGACCAGCTGTGTGTGGGCACAATTGATCAGACATTGACTGGTGAGATATTTGTCTACTTACCTAGTCAAAACCATCCTCGCGAGCCAGGGGTGGTAGTTGACTACACTACCCCTGGCAGATATCACAAGCCAGGGGTGGTAGCTTGACTACACTACCCCTGACAGATATCACAAGCCAGGGGTGGTAGCTTGACTACACTACCCCTGGCAGATATCACAAGCTAGGGTGGAAGCATATTTAGGACATAAGTAAAAATAAAACTCGTGATTACGATATTAAACGTCTTAATTTCGATTTTTAAAGTCGTAATTACGAGAATAAAAGTCTTTATTACGAGATTAAAAGTCGTAATTATGACTTATAAAGTCGTAATTATGAGATTAACAGATTCGTTTAAACGTCATTGTTGTGACTTTTCTCTCGATATGGTATAACGCCTTTGAAAAAGCCGATATATCGACTTGTTATTTTGACCAAAGCGTGTTTCCTGGAGAAGTGAAAAAGGATGGCAAAGCGCAACGTGATGTGAAGAACACAATGGTATGATATGCGTACTTATTGACAACATGCCTGTATGTTTATAATATTATTATAAATATAAGACAATATGTATGCCTGCCTGCCTGTTGACTCGGTTAAATATAAATACATACCTACGGTAGACTAATAAGCATGGTAGAGCTATGTTTTAATGCTGTTTTATCTTATCACAAGTATTTGCATAAATTGTATCATTGGAATTAGAGACACTGAGCAGATGAGGCGGGATATTGGCAACTCTGATGCCCAGTAATGGTTAAGTAATAAAAGTGACGTGACAGTATTGTGGTGTGTCGATGGCTTCTCGCGGCAAATAGTTTGGCTCGAAGCATACAATACCATCAATGACCCAAACGTGATCGCGAATTATTATATGGATGCTGTAATAAAGTGGATAGCTGCCCACGTCGGATTAGGGCAGACATGGGGACGGAAAACATCTACGTAGAACACATGCAGACATTCCTACGCGGTTTCGACGAGAAAGACAATGCACGCTGCTTCTTGTACGGTCGCAGTATAGCCAATCGACGCACTAGAATGTTGGTGGAGCATTCTGAGGAAACATTGTGCTCAGTACTGGATGACGATACTTGAGACAGCAACACACATCGGTGTCTGCACAACCTCTTTGTGCGCTATTTCGCGTACGATGTCTGCAGTTATTAGCTTCTTTGCTTCGTGCTGTTCGATTACATAATTAAGGTCGTCCTCATCTACAGACGCGAATTCCTTCAAAGCAGCTTGAATATGGTCTTGTCCATCTCTGGCACAAACTTCAGAAAGGACTCGAACAGGTCCGGGACGGTGCATGTACCAAAGATGACCTGGTACATAAAGGCCGGCGCAAGTTTAATCGGGTAGACTTCTTTCTGCACGAACCCCATCTTGGTGACGGCTGCAACAGCATTCCATTGGACATTGGTCATATCATGACGCATCACTGGCACTTTGTACGTGTTTCCTTCTGTGTACTGAAGATAGAAGGTTTCCAAAAATTCCGCAAGGGTATCCCGCATAACACCTCCATTGTCTTCAGCGACGTATGTGCCATTTCCTTTTAACATTTTTATTGCGCCGGTCACGTCGTTGCATTGGTTCTGGTTTTCTTCCTATGAGAAAAATGCCATCAAATCACGACAGACATGCCCACGGTGGACAGTGATTTCACACACAACAGGCAAAGTATCGTTCTGGTCCTCACCATTCTGTAGGAGTGGGGCAAAGTGTATTACACCAGAATCATCACAATCTACTGCCAGATAATCATCGGCCATAACATCGAGGTTCATCGGATCACTTCGTCTAATGCAATTGAGAAGATGTCATTATGACCAGGAATGAGCATGCCACGCGTTGCATCATCATGTGTGACTTGGATGAATTCTTCCTCTGTGACTTTATCGTGTGACAATCCCACTTGTGATTAAGCTGCAGAAGCTTCCATATCACCACCAGTGATGGCAATGTCGTTTGTTGCCTGAAAATGTACGTCTTATGCACTGTCCACAGGATTTGCACCGGATTCAGTTGAGGCCGAACCCGATTTCGTTATCAACATCTACAACCACCTTTGCACGAGATACAAGGTAGAAACGCAGAACAGGCACCAGTGTCGTTTCATACATTTGTCAAATAGTTATAGCTCCCGGAATTGCGCGCTCCTGGAAATCGACTATTTGGAAATGAAAGTCATCTCTCAGTCCTTTGCTCGGCGTCCTACTTGGAAAGAACAAATCAAGTGCAATTTGTTTGAGTACCTCTTTTGAAGCAGACCTGAGGTTTCCGTGTACCCCCACCTTGGCGAAGACGCACTTGTTTATTGGTGTGTTTGCCACATTCCTAGTGCAATCACCCTATTCGCTGTCGTCATTGGGTAACCTCTTTTTCATTTTAAATTTGTTTCTGAACTAGGCGACGAAGAAGCTACTGTTTCATTTCTGCAAAATTCAGAGATTGCCACGCGATCTCCATATGTAGGCAGGTACTTCGATCTCCATATGTAGGCAGGTATTTCGATCTCCATATGTAGACAGGTATTTCGATCTCCATATGTAGACAGGTATTTCGATCTCCATATGTAGGCAGGTATTTCGATCTCCATATGTAGGCAGGTATTTCGATCTCCATGTGTAGACAGGTATTTCGATCTCCATGTGTAGGCAGGTATTTCGATCTCCATGTGTAGGCAGGTACTTCGATCTCCATATGTAGGCAGGTACTTCGATCTCCATATGTAGGCAGGTACTTCGATCTCCATATGTAGGCAGGTACTTCGATCTCCATATGTAGGCAGGTACTTCGATCTCCATATGTAGGCAGGTATTTCGATCTCCATATCTAGGCAGGTATTTCGATCTCCATATGTAGACAGGTATTTCGATCTCCATATGTAGGCAGGTATTTCGATCTCCATATGTAGGCAGGTATTTCGATCTCCATGTGTAGACAGGTATTTCGATCTCCATATGTAGGCAGGTATTTCGATCTCCATATGTAGGCAGGTACTTCGATCTCCATATGTAGGCAGGTACTTCGATCTCCATATGTAGGCAGGTACTTCGATCTCCATATGTAGGCAGGTATTTCGATCTCCATATCTAGGCAGGTATTTCGATCTCCATATGTAGACAGGTATTTCGATCTCCATATGTAGGCAGGTATTTCGATCTCCATGTGTAGGCAGGTATTTCGATCTCCATGTGTAGACAGGTATTTCGATCTCCATATGTAGGCAGGTATTTCGATCTCCATATGTAGGCAGGTATTTCGATCTCCATATGTAGGCAGGTACATCGATCTCCATATGTAGACAGGTATTTCGATCTCCATATGTAGGCAGGTTTTTCGATCTCCATATGTAGGCAGATATTTCGATCTCCATATGTAGGCAGGTATTTCGATCTCCATATGTAGGCAGGTATTTCGATCTCCATGTGTAGGCAGGTATTTCGATCTCCATATGTAGGCAGGTATTTCGATCTCCATATGTAGGCAGGTATTTCGATCTCCATGTGTAGACAGGTATTTCGATCTCCATATGTAGGCAGGTATTTCGATCTCCATATGTAGGCAGGTACTTCGATCTCCATATGTAGGCAGGTACTTCGATCTCCATATGTAGGCAGGTACTTCGATCTCCATATGTAGGCAGGTATTTCGATCTCCATATCTAGGCAGGTATTTCGATCTCCATATGTAGACAGGTATTTCGATCTCCATATGTAGGGAGGTATTTCGATCTCCATATGTAGGCAGGTATTTCGATCTCCATGTGTAGACAGGTATATCGATCTCCATATGTAGGCAGGTATTTCGATCTCCATATGTAGGCAGGTACTTCGATCTCCATATGTAGGCAGGTACTTCGATCTCCATATGTAGGCAGGTATTTCGATCTCCATATCTAGGCAGGTATTTCGATCTCCATATGTAGGCAGGTACTTCGATCTCCATATGTAGGCAGGTATTTCGATCTCCATATGTAGGCAGGTATTTCGATCTCCATATGTAGACAGGTATTTCGATCTCCATATGTAGGCAGGTACTTCGATCTCCATATGTAGACAGGTATTTCGATCTCCATATGTAGGCAGGTACTTCGATCTCCATATGTAGACAGGTATTTCGATCTCCATATGTAGGCAGGTATTTCGATCTCCATATGTAGGCAGGTAGTTCGATCTCCATATGTAGGCAGGTATTTCAATCTCCATATGTAGACAGGTATTTCGATCTCCATATGTAGGCAGGTACTTCGATCTCCATATGTAGACAGGTATTTCGATCTCCATATGTAGGCAGGTACTTCGATCTCCATATGTAGGCAGGTATTTCGATCTCCATATGTAGGCAGGTATTTCGATCTCCATATGTAGGCAGGTACTTCGATCTCCATATGTAGACAGGTATTTCGATCTCCATATGTAGGCAGGTATTTCGATCTCCATATGTAGGCAGGTATTTTGATCTCCATATGTAGGCAGGTATTTCGATCTTCATATGTAGGCAGGTATTTCGATCTCCATATGTAGGCAGGTACTTCGATCTCCATATGTAGACAGGTATTTCGATCTCCATATGTAGGCAGGTATTTCGATCTCCATATGTAGGCAGGTACTTCGATCTCCATATGTAGGCAGGCATTTCGACCTCCATATGAAGGCAGGCATTTCAATCTCCATATGTAGGCAGGCACTTCGATCTCCACATGTAGGCAGGTATTTTGATCTCCATATGTAGGCAGGTATTTCGATCTCCATATGTAGGCAGGTACTTCGATCTCCATATGTAGGCAGGTATTTCGATCTCCATATGTAGACAGGTATTTCGATCTCCATATGTAGGCAGGTACTTCGATCTCCATATGTAGACAGGTATTTCGATCTTCATATGTAGGCAGGTATTTCGATCTCCATATGTAGGCAGGTACTTCGATCTCCATATGTAGACATGTATTTCGATCTCCATATGTAGGCAGGTATTTTGATCTCCATATGTAGGCAGGTATTTCGATCTTCATATGTAGGCAGGTATTTCGATCTCCATATGTAGGCAGGTACTTCGATCTCCATATGTAGACAGGTATTTCGATCTCCATATGTAGGCAGGTATTTCGATCTCCATATGTAGGCAGGTACTTCGATCTCCATATGTAGGCAGGCATTTCGACCTCCATATGAAGGCAGGCATTTCAATCTCCATATGTAGGCAGGCACTTCGATCTCCACATGTAGGCAGGTATTTTGATCTCCATATGTAGGCAGGTATTTCGATCTCCATATGTAGGCAGGTACTTCGATCTCCATATGTAGGCAGGTATTTCGATCTCCATATGTAGACAGGTATTTCGATCTCCATATGTAGGCAGGTACTTCGATCTCCATATGTAGACAGGTATTTCGATCTTCATATGTAGGCAGGTATTTCGATCTCCATATGTAGGCAGGTACTTCGATCTCCATATGTAGACATGTATTTCGATCTCCATATGTAGGCAGGTATTTCGATCTCCATATGTAGGCAGGTACTTCGATCTCCATATGTAGGCAGGCATTTCGACCTCCATATGAAGGCAGGCATTTCGATCTCCATATGTAGGCAGGTACTTCGATCTCCATATGTAGGCAGGTATTTCGATCTCCATATGTAGACAGGTATTTCGATCTCCATATGTAGACAGGTATTTCGATCTCCATATGTAGACAGGTATTTCGATTTCCATATGTAGACAGGTATTGCGATCTCCACATGTAAGCAGGTACTTCGATCTCCATATGTAGACAGGTATTTCGATCTCCACATGTAGACAGGTATTTCGATCTCCATATGTAGACAGGTATTGCGATCTCCACATGTAGGCATAATAATTCTTTGGAGGACGGAATACTATCAAACTATGGAGGTTCGATTGCAAAAAATCTAATACAGCTTCTCTGCGATGCAGATGATAAATTAGATGACTTAACAATACTTACTCACTCACCTTATATAGACACCACATACTTAAAAGACGCTCTCGCCACTACCATAGATAAGTTTACTATTTTCAGCTTAAATGTTCAAAGCATTAATTCAAAATTTAACCACATTTACCCACTCTTACTAGAGTTAGTCAATAAAGACATCGGTTTTAGTGCCATATGTTTGCAGGAGTGCTGGCTTTCTGATGACGCAGACTTATCTCAATATCAATTACCAAATTACAACATCATTCATCAAGGCAAAAAATGCTCCGGTCATGGAGGTTTACTAATATATTTACATGTACGTTATTCATACATTGTAAGACAATTATATGACTCATCCGATGTTTGGGAGGGGCTTTTTATTAATGTATTTGGTGCAAATCTAAATAAAACATCACAATAGGAAATATATATAGACCGCCTAAGCTAAATAATAATGAACAAAGTATATCTACATTTATAGAAGAATTTGCACCGATACTTTCAAAATTAGGAAAGGAAAATGCAGAAACTATAATAACAGGCGACTTTAACATTGACCTGTTGAAAGTAAACAGCAAACAAAAAGTCGGCGACTATTTTGATTTATTCTGTACCAATGGATTTTATCCAAAAAATTACCTTGCCGACTCGTTTCTCTCGAAAAAGCTGCACACTAATTGACCAGATATTCTGTAAGATTTCAAATGCCACTACTGCTTCCACAGCAGGTATAATTATGAGCAACATATCCGATCATTTACCATATTTCATAATTACCGATATACTGTTATCCAAACAAAGTGCTCCCAAATGGGTGACAATCAGGACAAACAATGAAAAGGCAACAACACAATATTATGAATCTGTAAGGCAATCGTGCATCATGGATCAATTAAATCTAAATGAGCTATCTGATCCAAACACACTATAACTTACTTGAAAATATACTCTCCCGACTATATGACTATCATTTTCCTGCAAAAACTGTTAGATACAATAAGTACAAACACAAAAAATCTAACTGGATAACCATTGGAATAATCAACTCAATAAAACATAAAGACAAACTGTATCGCAAATTAAAACAGACTGCGCACAATGAAATATCTTACAATGCGTCATTCATAAATCTTCGCGTTTATAAAAATATCTTAAATAGAGCTATCAGAGAAGCGAAACGTATTCACTACACAAACCTATTCAATCAATATAAATCTAACATAAGAAAAACTTGGGACACCATTAAACAACTCTTAAATAAAAACTATAAGCAATTTGAATTTCCTAATTTGTTTTATATAAACGGAGTACATATCTCGGACAAAAGGGAAATTGCGCATGCATTTAATGAATTCTTTGTAAATATTGGCAATAAACTGGCAGAAAAGATATCCTTTAATAGACAACATAGAGCATTTACCAGCTATCTAAAGGACAAATCTCCGTTCACTTTTATATTCAAACATGTTACAGAAAAAGACATATTGTCAGTTGTAAAGGAATTCGACCCCAAAAATAGTGCAGCACATGACTCGATCTCCATAAATATGCTAAAGAAAATCAGCCCGCTAATTGTCAAGCCTTTGTCTCTCATAATTAACCAATCGCTCACCACAGGAATTTTCCCACATAAACTAAAAATTGCAAAAGTTATTCCTCTATAAGAAAAACGATGCTAGATAATTACAGGCCAATCTCGTTGCTGCCGTCTATCTCCAAAGTCTTCGAAAGAATTGTGTATAACCAACTATATGAGTATTTCACTACAAATGAAATATTATTTAAAAGTCAGTATGGTTTTAGAAAAGCACATTCTACGGAGATGGCTACACTCGAAATGACAGACACTCTTTTACAAAGCTACACTGGCTAATCAGTTATCTTACTAATAGGCTTCAAGTTGTACAATTCGGTGATGTAATATCCAATAAATTACCCATCTCTACAGGTGTCCCTCAGGGTTCCATATTGGGACCATTGTTATTCATCTTATATATAAATGATATTCATTACGCCAGTGATAAATTTAATGCGATATTATACGCCGATGACACTACCCTGATTGGTCCACTCTGTTCCTTCCAATCTACTTCAGATGTGTTTGATAACATTACTTTAAGCATCAATATAAATAAGGAATTGGAAAAAATAAGTGAATGGTTATCAGTAAACAAACTCTTAATTAAGTATCTTAATGCTAGTAAGACTAAATATATATTGTTTCATTTTCCTCAACGCAGTACCGCGCGTATCGAATTAACGCTAAAAATAGATGACCAACACATCGTGATCGTGTTCAAGAATTTAACTTCTTAGGCACAACTATCCATGAAACATTAGATTGGACAGCACAGCACACATTGATAAAATTGCCATTAAAATATCAAGAACTCTTGGTATATTAAATAAGTTAAAGCACTTCTTACCTACATGTGCTCTAAAGATAATGTACAATTCCTTAATTGCGCCACACTTCAATTATAGTATTTTATTGTGGGGCTTTAATTCAAAAAGAATTTCGAAGTTGCAGAAAAAGGCGATAAGAATTATAACCCACAGCGAATATAATTCTCACACAGAACCTCTAATGAAATCACTAAAGTTATTGAAGGTCGACGAAATTTTCACGCAAAAATTTCTTATATTTTATCACAAATTTGTGAATAGTATAGTTCCTTCTTACTGTAAATCTTTCTTTTCACTAAATACCACACACCATGGCCATCACACTAGGCAAAGTCATTACATCTCTATTCCGTACAGCCGAACCTCCCGAGCCAGAAAGTGTATAAGATACTACCTGCCAACTCTACTCAGAAATATGCCACCTAGAATTACTGAAAAAGTCAATACTCATAGTCTTCACGGTTTCTCTTTATATCTGAAGAAATATCTCTTGGATCAATACCAAGAGACTTGCACAATTACAAATTGCTATATATGTAGGCAAAACAATAATCTGTAATTTTATAAAGTGAATACTTTTTATTATATAATAAACTGCCTACATGCTTATATTTGCATAAATTGATGCGAAACCACAAAGATTTCTTAATTGTATCCTCTTTTTACTAATAGGCCGATTTCTAGGTGTATTCCCGAACCAGAGCAGCCCTGGTTATGAAGATCTAACCTGTCTCCGCCTATACTAACCTTTTAGTATTTGTGTCGTGTCTTGTCTTTCATAATGTACGAAGCATTTGCGACTAAAAGTAAACTATAATTTAGTCTAAACCGAGCATGGTATTCTGTTCTCCAATGAAGTGCTTTTCTATTAAATGAAACAGCCATTCATAAATCACATGTAGGCTCATAATTATTGTGCTGGATTATGGCGACCTTGTGTATATTCTACCAAATCACTTCATATTTTTACTGTGTGCACCACGGTGGGAGAATACGGATATGAATGACATAAAAGTAGTCTACTGAATAATCATTTACTATGTTAAATTGACTACTTGCAGTAAATATTCTCTTCCCGTGGGTGGCTCTCACGCTAGCGGCTTTTGAGCCTTAGTGACAGTCTCCCGACATAGACTAACTATTGTAAAAATGTGTGTTGCAATGTGTGCTTTTGTTTGTTTATTGTCGAATAAATTGTTCCAATACTTCGATCTCCATATGTAGACAGGTATTTCGATCTCCACATGTAGACAGGTATTTCGATCTCCATGTGTAGACAGGTATTTCGATCTCCATATGTAGGCAGGTATTTCGATCTCCATATGTAGACAGGTAGTTCGATCTCAATATGTAGGCATGTATTTCGATCTCCATATGTAGGCAGGTACTTCGATCTCCATATGTAGGCAGGTATTTCGATCTCCATATGTAGACATGTATTTCGATCTTCATATGTAGACAGGTATTGCGATCTCCACATGTAGGCAGGTACTTCGATCTCCATATGTAGACAGGGATTTCGATCTCCATATGTAGACAGGTAGTTCGATCTCCATATGTAGACAGGTAGTTCGATCTCCATATGTAAACAGGTGTTTCGATCTCCACATGTAGACAGGTATTTCGATCTCCATATGTAGGCAGGTATTTCGATCTCCATATGTAGACAGGTATTTCGATCTCCATATGTAGGCAGGTACTTCGATCTCCATATGTAGACAGGTATTTCGATCTCCATATGTAGGCAGGTATTTCGATCTCCATATGTAGACAGGTATTTCGATCTCCATATGTAGGCAGGTATTTCGATCTCCATATGTAGACAGGTAGTTCGATCTCAATATGTAGGCAGGTATTTCGATCTCCATATGTAGGCAGGTACTTCGATCTCCATATGTAGGCAGGTATTTCGATCTCCATATGTAGACAGGTATTTCGATCTCCATATGTAGACAGGTATTGCGATCTCCACATGTAGGCAGGTACTTCGATCTCCATATGTAGACAGGTATTTCGATCTCCATATGTAGACAGGTAGTTCGATCTCCATATGTAAACAGGTGTTTCGGTCTCCACATGTAGACAGGTATTTCGATCTCCATATGTAGGCAGGTATTTCGATCTCCATATGTAGACAGGTATTTCAATCTCCATATGTAGGCAGGTATTTCGATCTTCATATGTAGACAGGTATTTCGATCTCCATATGTAGGCAGGTACTTCGATCTCCATATGTAGACAGGTATTTCGATCTCCATATGTAGACAGGTAGTTCGATCTCCATATGTAGGCAGGTACATCGATCTCCATATGTAGACAGGTAGTTCGATCTCCATATGTAGGCAGGTACTTCGATCTCCATATGTAGACAGGTATTTCGATCTCCATATTTAGACAGGTAGTTCGATCTCCATATGTAGGCAGGTACTTCGATCTCCATATGTAGACAGGTAGTTCGATCTCCATATGTAGGCAGGTACTTCGATCTCCAAGTGTAGGCAGGTAGTTCGATCTCCATATGTAGGCAGGTAGTTCGATCTCCATATGTAGGCAGGTAGTTCGATCTCCATATATAGACAGATAGTTCGATCTCCATATGTAGGCAGGTATTTCGATCTCCATATTTAGACAGATAGTTCGATCTCCATATTTAGACAGGTACTTCGATCTCCATATGTAGGCAGGTAGTTCGGTCTCCATATGTAAGCAGGTAGTTCGATCTCCATATGTAGGCAGATAGTTCGATCTCCATATGTAGGCAGGTAGTTCGATCTCCATATTTAGACAGATAGTTCGATCTCCATATTTAGACAGGTAGTTCGATCTCCATATGTAGGCAGGTAGTTCGATCTCCATATGTAGGCAGGTAGTTCGATCTCCATATGTAGGCAGGTAGTTCGATCTCCATATGTAGGCGGGTAGTTCGATCTCCAAGTGTAGGCAGGTAGTTCAATCTCCATATGTAGACAGGTATTTCGATCTCCATATTTAGACAGGTAGTTCGATCTCCATATGTATGCAGGTAGTTCGATCTCCATATGTATGCAGGTTGTTCGATCTCCATATGTATGCAGGTTGTTCGCAAGATCTTGATCATCCATCAGCCTAACGAGTACAATAAATATACACATAATTAGAAAACATACAAAAAATCCTCCCGATTAATCAAACATTAACGTGTATTTAGTTGATGACAACTTTAGTGATGCTTATTGATTTTTATATTGATTAACCATTCTTGATGCGCCCTGAGCTTGGATTCTGATGATTTAAGCGCAATAGAAGTTACATTATTATTGCTATTATTATCACGTGGATTTCATGTCCAAATATGTGACAAGCGGTCGAAAATAAATGATGGTAAAATAATTGAATGGTGGCATTAGGTAGAATAACATCGCTTACACAACTGAAAATAATCAGATTCAGAAGATAAAACAGTTGTTTGTATGTCTGCACTTTGGCATACGCCCCATAATGACAACTTACGCCACATTATGCACGTGTCTAAACGGGTTATTAAAACTCTCCTTTTCAATACATTAAACTACATTCACTGACGGTTTCATTGGCACATTACAACACTGGATTGTTACCTTTGCCGTTTTCATCACCTCCCCTTCATCTTCAAGTCCACGATCTTTTAAGAAAGAATACGTTGCCATTGTTCGGTGGAAAAAAGACATTTTCTATATTTGTTATGTGTAATAACATTTGTATGAATTCTACTCGATTGAAACAGCAATCAAAGTTGGATACAAAAATGATAAATTCACAATGCATGTAAATGTAATCTATGTTTATACTCGGATGCCGTTTCGCCGTTGTAGTAGATGCCCTTAATGACCTAAAGAAAAATGCATCAAAACAAAATCGGACACATACAAATCTCCCAAAACCACCATCTTCAAAGCGTACTTATGTAAGCATTATGCAAAGTATTTCAAATTGTAAAACAATTGTAAAATCAGGGCCAATGTAATTTTTGCCATTATAACGACGTTGTTGTCGTATTTTTTGTTTTAACTACGCATACCTTACCGTCGTATCCTGCACATCAGTTTTACACGCTTCGGTACAGATGGGAAAATAGCAAGTCGGCATAACGGCGTTTTCATAGTCGTTAAACCGATAGATAAAGTCGTAATTACGACTTTTAATCTCGTAATAACGACTTTTTAATCTCGTGATTACGACTTTTATTTAGTTTTACTTAGGTTCTACGTTTCCATGCGATCTGCTGAGGGTATTCAGACTGATGTAATCAAAAGCGCCCGAGAATGGTTAAGTAAAACCTGTCATAATATTCACCCTTGCCACTGTAACAGGAGTAGTCTGGTAACCAACAACTGATTCTGCAAAAAATTTCTCAACATCGTCATCGTTGATTGAGCCGTATACACGTAGGTCGATTGTGTCATTTGTCTAATATTGCTAGGAATTGGAAGTCGGCCACATCAACCTGTTTTTTCGTAAATCAGCGGAGTGTATGTTTTCCACTGTTTTCCTCTGTTTTTCTTCCCATGAGCGAGTGTCCACAAGACACTCACACTGTTTGTTCTGTGTGACACCAACAGAGACCAATTAGTTGATGACGTCTCATGCGAATCTTGTTTGTGAGTTTGTCTACATCCGCTTAAAGTTTTATAATCATGGTTAAATCGTGCATTTATGGAAAATACCGCACTCACAAGGACTCGGAGCTTAGAAGATGTTAATATGAAGGTTCAGCCATGCAACAATTACTGTTTAAAATATACCACGACAACCAATCAATACAAAGTAGGGGCCTCATTCGTATCTCGAACTTCAGTTGTGCACAATGAAGCAACTGCTTTTTGTATAGCGAATACCATATTATTCACGGTGTTGTTTGCCTTCTTAGTACTGCATCTGACAGTTGGATTCATTGAATCGTGTTCTCATGCGAGGTGTTATGCAGAATTGTCTAAGTGGCGTTATGGACACTTCCAACGTGGGTCGAACTGAGACCGGATGTATAAATGTCATGTAGACGCTTTCTATCTGTAGGACTATTCCATACCAGTGATTTATGTAATCTATATTCACGTAACGTGTGAATATTGCGTTGTTATATGTAACGAAATAACGTATGCTCCCCATGTGACTAAAATACTGCACGGTCCCGACGAGAAGTTGGTTCGAGCCATGTTGTTACTCACTGTCTGTCTTCTCCTTCATAATATTGTGGTTACCTCTATGCAGAAGAATATTCCACAGTTAGCACATGCGCAGTTTAAAAAGGGTTGATAACAGTATTTTCTTGTTTGATTTTGGAGATAGCAAAGAGTGTTCAGTTCAAACGTGTATCTTCACATGGTGGCAGCGGAAACTAGGTAAATATGGCATACGCATCGCATCGCATACTATCGGCACCAGAGCCACACCCGACCCGGAGGCCCGAGGCCGTCAAATATTTTGCCGGGCCGTTAACTTTGAAAAAGTGCCGGCCCGCGCAAGACCGGCAGATTTTAAGAGAAAATAATGGAACACTTGTCTAGTATGCGGGCTAACCTCGATTTCGTCGTTATAACTATACGTTTGCATAAATTTGATACCTTATTGGTTTAGTTCACATTCAACATCATCCCAGGCATATTTAGATTACGAAAAATATGGTCTCTTAGCATACTTTTGAGGCCCAAAGAACGACCCGGTTTGCGTGAGTCTGCGCCGCTACGTCTGCGCGCTACCGCAGTGAATGATATAGCAGCGTATGTTGTTGCAAACCTGGTCGCTCTTTGTTCTTCAAAAGAGCGCTACGAATCTAAGACGCGATGTTTTGTAACGTAAATATGCATGGAGTGATGTTGAATGACGGCAATAACACAGGAAGTATCAAAATTAAGCAAAATATTTGTTATAACGACGAAATCAAGGTGGGCCCGGATACTACACAAGTACCAATAATAGTGACATTTGTGTACTTCCGAATGGGAAATTTAATGTAAGCGTGGTTCAAAAACAAATGGAAAAACAATAAAATTATCGAGCTGATCAATGCGGATAGATCAATTAAGTTTAGTTTCGTAGTGCTGGCACTTCCAGCGAGTTCCGCTGAATGTGAAAGACGCTTCAGCTCAGTGAAACGAGTGACGAGTTCAAGACTGCAGTTTCTAAACTGCATGAAGCCAATCACAGTGTCGGCTTCCATTACCACCCATCTGCATAGTTCACCCGACAAGGCTGACGTCAAAGCCACATCAGCTGTGGAATACATTCGGCACGAGGATGCCAAACTTAAAATCCGAGTTGGATTCAGCTGGAGTCACTGTCAGTGACTGGAGCGAGTATTTCTTGGAGCCTGACAGTCCCGCTGTTCCTGTAGATGATGGAAACAGTTCTGAGTAGACCACTGCAGACATTTGCGTTGTGGTGTTTGCTGTAATTTGCAACATTGATGTTTTTTGTCAACAATAAGTTAACTATTGCCTAATATGTTGTCATTTTATATTCGCTGGTTCATTAATCTGAATATCATAAATTAATATGCAGGACAAACTTGGCCTGCACTAGTTTATTAATAATTGTCATGCATTACAGCTGCAAATGTACATTGCTCATGTAATTGTGTTAATATTTGGAACACCATCTTTTGTGTGCGAATACCAACTTTCGAAAGTTGAAGGTCCGACTGACCACCAACATTTCAGCTAAGGTGCAGAACACTACCTAGATCGCTGTGAAGAGAGGCATGTAAGACTGAGTACGGAGAAGTTTCAACTGCGCCAGACGGACGCACCGTTAATAGGACTCGTGGCCTCGGACGAAGGTCTGAAAATATACCCAGACAAGGTGCGTGCCACTGTTGAGATGCCAGAGATGCCTGAAGATGCAACGGCGGTGCAGCGACTGATTGGCATGGTGACTTACCTAACGAAGTTCGTTCCGAGGTTGACCGAAATCATGGGACCTCTGCGAGAACTAGCTCGCCAGGACACAGACTGGACATGGAGACAAACGCAGAAGAAAGCGTTCAAGCAGATCAAGGATGTGGTCTCCAGTGCTCCAGTACTGAGGTACTACGGTCTGGAGGACGAAATCACACTACAGTGTGACGCCTCGCAGTCTGGCCTTGGTGCAGCACTGATGCAGCTGGGGCAACCAGTAGGTAGCGTTTACGTCACGAGTGCTGACGTAAGCTGAAACCATACACGTTTAGGTGGAGAAAGAGGTGCTAGCAATTATGTACGCATGTGAGAAGTTTGACGCGTATGTGTATGGTCGAGACGAAGTCACCATACAGACAGATCATAAGCCATTGGAGTCCATATTCAAGAAGCCACTGAATATGTCGCCCATGAGACTTTAGCGCATGCTGCTCAGGCTTCAGAGATATAACCTATAACCTGTGCCACAAGGGTACAGAGATGTACTTGGCTGGCGCAGGGCGTATCTGCCAGTGAATGTCTGTGACAGAAGGCCATCTGTTGATGCGACCATGTTTCTGCCTGTCACCGCTGAGCGACTTCAGAAAAATCACACATGCAACAGCGAAAGATCCAGCACTCCCCCTGCTGAGTGAAGTGATCCGGGCTGGCTGGCATGGGGAGAAGATTTATGTGCCGCCGAGCTAGTTGTGGAGGGCCACCTTCAAGGGTCACCGGCTTGTAATTCCTGCGTGTATGAGAACTGAATTGATGGCTGTTAGCTGCCAAGGCAAAGCGGGAGCACTACTACAACGCGCATTCACGTCCACTACCAGGTCTGAATACTGGTGCTAGTGTGCGCATACGACTGCCGGGTGAGATGACATGGATCTCTGGTACCTGCGATGGAGACGCAGGCCCCAAGTCATACAACATCAGAGTTGGTACGAACACATATCGTCGAAATCGTCGAGACATCAGACGTACACCATCCGAGAAACCACAGGTCTTGGGCAATGCTGACGAGTCAGAGATGCATACGGAGCAGCCCGATGTGCCGGCTGTTGTTGTTGAGCCTCCAGTAGCTGTCACACCTGTGAAGAGTGCATCTCCAGCACTCAGACGCTCGAAGAGTTTGCATACAACAAATGTCAGACTTCGGGACTAGAGTAGGGTCGGGCATAGCGCCCAGTGTAACAAATATGGTCATAACGGTTGGCTCTATTTAATGCAATATACTTACAAATATCTACAATATGTCGGTAACTATATTGAGTATATGTCGTGCAAATCTGACATGATTCGAATAATATGTTTTTGTAGTGTGATTAATTATGTGCATGCACCCGATTTGGGCGCTTTGCCCCGTAGGTGGGGCAAAGCGCACATGGGATGGGCGCTATGCTCCATGTGGAATTGCATGTATTTTTTATCAGTAGGCTACAAAATGATTATCTAATAACAAGATTACAGAACTTTATTTAATGCACATACATAATGCAGCCAGAAATGAAACACGAACAAAGAACGATATCGCACCAGGGAAACTGAATGCAGTTCGCTGGTGGCTTCAGTGTAGCGACATGTGCTATGACGATGTGCTGTTGAATTTGTTCATCCAAATTAGTCTGAGTCTGATTCACAGATGTGACAAATGTAGTATGGGTCGCCTGCAGTGCACGCGGCGTGTGCCCATTTCTTGCAGCTCAGACACTGAAGCCACACCTCTCTGGACTTGCTGTTGGCGTAAGGCTCGCAGCAAACGACGCATTCTGTGTCTTCGTCGGTGTTCTTTTCTTGGTTTGACCCCCCAGACGGACCAGCAGTAGGCTCTTGTGCTGACTTGGGCAGCTTGATCTCGCTGATTTTCTTGACCACAAGCGAACGTTTTGGTTTCTTCATGTCGCGTTTCTTTTCAGCAATTAACTTGTAAGGCGAAGAAGTCAGCACGACACTGGTGGTTCTTCTCGCTACATGTTTACGCTTCTTGTTCGGCGGTGGTGGCGAGCAGCTCATAATAATAGCGCGAATGTCACCTTCAGATCCTGCAGGACTTGCAGGATGTTCGGCAGAAACTGAGGGTGCAGATACACCAGTGGCGATATCTGGAGCCCTGGTTGCTTCAGTGGGGGCAACGTGTCCGGTGACGACATCGGTGGCAGCGACATGCAGACTGGTGCTTCGAGAGCTGGTTGTTATGCGGTGGTGTGATGCTGAGATTGCCGGGGCAGTAGCTGGAGAGGTGGTGACTCGGGTGCCGGCATCCTCAGTGACGACCACATTCAGGGCTGTGACTTGAGGAATATCGACAGGCTGAATGAACGGCAATTCAAGTACATTGAATTCTGCATCGAACTTGCTGTCGTTGAATGGCCATAAGCCGCACGTTGCAAATCCATTGACGGCAGACTGCACTGTAGCAGTGGAACTGTATGCTTGCTCAAACAATGGCATCACATCATACTGGGTGATGGCACGTCCCTTGTTGGATGTAAACCAGTTGTCACATGAACGGCTGAACGCAGACTTCAGTGACTTAAAAAATGTCCGGATGATGTTGCGAATTCACTTGGACTTTGAACGTTTCGATTTTGAATATGAATTCAGAACAATGAGATTACAATCAATTAAACCTGAACATTTCGATATTGACGATATAATTAGCATTTGGCTATGCAATTCTTGTGTTGCAATAACTATTAGTTGCTGTTTAAATTGCATTGATAAAAACATTTCTTTTCTGTTAGAGGGCAAGATGTGACGAAATAAAGTATGCTCCCCATGTGACTAAAATACTGCATGCTCCCGACGAGAAGTTGGTTCGAGCCATGTTGTTACTCACTGTCAATCTGAGATATTCAAACTGTATTCAAACGCGTATTATTATTAACTTTCGTAGTTATATAATATATGTGTTCTTGACGAGTCAAAGCAATGGAAGTAGTTAATGTTGATGTTTTTGTTGTTATAATTTAATATTATAGTATTTATCTTGAGGTATGTAGTCAACTGCTTCCGAACACAGAACAACAAGTAGGCCACTTTTGTAATGACCATTTTTATAAAGTGTAGAGTAAAATACGTTTACTAAAACAATAGTGTGTTTATTCCATTTGCTCTGACCGTATGCTAACAGAATGTTGAGAACGGCAATGCCGATGCTGCTCTATAGATATGGCTTTCTCAAAATTCTTAGTTTCGATAGCGGGTGTGCGTTATGCTACAGTTAACGCCAATTGAAACACAGTCATATCATATCATATCACACTTACGAAAAGCTCAGGTCTTAATGTAAAGCTCAAAATGCAGATATATTCATGAGATTAGCGTCTTGTTGTTCGCATTTACATATAAAGGTCTACACCATTTCGCGGACACGAGGCACCATATCCCCGACAACCCGATTGGTCGTTTACGATGGGTCAACGCATAAACGGCCCATCAAATAGTGTCAGTTCTAAAACCAGTTCTGTCTGCAGATGTCAGGTTGCGGAGATGCGTCAGTGAGTGATGCGAAGGTGACGTGCTTACACGCAGGTTCTAATTGTCGCGAACCAAACTTGTCACGATGGCGTGAAAGCAGGTGGAATAACGCGAGAGAGCAAGTTGTAAGTTGTGATTTCAAAAATGTTTTTGGCGGTGTAGTGTATTGTAAATGTGCCCCGTACATATGTACGTCCTACTTGGGGTTAATTTCCTCTGTGATATTTGCACCGGTAAATGGACCCCTTTCGTGGAAACCCACCCCGTTCATATATCTATTTAGTATAACGAATATCATATATTAAATAATATATTACATTACATAATAATGATATTTATTATCTATGGTATGTATTACGATTAAAGTAAACACACCAAACAATGGTATTAATGTGCATTATTTTATTTCCATTCGTGCATACATCCATGCAGGTCTTTTTCCGTATCGATCCCTGCACTGTTACCCTTAATTGTTTCTTTTTTGCGTGTCGTAGTGGATACAGTGTAGTTTTGCTTTTTCGCTAAATTAATCTTGCACAAGATGTGCGAAAACATCGATTTGATGAAACACGGTTAACGTTGTCTGCGTGCACAATCAATCAATCATCGGTTTTTGTTTTACGCCTCCTCCATACGTTCAGACCGCGGGCCAGGTCGCAATTCTACATAATGATTAGGCATTCAGAACCTAATAAATATTTATTATAGTTTCCCGGGCACCGTTGTCTGGGTCATCTATATTATTCTGCAGAAAAAAGGCCGAGGTGATAGTCCTGTGAGACTACTCTTTCTAAGATCCAGTCACCGTGGATAAAAATAAACTAGTTGTCGCCTTAGGAACATGTGACACACGACGGCTATCTTGACAACAAGTTAGAACGTTGAATCCAAAATAATATGTTAATCGACTCTTGAGCAAGCTTGGCAGAGGTCGTGTATTCGCACACCCGACATCACACCTGGCAAACATTCGTTGCCATGAATTACGCTATTGAAATTGTCTCGTAGAGATCAGACATCGGGTAATATTGCGAGTGTTCATGCCTATTATCCAGCAGACATGCAGATAAACTGGATCATACTGAATTACCGACACTAAAGTAGTGGATTTGGATGTACAAAAACATAACATTATAGCTATTACTTAGCGAATATTCCTGGGAAGCCCGGCCCATGGATTCAGAGACATAAGAATGTTGCGCTGGAAAAACTGCCTGATACGCTGATAAAATCTTGCGATGGAACGTCCCCGGTGAAAGGATGCTTTGCCAAGCGTAAGGAACCTTGGATTTCACCACGTAAGGTTCTAGCGAGGATATTATCTTTAATAAGCTACAAACCTACCAAGCGTGATGTTGGAAACGCAGTATGTAACTGTTACGTTATAGAGACAGAATTATAGCCACTACGTAAAAGTTCACCAGTTCCAAACCAACGTGACAATATATGGCGTCGCCATTCTGTATGGCCATGCTGGAACTTCGAGCAAGAACAAAGGAGAACCCAGAACGGAAGATTGCTGTACAGAACGTTGTGGTTACACATTTAGAAACCTGAATTATTTGGCATGGCGTGTGTTACATATAAAAGATATTCAGGTAACACATTTTTAGCTTTGGGTTTGTGATGAACGTTGCTACTAATATAGCCTTAAGTAGTTGCTTGTAGGCTCTACTATACTTTTTAAAATCATTTCAAGGTGTATTATCTTTTGTCTGGCTACATGAAATAGTAAAACCTTGGCCTAAACTATGTGTGATTTATGTTATAATTATCCGTTGTGTGATAGATATAATTATATTACTTCATCCAACTTGTGGGCCGTTAATATCCATAAGGATACAGATTGATGAATAATTTAATATGGACAATACATTTAACGCTAACAAAATGGTTGTTGTGAATGAATAAAAGAAAAGCATATGATGTATTAATGTTGGCTACGCCCCGGGTCAAACAAACTAGCGACACGACCGCCAGTCAACAGTTCAGAATGTTTAATTGGAGCTTTCCACGCAACTGACATTTTTACAATGACAAGACTGGGCGATAACGATCCTTACTTCCTCTCGGCTTATTGGTAATGTCACATATCATGTATATTGTGCGAGATTCGTAAGCCGCCCAGCTTCATCGATTACGAGGTTGTATGGATCATCCAGTGTTGTTAGTTTGCGTCAACACTCTCTTTTCCTTTTATTGCAGTATGAGGCATGCTTCTCGTATTTGACAGCAGATGCACTTTGCCATTAACGTTTCCCGGAAATATACTGTCCGTGGCTTGGGGAAACATTTAAGGTTTCGTGGTTGAAAAGTTCGATGCCACTTAACGGATTAACAAGAGACGGGCTTCATTGTCAGGTTACTGACTGCATAACACGAAATTGCTCGTTGCCGTCCAAACCGACTTCGTTGATGCCAATATTGTCAGGTGAGAAGGGCACAAACTTATTCTTGAGTTACATTCCGGGAATGACCAATCCATTAGTGGCCGAATGTTGCCGTGTACGTTCAGCTAAGGCGTCATGTAACGTTATGCTTATGACACGTGCCTACGTTGCGTAGCAGGAATGATGTTGCTTCCCTTCTGATGCTGCCTGGTTACTCGTCTCTTCACCACGTACCCGGGTTACAAAAACGTAGCAGCTTCTAGCGTATGGTTATATATAATATATTGATATTAAACATTCTTTCCTAATTTATTGATGACAGAATAGACATCGTTACGAGTTGATCGCATATGAACCGTTAGTGGTATTTGAGTTTGAAGTTCGCGAAAGATTTTGCGATCGTCAAATCATGACAAACACAACTATGTCTGAGTAAATGTCGTATTAGCCATCGCCCGCCTTTTGCAGTTATTGATTTCCTATATTTATAACCTGTTGTACCATTACATTTTAGCACGGAAAACAAATTGGCTTTGTCTCTTCTATTCCGAGATCTTATAAATGTATATGGCAACCTGAATCCGAATGATAAACGATTGAGCCAATACCCACAGTATGTAAATTATGTCAATGTATTATTATAAGATTAAACGCAATTTGCGTAAAAACACGTTCGTCACCATATAATTATAAAAGTAACATATATATATATAAACTATATATATATATGTGTGTGTGTGCGTGTGTGTGTGTGTATGTGTGTGTATGTGTGTGTGTATGTGTGTGCGTGTGTGTGTGTGTGTGTGTGTGTGTATGTGTGTGTGTGCTGTTACTTGTATAATTATATGGTGACGAACGTGTTTTTTTAAGCAAACTGCGTTTAATTTTATACATTGACATCAGTTACATACTGTGGGTATTGGCTCAATCGTTTATCGTTCGGATTCAGGTTGCCATATACACTGAGAAGACCATGGTACCAAAACCACCTGCTGCCGTTTCGAAACTTGGATATTTTTTTCAGTTTGCCTGTATCTCCTTCCTGTTGACTATGGAACTGGAAATAAAATATCCCACACAGGGGATCCAACTGTAACTTGTCGTGCACTCGCAACCTCTGAGTCTGTAACACACACTTCAGCAAATGTGAGTACGACTGGCGCTGCATTAGATGCTGGCAAAGTAGCTCTGGTATTGGAGCATACTCCGTGACCGCATTATGTTGGCAGATACCGACGCCACATAAGACATCGTTATTGTCATTATATATGCACATGAGTAAATATGGTTGATACAATAAGTGCCTGTCATTCGTTTGTCAACCGTACTGGTAAAACCAACTCTGCTAGAGAGGTGCGCAATCAGTATTAACCAAAACTGAGAGCAAGATACAGTGTTGATCTCGGTGCATCTTCTTGCAGTATCATGCACTTAATCGTCTTGGCTATACGCTCGGTTAATCAATATCAAAGATCTCGTAGACGTCAGTCAACGAGAAGCAGACTGGATGATTATATCAGCCGTTATTGATTTGCAAGTTGTAAAGAATTGCCTCCCCTGATTGCTTTCGTAGATATTGTATCCAGACGGTTATTTCACTGACATTCAATTAATCTTCATTTGCGTCACGAATATTGACAATCTATTTGGTAAACGCAGTAAGAAACTCATTCCTGGAATGGTTCCGGTTCACATAATGTGAGTTTTAAAGTAATGAAACAACGGCAGCTTACACATGGTTGGATATTACGCATTTATGTCTCCCAATCTCGGATGTTCGCCCTCGCCCTTTCGTCATGTATCCATCTTCATTTAAGTCTTCGTTCTACCACCCACTTCTGTTTTCCAGGCCAATTTGTTCTATTTACGCTTACATCTCATCCAATTTAAAATAATTCTACTCGTGGTCTTTCTTCAAATGCTGGCAACCCAGCACATAGGCCATTACGTCGTCACATACAATTTAGCCAAGTGTATTCGCATGGACCCTCTTGTAGTTGGTACGACGATGACGCTCACATCACATGACGAATGTCGACGTAAGAAGTAGATGTGAAGCCGGCTGAATGGGTCAATCAATACGCAGCAGGTGGCCGTAGGCGCTCGGTCAGCTGCCGGACGGAATGCAGGTCGTCTTAAAAAGATTAGCACCTTCGATATGTCCACTTGCCATATGGGGCCTTTGCCACGTGATAATGGTTGATATTGCTACACTGACGCGCATCCAATATAAATTATGGCGCAGTGCTTTTAAAAGTGTTAAATTATGTCGCCCTGTGGCCCGCTGTGTAGTAGTTTTAGCTGCATTGTAGGGCAGGTGTATTAATAATGTTCATGCTCGTGTGCGCGCGCGTGCGTGCGTGCTATGCTATCTCTGACCACTGCCCTTACGCTATCCTTTATGGGGATTTGACTGGGGGCAAACACCCAGTAGGCAGACCAAAATTGCGATTTAACGATGTAGTCAAGAGAGATCTAAAAGGCTATGGCATCGACCCTCCGCCGAGGAAAGAGTCACCTGGCAAGCAAGCCTTGCTGGTGGTTCAGCTGTTGACATCTAAACCAGGAGGTCAAGCTCGCGAGGCGTCATGCCAGAAATCCACCTACCCGAATGCTGCTGCAACAAGCATTGTCATTCGAGAAGCTGGCTATCGTTTAAACAAATCTAAGCGCTTTCCACATTCGCCCGTTGATAGTCTTTTTCCTTCCAACACCAGATCAACTAATCACGGATACAGTCAGCCTCATTGCCGTCAAAACGCATCCGTATAATAAATAAACCAAACTCTATCGTGATACGTATGCTCTTCATCTCCACTTGGTGACCTGAGGTAATCAGGGAATGACGATAGAACAGCAAGAAGGCCCGCTGACGCATTCTACCACTGTGCTACAGCACGCAAACCAACATCGCAGTACAATGAGTGAATAGTGTCAGTGGCATGCCCTTGCACTTCTGTCTTCATTCGATGTCAGGTGGAGTGTGTTGATTAATTACTTGGAACATTGATTCAGTTCAGCGTCGATGTTTTGTCTGTCTTTGGAAAGAGGTGGAGGGGAGACAACACGCGTGTGTGTGTGCGCGTGCGCGTGCGCGTGCGCGTGCGGGTGCGCTTGTACGTGAGCGTGTGCGGTTGTTTGTGAGCGCGAATGAGAGACAGATAAAAAGAGAGGGAGAGTGAGGAGAGAAAGAGAGAGAGAGAAAAAAGCGAGAGTCAGACAGACAGACAGAGAGACAGAGAGGGGAGAGAGAGATAGATAGAAAGGTAGAGAGAGAGGGGGAGAGAAAGACAGACAGACATACAAAGCGCGCGCGAGAGAGAGAAACAGACAGACAGACAAAGAGAGAGAGAGAGAGAGAGAAGCGAGAGAGAGAGAGAAAGAAGAGAGAGAGAGAGAAAGAGAGAGAGAGAGAGAGATAGAGAGAGAGAGAGAGAGAGAGAGAGAGAGAGAGAGAGAGAGAGAGAGAGAGAGAGAGAGAGAGAGAGGAGAGATAGAGAGAGAGAGAGAGAGAGAGAGAGAGAGAGAGAGAGAGAGAGTGAAGCGAGAGAGAGAGAGAGAGAGAGAGAAGCGAGAGAGAGAGAGAGAGAGAGAGAGAGAGAGAGAGAGAGAGAGAGAGAGAGAGAGAGAGAGAGAGAGAGAGAGAGAGAGAGAGAGAGAGAGAGAGAGAGAGAGAGAAGAGAGAGAGAGAGAGAGAGAGAGAGAGAGAGAGAGAGAGAGAGAGAGAGAGAGAGAGAGAGAGAGAGAGAGAGAGAGAGAGAGAGAGAGAGAGAGAGAGAGAGAGGAGAGAGAGAGAGAGAGAGAGAGAGAGAGAGAGAGCGTCTGTGTGTGTGTGTGTGTGTGTGTGTGTGTGTGTGTGTGTGTGTGTGTGTGTGTGTGTGTGTGTGTGTGTGTGTGTGTGTGTGTGTGTGTGTGTGTGTGTGTGTGTGTGTGTGTGTGTGTGTGTGTGTGTGTGTGTGTGTGTGTGTGTGTGCGTGTACACATATATTATACATATACATGCTAAATAACTTGATGTATTTGACAGATTCTCTATTTTGCTTTGAAGCTGTCTTCGTTGATTTGGCGTGACAGTGGGAAGAAAAACAATAAACGTATTGCACAATATAAATGCATCTGGGATATAATATGTACATGAATCGTAGATCTATGACAGTCATCTAACAATATCTGCCATAGCATCATAGCATTGCGGACCCGCGGCTGTTTATGCGGATAATGTATAATAATTATCGCCATACAATCTCATTATCCAATTGCTTTTCATTTGCCACATCAAAGGTTTCATCTAATCCCGGTCGCACCAGTTCCATTCGGACAAACAGTAAACAACCCTAATGCCCGCCATACACGTAACGACGCGACTGAGTTTAAGTGTTTTTTTATTTGCGACGTTTTTTTCGAAAATGCGTCGCGTCGTTACGTGTAAGACCCTCTCCAGGGACGCGTACACGTTACGACGCGACTAGTGTCGCGACTGGCAGCTGCGACAGGTTGATGCATGTACTCCTGTTGGTAGTGGCTAGAACTGCCACCACTGCCTGGCGGAATCCTGTGGAACTATTCGAAAATGGCGGGGTTGTCTGCTCATCAATGAAAAGCTGTGGCATTAAGCTGCACCTACCTGATCATCCGACGTCGTCGGCAGAGATCATCGTCGTCCATGCTGGACTAAACAGGGGGGAAAGACAACAACCAGACAGATGCAAACCGAAGAAGGAGCTATTCTAAGGCAGTGATTGAGGGGGCAATGAGGAAAGAGAGGGTGTTTATGGGCGACTCCATTATGAGAAAGACGGACAAGACACTGAGCGAGGGGAAGGACGTCGTTGTTTGTTTACCGGGGGCTAGGATTGAACATGTGACTGACAGGGTAGAGAAGGTATTGGGACATGGCAATGGGGGGTCTATACTGGTACATGTAGGAACAAATAATGCAGACAGGGAGGGAATAACTGCGATAGTACAGAAGTATGGACAGTTAGTGAGGAAGCTAAAGAAGACAAGAGTTCAACAGGTTATTCTGTCAGGAATTTTGCCAGTAATGGGAGGAAGGGGGCAACGTATAGAAACTGCAAGAGGATGGCGATCAATGCACTAGTTGAGCAGATGATGTGAAGAAGAGGGGGTGGGATTCACAGATTTATGGGGATACTTCGTTGGGAGTGAAGATATGTACATGATAGATGGCCCCCATCTTAGTGGAAAGGGGGCAGCAGTTTTCTCAGAGAACCTGCTGCGATCTGTTGACAGTGGGACAGGTTGCATCTATTTAAACTAGATTCGCAGGGGGGACTCACAGAAAAGCCTGAAAATGGAGGCATAGATAAAGACAGCACAAATAAATCAGCAAATAACAGTCTGGAATACTCTGCTGAAGCTGGATATAAATGTGTTTGTTTAAATGCAAGGAGTATAGTAAACAAAAGAAATGAACTAAACATTGTGGTAGAAGATATTGACCCTCATATAATAGGTATAACCGAATCCTGGACCACCCCCGATATATCAGATGCTGAATTGGGACTGACAGGATATGTAATGTTTAGAAAAGATAGAATAGGAAGAAAGGGAGGTGGAGTTATTTTATATAGTAAATAATCTATCCAGGCTTATGAAATAAAATTAGAAAGAGAAGCAGATTGCGAAGAAGCTGTTTGGTGTAACATAGTTACAGGAAACTCAACGTTAACAGTTGGGTTAGTTTATCCAAACATAAGCATAGAAGAGAATGAAAAAATACAAAACGCTATAAGGGAAGTAAGCAAACGGGACTGTATTATTATGGGGGATTTTAACCATGGGCATATACAATGGAAATCTCTACAGAGTATGGGGAGAGAGGACCACAAGTTTTTAGTTTTAGTTCAACACACTTTCCTTTCTCAACATGTGCTAGAACCAACCAGGGGTGAGAATGTGTTAGACACAGTTTTGTCCTCACAGAATGAATTAGTTGACAATGTCAAGATATTTGAGCCACTGGGGAGTAGCGATCACAACCAGATACATTTTACCCTCAACGTAAAATCAGAAACGAATAGTAAAAAGCAGTATAAGAGAAATGTCCACAAAGGAAGGTATAAGGATATGAGGAAATATTTAGCAAAGATAGACTGGAATAACACACTGAAAAATAAGACGGCAACAGAATGCTGGAATATATTAAAGAGTGAAATTAAGTGCATAGTCGATAAATTTGTACCCTTAAAAAAAACAAGGAAAACAGTCCAAAAAGAAACACTTATTGAAAGAAGCCATTAGAAAAATTTAGTATAAACAAATGATGTGGAAGTCATATAGATGTACTGGAAATGATGAAGACTACAACAGTTATAAAGAAGCACTTAACCAAGCTACAGCGGAAATTAGAAATTCAAAGAGAAGCTATGAACAACAATTAGCTAGTAATATAAAACATGACAGCAAGAGTTTTTATGCGTATGTTCGAAGCAAACAGAAAGTTCATGATAAGGTCGGTCCTCTGGAAGATAGTGCTGGAAATATAATATCAGCGGGATTCTTAATGGCAGAAGACCTGAATGAGTACTTTAGTTCAGTGTTTACCAGGGAAGATATTAGTTCACTGCCAGTACCAGAGGCTAAATTCAAGGGGGCAGATTCAGACTATTTAGGACAATTAATTGTAACCCCGGAAATGGTAGCTAAGAAAATAAGGGCTATGAAGGATAATAAATCACCTGGAGTGGATGGTATTCCACCCATACTACTATTGGAAATTGCAGAACAAATTAGCATACCGCTTGCAACAGTTTTCAACTTGTCATTAGAAGAGGGAGTGGTTCCTTTAGAATGGAAAGAAGCAAACATTATACCGTTACTCAAAACAAGTTCGAGAAACAAGTCAGAACTATAGACCAGTGAGTTTAACATCAGTGATTTGTAAATTATTAGAAAGACTAATTAAAGATCACATGGTGGATTTTTTTGTTAAACAAAACTTGATAAACCCATCTCAACATGTTTTTTTTAAGCGAGGTCATGCTTAACAAATATGTTATATTTTTTGGAAGACATCACTAAGTGGGTAGATGAGGTATCACCAGTAGATATCGTCTACTTATATTTTCAAAAAGCTTTCGACAAAGTACCACATCAAAGATTACTGCTTAAATTAAAGGCCCATGGCATAGGAAATGGTATAATAAACTGAATAGAACAATGGCTGATTGACAGAAGACAACGTGTAGTAGTTGATGGGAAGGCTTCAAACTGGAAATCGGTATTGAGTGGGGTACCACAGGGATCAGTATTAGGACCTATATTATTCTTAATATATATCAACGATTTGGATGATGAAATGACAAACAAGGTGTTGAAATTTGCGGATGATACAAAAGTGTTTAGAAGGATTAAAAGTGATGGAGATAGACAGCATTTACAAGATGATCTTGACAGGTTGATCAAATGGTCTGAAAAGTGGCAAATGCTGTTCAATTTTGGGAAATGTAAATGCCTCCACGCAGGACATGGGAACGAAGAGGTAGAATATACAATGGGGGGTACTGTACTAAGTACTATTGTAAAAGAAAAGGACTTAGGGTTAACCATTAGTGCTGATATGAAGGTTTCAGAGCAGTGCGGAATTGCAGCTTCAAAGGGAAATCAAATCCTTGGATTATTTAGGCGAAACGTAACGCATAAGGAAAAAGAGCTAATAATACCGCTGTACAAAACAATAGTTAGGCCTCATTTAGAATATAGTATTCAAGCGTGGAGGCCATATCGCATGAAGGACATAGATATGCTAGAAAGAGTGCAGAGGAGAGCAACTAAAATTATACCAAAACTGAGGGATCTTAGGTACGAAATACGCCTAAAAATGCGGTTTAGCAACACTAGAGATCAGGAGATTGAGAGGAGATCAGATAGAAGTGTTTATAATATTGAAGGGTTATGAAAATATTGATAGAAATATTTTTTTCTCAGTTAAGAAAGATAGAAGGACTAGAGGACATGAACTTACATTAGCAAAGGAGCAGAGTAGATTGAATATAAGAAAGTTTTCATTTTCATAAAGGATTGTAAATGAATGGAACAGATTACCTGCTGATTGTGTGGGTGCTAGTAGCGTGAATATGTTTTAAAATAAAATCGACTCATACCTCAGACGGGCGGGATACACATAGATAAAAGGGTCGGACTCTCGATAAGCCAAAGGGCTTCCTTGTCCACCTGCCACCTAGAGTTAATTCTCTGGGTGGCAATCTTGTTAAATCTTTTAAAATAGCGGTTTTATGGCACGACAAACAATGTGCTTTTAAAAGCTTTGACTCCACGAATTATGACTTGACGTATTGTTAAAAAGAATGATGCTTGCTCGAAAAGTTGTTCATAAGCTGTAATATCCGGGCGTTAATTTCGCCTTACGCTAAAATTCGCCGCATTAACATCTCGTGCAAGCTGCCGCGAGGTTGATAAAATATAATAAATAATATAAATAATAAGTTTGGTAAAAATATGTCATTAATAATACAACATGGAACATTTTCATGATAAATTATATAAATAAATAACAAAAGTTACGTTCTTTTCCAGATATAATTATTCTGATATTGTTCAATTGATTTGTCCTATTGTGTACGGCAAAATTGAGGACGACCGGCAGTAGGCCTATATATACACATTTAGAAATCTACAAACACATAAAATATTATATATTGCTCAACATATGGGCCACCGATAGGTACAGCTAGAACCAGAGAGGTGATGTTCAAATTCCTACAGGGCAATCGATACACGGACGCTAGCGAAGAACACCCAACACATCAAACGCAGGCACTCGGTGACACAGAAACGTCCTGTCGCCACTTCCTCCCAGGAGCTAGCCTTTAAATCCCTATTGCTATCTTCCTTCGTCTTGGAATCAAACAAACAAGGCCTCTCCTTGTAGAGATCTATGAATTGTTCTTCTAAATGTTCGTACCAAACAATAGTTGCCGCCATTTTCTCTATTTCTGGGAGAGTGGCTCAAACACTTTTTGAATGGTTGACTCGGTTGTACCAGCATACACGTAACGACGCGACTCGCCGACGGTTGTTTGTCTGCGACTATGTGTTTTTAATATCAAACATGTTTGATATTCTACGACGCGTTAAAAACTGGATAAAGACTGCCCTCAAAACAAGCGCGTCGCAAGGGGGGCATACACGTAACGACTCACAGTCGCAGACGCGTCTGAGACACTAAAACTCAGTCGCGTCGTTACGTGTATGTTGGGCTTTAGTGTTTAGGGTGTGTAACGCACACGCACATACGCGAGTGGATGCACACGCACGCGCGAACACAAGCGCGCCACATACACACGCACGCATGTGTAGAGCGCAGTGATGCAGTGAATAGAACGTCGGGCTCTCGACCGAAAGAACCCGGGTTCGAATCCTGTGCTGCGGTGTAGACCCTTGTACCCAGGGGGCCAAATGCAGTTTTTTGATGAAAGTAGACATGTAAAAGGTTTGCACCCAAAAATGATATCTACATATATCTTGGATCGTAACCTAGGTGGACAACCTTGAAAAAAAGTTACTGGAAACATGTAAACATCACTTAAACAGCATGCCACTATACGCTAAAAGGTGATTGTTGTGATCATGACCAAATGTGTTATTTACACTTCGTCTGAAAATATGGTGACGTTATTACAATCTAGATATGTACCAGTTAAATCAGTGTTACTAATGCAGCCAAATTGTGCCAAATGAAAATTAAATCGACTTGGCCAGATAAGAAAGAGTGGTTCAAAATGCATTGCTTTTCGGGTCATTTTTTTGTATTTTTCGAATGCAATTCACATTTTTGTTAAAATGAGTCCCAAATGTCCCATTGGTACTAACTTAGTTTCTCCTATGAATCTACTTTACAGAGGAACGAAAGGTATTATAATTCATGACTTTTAAACCAAAATGTAGGCGATTTCCTTCCCCTAAACACAGTCGTCAAACAAAATAAAGGAAAATCGCTTTGTTCAAATGTTAACCTTTTTAAATTTTACTTTAACATATTAAATAACGTTGCTTTAGGTAGCACTAGTTTATGAGTAGTCTAAAAACATTTATCCCCAAATGAACAGAATATAAGACAATCTTGTCATCACAGGTCAGGTAGGGTGTAAACAACTATTTCTCACGCATAACCAAAACAGGGATCGATTTATCCCTTGAAAATATTTATCGTTGCTCAGCAAACACAAATTTAACAGTACAGTAGTTATCTCTGTCCACATGTTTGAAGGTAGGTTGTGCACAGGCCTACTTGCTGGACGGTTAACAATTCAGCATTAGAAGTGCTGCAGTTTCTGTTAATTGTCACTCTCTGATTCGCTGCTATCAAACCTTGTAGCACACATCGCACGGCTGCACTTTTTGACCGATCCCTGGCAGCGATAACCAATGTAACAGGCAATGTTTTTTCTTGGCACATGAGCAGTTTCTGTTGCATCCTTTGGTGCAGCCGCATAATATGGTCTTTGTCATCTGCAGTGGGCAGGCAGGTTGTGTGGAAGCCACTGGAACAAGCTTGCCGTTATCCAGAGCCCACCCATACTCTTCATGCGGAGGGAAGACGGGCTTGCTAACATGAGCACTCTTGTCTATCATAGTCGCCAAAGATGCACGTTTCAAATGCAGAAAAAAATGCATCTTCTGTTGGTGGAAATAATTTCAACAGCTTTGACTTGTTGTTAAGGAACTTGTAAACTCGAAGCTTTCCAAGATCCGATCCTTCGAACGCATCGTCTTTGTTGGTGTACACAGCGATCGTAAGGTCCCGTGCCTGGATGATCACGTCTGCTGTTATATGAGCGTCATGTTGTTCGGCAAAGTTTTCAAGTGCAGATATGTACGTTGCCTTGCTGCGGTTCAACCACACCTTCTTAACAGTGAAATATGGATAGCTGATTGTGTCTCGCCCAATAAGGCTGTGCAGGAAGGGAAGTGCATGGCATTGCTCGGGTCCAAGAGCAGCACACGTCTCATGGATCGGTAGATAACTATCTGGTGCAGTTCGAACACACAGTTCTGACAGATCTTTCAACCGCGTGCAAGCATAATAGACGCAAGTAGTTAGTAGGATACACAGGCCCCAAACCACGCCCCCTGTTGTATCTAACTACGTGCATAAAAAACGTCGATTTCAAAATCGGGAACCTACTTATAAAAAAAAGATCAAAGGCTTTTTGGTAACCTGAGTGGAATCGGGAACCTACTTATAAAAAACGTGATTGATGGCCTGTCACTTTTTGTGACTGAAAAGCGCCATCTAGTGGTTAATAACAACGTCCTAGTTACGGCGTCCTTAGTTACGGCGTCCCTAGTTACGGGATAACGTCATCTAGCGAATAATAATAGCGTCCCTAGTTACGTGATAACGCCCTCTAGCGAATAATATAATAACGGCGTCCCTAGTTACGATACGGGGGTATAGCAGAAACCAATGTGGTTATGTTAAAACCACCGTGGTTATGATAAAATCCACGCCCCAAACCACGCCCCCTGTTGTATCTAACTACGTGCATAAAAAACGTCGATTTCAAAATCGGGATCCTACTTATAAAAAAAAGATCAAAGGCTTTTTGGTAACCTGAGTGGAATCGGGATCCTAGTTATAAAAAACGTGATTGATGGCCTGTCACTTTTTGTGAATGAAAAGCGCCCTCTAGTGGTTAATAACAACGTCCTAGTTACGGCGTCCTTAGTTACGGCGTCCCTAGTTACGTGATAACGCCATCTAGCGAAGAATAACAGCGTCCCTAGTTACGTTAACGCCATCTAGCGAATTATATAATAACGGCGTCCCTAGTTACGATACGGGGGTATAGCAGAAACCAATGTGGTTATGTTATAGGTAAAACCACCGTGGTTACGCTAAAACCACCGTGGTTACGAATGCGTTAAACCCAATGTGAGCGAGATTAACCGCTGTACCCTGGATATCGCGGTAGCGGTGAAAGTTGAGACGCGACCGGTCGGCCTAGATACGGGCGGCTGAAAATAGATCTACGGCTGGGGCGATGTTAGCCGGTTTGTGTAACGATGCTGAAATAAGCTGGTTGGCGTTGTGTATGCGTTGAAAAGCAATAATCAACGGCCTGGTTTTTGAGGTAGCGGAATTTTTACGCGGTGGACAAATGGATGCGGAATGACGGTATGTTTGTATACTAGCAAAACGAAACGAGTGGAATATATAATTTAAAAAAGGCTGTAAGCAACGGTAAGTACTTATAGATAATAGAAAACGAGTGAATGTGAACGGTGTTTTATTCAGTCACACCACTTGTTCCAAACGCGGTAGTCGAGCAGCGCGCATACGAGCTGCCTCACGATACCGTTGCAATTCGGTAGAGCTATCTATCGGCATTAACGGTGTATTAAACCCCCGTCTTTCAAACAGTTCATCGGTCGGTGGGGGCGTGTACCACGATCCGTTCGCTCCTAGTATAGTAAACATATATATATGCTTATGTAAGCCCGTATATAACCACAACGGTTATAGCGGCGCTGCGCTCTAAACCCATTGTGTGAAAATAACCCCGCTGTACCCTATGTAGCAGCAGCGGCGTGCGCTCGCAGCAGCAGCAGCAGCAGCAGCAGCAGCCATGACCTATGATCCGGCGGTCTAGTTTCTAAATATAACCATGCGACTAGCCGACTCTGTAACGGCGTTAATTTCAGCCGTGGCGCTATCAAAACGAAACGAATTCCATGCATGCATTTAGCGTTTAAAAGCTGTACTCAGCGGCCTGTTAAAGCAGGATGGTTATATTCGGTGGATAGACGAATGGACGCAAAATGGTGTAAGTTATGTTTTATTAATAGAAGTCACGGTGGCGTGAGCCAGGTCTGCGTAATGTTTGCTTGAGAGCCTCGTCCCTGTCGTAGCCGAGCGGCGCGTGAGTTGTCCCCGTCAAACTGCCGTTGTAGCATTTGTTGAGCGACTGGCTGGAATTAACGGCAAGTTTTCACACGACATACAGGTTTGTTGTAGAGTGTTGTGTGTAGGCAGGTTCCTTTCCACGTCGAGGCAGGTGGATTCTGTGAAATAATGCATATGAATAATGAGGAGTTTCCCAAGAACTAAATCACTGTTATTAATATAAAAGTAAATAATAAAGAATAGTTTAATACAAGAATAGCATATAAATAATATAAAAAGTAATTAATATTAAATTTACCGATAGGATAAAAGACGAAATACCGCTGTACTAAATAAAATAAATAAAATAAAAATTACCGCTGTTCTTTGCATATGAATAATGGAGGAGAACTAAATCACTGTTATTAATATAAGAGGAGAACTAAATCAATAATTAATCAAGAATAGTAATTAATAAAGAATAGTATATTATTAATATAAAAGTAATTAATAAAGAATATAAAACTTACGGATAGGCTAAAAGACGACTTAACGCTCTACTAAATAAATAAAATAAAATAAAACTTACCGCTGATCTTTCGTGGAAGGTTGCTCAGACGTTGTGCTGGCGGTAGCCATGATTGAATGAAAATGAGCAACGACCGTTGCATGCATGCATTATTTCCTAAAGACATTTATGCGTTAAGCGCGCATGCGCGAAAATGTTAAGCGCGCATGCGCAAAAGTGAAGTAAAACATTGAAGGCAAAGAGATCAAAATGGCAATAAACGAACGTTTAAATCATAAAATGAACCGTTGTATACGCTTAGTTAGGGATCAGGCATATTGTGGAGTATTAATAATAGAGAAATTCGATGTGAAAGTCACATTTGACAACGAACGCGCTAACGTGAACGTCGAATTTTTTTCTTGGCAATAACTGAAACCGGATGGTGACGCAAGCCAGCTGTGGCGCGCGTGACGCTAATGGGGGTAGCTTATCACGATCGGAATGTGAAGCTAGAACAATGCCATTTCAAAAACGATACACGAACTATAAAAGCATGAATTGAAGCGTTGTTTAGGATCAGTGGAGAGTAGGGATCTGTGTAGTGCCATTATATTATAGAAAATCGATGTAAATAACGTTTGTGAACGAAAAGCACTACATGACCGTTCATTTTTTTTTTTTTCTTTTTTTTTTTTCTTTCCGAAAGCAAAGACATCCGAGACTAGTCAGTTATGCGTTAGGCGATTAGTAGGATCTGCTTTGTGCTGTAGGGGTGCGTGCGTAGCGATAACGAGTTGGACGTTATCATCGAGGAGGCGTACCACACATCGAACCGCCGACGTACGAGAGTCTGTACACGGTGTCGCCAACACCGCCGGAAGTGATACAACGTCAAGTCATCGCGCCGGGTCGGGGTCAGTTGGCCTTCCGCTATGAGCGGCACGCGATGTCCCCCCTCGCCGAACACCTCAGAGTGGGCGCGCGATCGATGCGGCGCTGTATCTGGTCCAGTTCGTTTCGGACTGGCTGCTAGGCACGGACTGGCGCGACTACATCAACCGCGCTCTGCTGGAGTCGACCGTCCATACGTACATTCAGCGCAGGAGCGGACTCGAATAGAACATTATGCTTGCTTTGTTTGCTATAACATTGGTTAAAAATAAAAGCCGTTGTTTTGAATGTTGTACTACGATGGCGACGCTTAATAAAACGTTGAAAATGTACTTTCCGTTCGACAGTCCCACACAGCTCCCCGAAAGTGTCACACAATTTCCTGACAGTCCCACACAGCTCCTTGACAGTAACACACCGCTCCCCGGCAGTACGTCTAACTTGTTACATGTTTGCCTTCCGTACATGGTCCAGCATGTTACACGTCTACCTTCCATACATGTACTAGCTTTTTAATTATTTGCTATCCATACATGGTCTAGCTTGTTACATGTTTGCCTTCCATACACGGACTAGCTTGTTACATGTTTACCTTCCATACACGGTCTGGCTTGTTACATGTCTACCTTCCATACATGGTCTAGCTTCTTACATGTCTGCCTTTCATACATGGTCTAGCCTGTTACATGTCTGCCTTCCGTACATGGACTAGCTTGTTACATGTTGGCCTTCCGTACATGGGCTAGCTTGTTACATGTTTGCCTTACGTACATGGACTAGCTTGTTACATGTGTGCCTTCCATACACGAACAAGCTTGTTACATGTTTGCCTTACGTACATGGACTAACTTGTTACATGTTTGCCTTCCATACACGGACTAGCTTGTTACATGTTTGCCTTACATACATGGACTAGCTTGTTACATGTTTACCTTCCATACATGGTCTAGCTTGTTACAGGTCTGCCTTTCATACATGGTCTAGCTTGATACATGTTTCCCTTCCGTACATGGACAAGCTTGTTACATGTTTACCTTCCATACACGGACTAGCTTGTTACATGTTTACCTTCCATACACGGACTAGCTTGTTACATGTTTGCCTTCCATACACGGACTAGCTTGTTACATGTTTGCCTTCCGTACATGGTCTGGCTTGTTACATGTCTGTCTTCCATACATGGTCTAGCTTGCTACATGTTTCCCTTCCATACATGGTCTAACTTGTGACATGTTTGCCTTCCATACATGGTCTAGCTTGTTACATGTTTGCCTTCCATACACGGACTAGCTTGTTACATATTTGCATTCCATACATGATCTATCTTGTTACATGTCTACCTTCCATATATGGTCTAGCTTGTTACATGTCTGCCTTCCGTACATGGACTAGGTTCCCTGACAGTCCCACACAGCTTCCGACAGTCACACGCAGTTCCCTGACAGTCCCACACAGCTCCATGACAGTCCCACACAGTTTCCGACAGTCCCACACAGCTTCCCGACAGTCTCATACAGCTTCCGACAGTCCCACACAGCTCCATGACATTTATTTTATTTAGGTCTTATTATTTAGCAATAGACCGGTAAGTTGCCTTTTACACGAGTCCTATTAATTATCTTTATTAATTAATAAGAACCTCATTAGTCATGTTTTGATTTAATTTGGAAACCTCCTCATTAGTCACAGCGATAGAGCGGTAGGTTCTGGCAGTCCCACACAGCTCCATGACAGTCCCACCCAGTTTCCGACAGTCCCACACAGCTCCATAACAGTATTACACAGCTTCCTGACAGTCCCACACAGTTCCTGGCAGTCCCACACAGCTCCCCGACAGTCACACGCAGTTCCCTGACAGTCCCACACAGCTCCCTGACAGCCCCACACAGTTTCCGACAGTCCCACACAGCTTCCCGACAGTCTCATACAGCTTCCGACAGTCCCACACAGCTCCATGACATTTATTTTATTTAGGTCTTATTATTTAGCAATAGACCGGTAAGTTGCCTTTTACACGAGTCCTATTAATTATCTTTTATTAATTAATAAGAACCTCATTAGTCATGTTTTGATTTAATTCGGGAACCTCCTCATTAGTCACAGCGATAGAGCGGTAGGTTCTGGCAGTCCCACACAGCTCCATGACAGTCCCACGCAGTTTCCGACAGTCCCACACAACTTCCCGACAGTCTCATACAGCTTCCGACATTCACACGCAGTTCCCTGACAGTCCCACACAGTTACCCGACAGTCATACACAGCTTCCCGACAGTCCCACACAGCTCCCTACCACACAATTCCCTGACAGTCCCACACAGTTCCGGTCAGTCCCACACAGCTCCCCGACAGTCTCACACAGCTCCCTGAAAGTACCACACAATTCCCTGACAGTCCCACACAGTTCCCTTACAGTCACACACAGCTCCCTGTCAGTCCCACACAGCTCCCTGACAGTCCCACACAACTCCCTGACAGTCTCACACAGTTCCGCCTGATAGTCCCAAAACTCCCGACAGTCCCACACAGCTCCCTGACAGTCACACACAGCTCCCCGGCAGTACCACACAGTTCCTGGCAGTCCCACACAGCTCCATGACATTTATTTTATTTAGTTCTTATTATTTAGCAATAGACCGGTAAGTTGCCTTTTACACGAGTCCTATTAATTATCTTTATTAATTAATAAGAACCTCATTAGTCATGTTTTGATTTAATTTGGGAACCTCCTCATTAGTCACAGCGATAGAGCGGTAGGTTCTGGCAGTCCCACACAGCTCCATGACAGTCCCACCATACACTTCCCGACAGTCCCACACAGCTTCCCGACAGTCCCACACAGCTCCCTGGCTACATGTCTCCCTTCCATACATGGTCTAACTTGTGACATGTTTGCCTTCCATACATGGTCTAGCTTGTTACATGTTTGCCTTCCATACACGGACTAGGTTGTTACATATTTGCCTTCCATACATGAACTAGCTTTTTACATGTATACCTTCCATATATGGTCTAGCTTGTTACATGTTTGCCTTTCATACATGGTCTAGCCTGTTACATGTCTGCCTTCCGTACATGGACTAGGTTGTTACAGCTCCCTGACAGTCCCACACAGTTACCCGACAGACACACAAACTCCTGACTGACAGTGCCACACAGCTCCCTGACAGTCTCACACAGCTCCCTGACAGTACCACGCAGTTCCTCGTCAGTCCCATACAGGGGTTCTGTATGTATGTATGTATGTAGGAGCCGTCGCACCACGGCGCCGATACTCGTCTAACTCGTATCTTATTATTTAGCAATAGACCGGTAAGTTGCCTTTTACACGAGTCCTATTAATTATCTTTATTAATTAATAAGAACCTCATTAGTCATGTTTTGATTTAATTTGGGAACCTCCTCATTAGTCACAGCGATAGAGCGGTAGGTTCTGGCAGTCCCACACAGCTCCATGACAGTCCCATACACTTCCCGACAGTCCCACACAGCTTCCCGACAGTCCCACACAGCTCCCTGGCTACATGTCTCCCTTCCATACATGGTCTAACTTGTGACATGTTTGCCTTCCATACATGGTCTAGCTTGTTACATGTTTGCCTTCCATACACGGACTAGGTTGTTACATATTTGCCTTCCATACATGAACTAGCTTGTTACATGTATACCTTCCATATATGGTCTAGCTTGTTACATGTTTGCCTTTCATACATGGTCTAGCCTGTTACATGTCTGCCTTCCGTACATGGACTAGGTTGTTACAGCTCCCTGACAGTCCCACACAGTTACCCGACAGACACACAAACTCCTGACTGACAGTGCCACACAGCTCCCTGACAGTCTCACACAGCTCCCTGACAGTACCACGCAGTTCCTCGTCAGTCCCATACAGGGGTTCTGTATGTATGTATGTATGTATGTAGGAGCCGTCGCACCACGGCGCCGATACTCGTCTAACTCGTATAACTAACTAACTAACTCGTCTAACTCGTAGGGGGGTGGCGGGGGGTTCTGTATGTATGTAGGTATGTAGGTATGTAGGGTAATAAAAACATACAATTGTTTTCAGACTGACAGGAACTGTGTGGGATTGCCAGGAAGATGTGTAATACTGTTATGGAGCTGTGTGGGACTGTCAGGCGGAGCTGTGTGAGACTGTCAGGGAGTTGTGTGGGACTGTTAGGGAATTGTGTGGTACTGACGGGGAGCTGTGTGTGACTGTCAGGGAGCTGTGTGGGACTGCGCGCTTTTACGTGTATAGTAGTAGTAATAAAGTATGTTTTTATTACCCTACATACCTACATACCTACATACATACAGAACCCCCCGCCACCCCCCTACGAGTTAGACGAGTTAGTTAGTTAGTTATACGAGTTAGACGAGTATCGGCGCCGTGGTGCGACGGCTCCTACATACATACATACATACATACAGAACCCCTGTATGGGACTGACGAGGAACTGCGTGGTACTGTCAGGGAGCTGTGTGAGACTGTCAGGGAGCTGTGTGGCACTGTCAGTCAGGAGTTTGTGTGTCTGTCGGGTAACTGTGTGGGACTGTCAGGGAGCTGTAACAACCTAGTCCATGTACGGAAGGCAGACATGTAACAGGCTAGACCATGTATGAAAGGCAAACATGTAACAAGCTAGACCATATATGGAAGGTATACATGTAACAAGCTAGTTCATGTATGGAAGGCAAATATGTAACAACCTAGTCCGTGTATGGAAGGCAAACATGTAACAAGCTAGACCATGTATGGAAGGCAAACATGTCACAAGTTAGACCATGTATGGAAGGGAGACATGTAGCCAGGGAGCTGTGTGGGACTGTCGGGAAGCTGTGTGGGACTGTCGGGAAGTGTATGGGACTGTCATGGAGCTGTGTGGGACTGCCAGAACCTACCGCTCTATCGCTGTGACTAATGAGGAGGTTCCCAAATTAAATCAAAACATGACTAATGAGGTTCTTATTAATTAATAAAGATAATTAATAGGACTCGTGTAAAAGGCAACTTACCGGTCTATTGCTAAATAATAAGATACGAGTTAGACGAGTATCGGCGCCGTGGTGCGACGGCTCCTACATACATACATACATACAGAACCCCTGTATGGGACTGACGAGGAACTGCGTGGTACTGTCAGGGAGCTGTGTGAGACTGTCAGGGAGCTGTGTGGCACTGTCAGTCAGGAGTTTGTGTGTCTGTCGGGTAACTGTGTGGGACTGTCAGGGAGCTGTAACAACCTAGTCCATGTACGGAAGGCAGACATGTAACAGGCTAGACCATGTATGAAAGGCAAACATGTAACAAGCTAGACCATATATGGAAGGTATACATGTAAAAAGCTAGTTCATGTATGGAAGGCAAATATGTAACAACCTAGTCCGTGTATGGAAGGCAAACATGTAACAAGCTAGACCATGTATGGAAGGCAAACATGTCACAAGTTAGACCATGTATGGAAGGGAGACATGTAGCCAGGGAGCTGTGTGGGACTGTCGGGAAGCTGTGTGGGACTGTCGGGAAGTGTATGGTGGGACTGTCATGGAGCTGTGTGGGACTGCCAGAACCTACCGCTCTATCGCTGTGACTAATGAGGAGGTTCCCAAATTAAATCAAAACATGACTAATGAGGTTCTTATTAATTAATAAAGATAATTAATAGGACTCGTGTAAAAGGCAACTTACCGGTCTATTGCTAAATAATAAGAACTAAATAAAATAAATGTCATGGAGCTGTGTGGGACTGCCAGGAACTGTGTGGTACTGCCGGGGAGCTGTGTGTGACTGTCAGGGAGCTGTGTGGGACTGTCGGGAGTTTTGGGACTATCAGGCGGAACTGTGTGAGACTGTCAGGGAGTTGTGTGGGACTGTCAGGGAGCTGTGTGGGACTGACAGGGAGCTGTGTGTGACTGTAAGGGAACTGTGTGGGACTGTCAGGGAATTGTGTGGTACTTTCAGGGAGCTGTGTGAGACTGTCGGGGAGCTGTGTGGGACTGACCGGAACTGTGTGGGACTGTCAGGGAATTGTGTGGTAGGGAGCTGTGTGGGACTGTCGGGAAGCTGTGTATGACTGTCGGGTAACTGTGTGGGACTGTCAGGGAACTGCGTGTGAATGTCGGAAGCTGTATGAGACTGTCGGGAAGTTGTGTGGGACTGTCGGAAACTGCGTGGGACTGTCATGGAGCTGTGTGGGACTGCCAGAACCTACCGCTCTATCGCTGTGACTAATGAGGAGGTTCCCGAATTAAATCAAAACATGACTAATGAGGTTCTTATTAATTAATAAAAGATAATTAATAGGACTCGTGTAAAAGGCAACTTACCGGTCTATTGCTAAATAATAAGACCTAAATAAAATAAATGTCATGGAGCTGTGTGGGACTGTCGGAAGCTGTATGAGACTGTCGGGAAGCTGTGTGGGACTGTCGGAAACTGTGTGGGGCTGTCAGGGAGCTGTGTGGGACTGTCAGGGAACTGCGTGTGACTGTCGGGGAGCTGTGTGGGACTGCCAGGAACTGTGTGGGACTGTCAGGAAGCTGTGTAATACTGTTATGGAGCTGTGTGGGACTGTCGGAAACTGGGTGGGACTGTCATGGAGCTGTGTGGGACTGCCAGAACCTACCGCTCTATCGCTGTGACTAATGAGGAGGTTTCCAAATTAAATCAAAACATGACTAATGAGGTTCTTATTAATTAATAAAGATAATTAATAGGACTCGTGTAAAAGGCAACTTACCGGTCTATTGCTAAATAATAAGACCTAAATAAAATAAATGTCATGGAGCTGTGTGGGACTGTCGGAAGCTGTATGAGACTGTCGGGAAGCTGTGTGGGACTGTCGGAAACTGTGTGGGACTGTCATGGAGCTGTGTGGGACTGTCAGGGAACTGCGTGTGACTGTCGGAAGCTGTGTGGGACTGTCAGGGAACCTAGTCCATGTACGGAAGGCAGACATGTAACAAGCTAGACCATATATGGAAGGTAGACATGTAACAAGATAGATCATGTATGGAATGCAAATATGTAACAAGCTAGTCCGTGTATGGAAGGCAAACATGTAACAAGCTAGACCATGTATGGAAGGCAAACATGTCACAAGTTAGACCATGTATGGAAGGGAAACATGTAGCAAGCTAGACCATGTATGGAAGACAGACATGTAACAAGCCAGACCATGTACGGAAGGCAAACATGTAACAAGCTAGTCCGTGTATGGAAGGCAAACATGTAACAAGCTAGTCCGTGTATGGAAGGTAAACATGTAACAAGCTAGTCCGTGTATGGAAGGTAAACATGTAACAAGCTTGTCCATGTACGGAAGGGAAACATGTATCAAGCTAGACCATGTATGAAAGGCAGACCTGTAACAAGCTAGACCATGTATGGAAGGTAAACATGTAACAAGCTAGTCCATGTATGTAAGGCAAACATGTAACAAGCTAGTCCGTGTATGGAAGGCAAACATGTAACAAGTTAGTCCATGTACGTAAGGCAAACATGTAACAAGCTTGTTCGTGTATGGAAGGCACACATGTAACAAGCTAGTCCATGTACGTAAGGCAAACATGTAACAAGCTAGCCCATGTACGGAAGGCCAACATGTAACAAGCTAGTCCATGTACGGAAGGCAGACATGTAACAGGCTAGACCATGTATGAAAGGCAGACATGTAAGAAGCTAGACCATGTATGGAAGGTAGACATGTAACAAGCCAGACCGTGTATGGAAGGTAAACATGTAACAAGCTAGTCCGTGTATGGAAGGCAAACATGTAACAAGCTAGACCATGTATGGATAGCAAATAATTAAAAAGCTAGTACATGTATGGAAGGTAGACGTGTAACATGCTGGACCATGTACGGAAGGCAAACATGTAACAAGTTAGACGTACTGCCGGGGAGCGGTGTGTTACTGTCAAGGAGCTGTGTGGGACTGTCAGGAAATTGTGTGACACTTTCGGGGAGCTGTGTGGGACTGTCGAACGGAAAGTACATTTTCAACGTTTTATTAAGCGTCGCCATCGTAGTACAACATTCAAAACAACGGCTTTTATTTTTAACCAATGTTATAGCAAACAAAGCAAGCATAATGTTCTATTCGAGTCCGCTCCTGCGCTGAATGTACGTATGGACGGTCGACTCCAGCAGAGCGCGGTTGATGTAGTCGCGCCAGTCCGTGCCTAGCAGCCAGTCCGAAACGAACTGGACCAGATACAGCGCCGCATCGATCGCGCGCCCACTCTGAGGTGTTCGGCGAGGGGGGACATCGCGTGCCGCTCATAGCGGAAGGCCAACTGACCCCGACCCGGCGCGATGACTTGACGTTGTATCACTTCCGGCGGTGTTGGCGACACCGTGTACAGACTCTCGTACGTCGGCGGTTCGATGTGTGGTACGCCTCCTCGATGATAACGTCCAACTCGTTATCGCTACGCACGCACCCCTACAGCACAAAGCAGATCCTACTAATCGCCTAACGCATAACTGACTAGTCTCGGATGTCTTTGCTTTCGGAAAGAAAAAAAAAAAAGAAAAAAAAAAAAAAATGAACGGTCATGTAGTGCTTTTCGTTCACAAACGTTATTTACATCGATTTTCTATAATATAATGGCACTACACAGATCCCTACTCTCCACTGATCCTAAACAACGCTTCAATTCATGCTTTTATAGTTCGTGTATCGTTTTTGAAATGGCATTGTTCTAGCTTCACATTCCGATCGTGATAAGCTACCCCCATTAGCGTCACGCGCGCCACAGCTGGCTTGCGTCACCATCCGGTTTCAGTTATTGCCAAGAAAAAAATTCGACGTTCACGTTAGCGCGTTCGTTGTCAAATGTGACTTTCACATCGAATTTCTCTATTATTAATACTCCACAATATGCCTGATCCCTAACTAAGCGTATACAACGGTTCATTTTATGATTTAAACGTTCGTTTATTGCCATTTTGATCTCTTTGCCTTCAATGTTTTACTTCACTTTTGCGCATGCGCGCTTAACATTTTCGCGCATGCGCGCTTAACGCATAAATGTCTTTAGGAAATAATGCATGCATGCAACGGTCGTTGCTCATTTTCATTCAATCATGGCTACCGCCAGCACAACGTCTGAGCAACCTTCCACGAAAGATCAGCGGTAAGTTTTATTTTATTTTATTTATTTAGTAGAGCGTTAAGTCGTCTTTTAGCCTATCCGTAAGTTTTATATTCTTTATTAATTACTTTTATATTAATAATATACTATTCTTTATTAATTACTATTCTTGATTAATTATTGATTTAGTTCTCCTCTTATATTAATAACAGTGATTTAGTTCTCCTCCATTATTCATATGCAAAGAACAGCGGTAAGTTTTATTTTATTTATTTTATTTAGTACAGCGGTATTTCGTCTTTTATCCTATCGGTAAATTTAATATTAATTACTTTTTATATTATTTATATGCTATTCTTGTATTAAACTATTCTTTATTATTTACTTTTATATTAATAACAGTGATTTAGTTCTTGGGAAACTCCTCATTATTCATATGCATTATTTCACAGAATCCACCTGCCTCGACGTGGAAAGGAACCTGCCTACACACAACACTCTACAACAAACCTGTATGTCGTGTGAAAACTTGCCGTTAATTCCAGCCAGTCGCTCAACAAATGCTACAACGGCAGTTTGACGGGGACAACTCACGCGCCGCTCGGCTACGACAGGGACGAGGCTCTCAAGCAAACATTACGCAGACCTGGCTCACGCCACCGTGACTTCTATTAATAAAACATAACTTACACCATTTTGCGTCCATTCGTCTATCCACCGAATATAACCATCCTGCTTTAACAGGCCGCTGAGTACAGCTTTTAAACGCTAAATGCATGCATGGAATTCGTTTCGTTTTGATAGCGCCACGGCTGAAATTAACGCCGTTACAGAGTCGGCTAGTCGCATGGTTATATTTAGAAACTAGACCGCCGGATCATAGGTCATGGCTGCTGCTGCTGCTGCTGCTGCTGCTGCGAGCGCACGCCGCTGCTGCTACATAGGGTACAGCGGGGTTATTTTCACACAATGGGTTTAGAGCGCAGCGCCGCTATAACCGTTGTGGTTATATACGGGCTTACATAAGCATATATATATGTTTACTATACTAGGAGCGAACGGATCGTGGTACACGCCCCCACCGACCGATGAACTGTTTGAAAGACGGGGGTTTAATACACCGTTAATGCCGATAGATAGCTCTACCGAATTGCAACGGTATCGTGAGGCAGCTCGTATGCGCGCTGCTCGACTACCGCGTTTGGAACAAGTGGTGTGACTGAATAAAACACCGTTCACATTCACTCGTTTTCTATTATCTATAAGTACTTACCGTTGCTTACAGCCTTTTTTAAATTATATATTCCACTCGTTTCGTTTTGCTAGTATACAAACATACCGTCATTCCGCATCCATTTGTCCACCGCGTAAAAATTCCGCTACCTCAAAAACCAGGCCGTTGATTATTGCTTTTCAACGCATACACAACGCCAACCAGCTTATTTCAGCATCGTTACACAAACCGGCTAACATCGCCCCAGCCGTAGATCTATTTTCAGCCGCCCGTATCTAGGCCGACCGGTCGCGTCTCAACTTTCACCGCTACCGCGATATCCAGGGTACAGCGGTTAATCTCGCTCACATTGGGTTTAACGCATTCGTAACCACGGTGGTTTTAGCGTAACCACGGTGGTTTTACCTATAACATAACCACATTGGTTTCTGCTATACCCCCGTATCGTAACTAGGGACGCCGTTATTATATAATTCGCTAGATGGCGTTAACGTAACTAGGGACGCTGTTATTCTTCGCTAGATGGCGTTATCACGTAACTAGGGACGCCGTAACTAAGGACGCCGTAACTAGGACGTTGTTATTAACCACTAGAGGGCGCTTTTCATTCACAAAAAGTGACAGGCCATCAATCACGTTTTTTATAACTAGGATCCCGATTCCACTCAGGTTACCAAAAAGCCTTTGATCTTTTTTTTTTATAAGTAGGATCCCGATTTTGAAATCGACGTTTTTTATGCACGTAGTTAGATACAACAGGGGGCGTGGTTTGGGGCGTGGATTTTATCATAACCACGGTGGTTTTAACATAACCACATTGGTTTCTGCTATACCCCCGTATCGTAACTAGGGACGCCGTTATTATATTATTCGCTAGAGGGCGTTATCACGTAACTAGGGACGCTATTATTATTCGCTAGATGACGTTATCCCGTAACTAGGGACGCCGTAACTAAGGACGCCGTAACTAGGACGTTGTTATTAACCACTAGATGGCGCTTTTCAGTCACAAAAAGTGACAGGCCATCAATCACGTTTTTTATAAGTAGGTTCCCGATTCCACTCAGGTTACCAAAAAGCCTTTGATCTTTTTTTTATAAGTAGGTTCCCGATTTTGAAATCGACGTTTTTTATGCACGTAGTTAGATACAACAGGGGGCGTGGTTTGGGGCCTGTGTATCCTACTAACTACTGACGCACATGACAATGATGTCTGTGTCATTGGCGTGAATAGTCACTTGGTCGACACCTTCATTCCGGACACTGTATATGGTGTGAAGAATTACTCTGGTGTCTGCCTCCTGTTGAGTTGACACTCGGTCAGGCACATCTGTAACTGAATCCTGCGTAACTAACATGCTCTTGGTTTCTTCCATGAAACCGCCACCCAGGTACAGTCGCGTCAAGCCCATCGTTGGTGCTAGCTGCTCTTCCTTACTCCATGTCTCACATAGAAAGTTCAGCAGTCCCGCCTTGTTGGCTGACACAGAGAAGAACTCCTGTGGATCAGGAGCTCTGTACTGCTCACTGACCTTAGAAGCCTTGCTGGTCGTGACCCGGCATATCTGTGTGGCTGCACGGATGACGTTAGGCTTTGGGCATTGTACCGGTCATAGCAAAAGTGTATGATACTTGTACCTGCAGGTACATCTTGAGTAAGATTCCTCTTGTAGCGTCTTGCAATGGCTGCAAATGGTTCGTCTTTGTGGAATGACCAATGGCGAACAGCATATATGGCATTCGCCACCACTGCCGACTTCCGCATCTCCTTTGGTAGACCAGTAGCACTGACCACCTTGGTTTCTTCTTTCAGAATCTTAACAAGGCTAGCCTTTGAACCTGCATACCTCATAGTTCCGTCTTCATTGAACTGTGACTGGGGAATCATGCTGCATGCATGTTTGCCAATGAAGTCCACAATGTCGACTTCGCCACTACTAGCAATGATCTGGGTTATCCGCAGGAGGGCAACAACTTCGTCACTTTCCCCTAGAGCGGCAGGCTTGTCTTTTGAGTTCTTGGGCGTCACGTTCTGTGTGTGAAATGTCTTCAGCCTGACTATGGTTGTCTTCTTCTGATCACCTGATATCGAATCAGACAATGCCTTGATACCAAATTCTTTCACATTGGTCAGGTGACCCTCCACTTCTTGTACTGCGCGTTGTCCGGCTGATATATTGATAAGACCGGTGTGTGTTGTCGTGAACGAGTTTGTTTCTACGGCTGTCACAACATTAAGGACCGTCTCTGCATCCCTTATCACACGCGTTTGACTACATTCATGGTGCGGATTGGCGGAGTTCAGATGCAGCATCGACTTGAGTTGTGCTGAGACAGCGGCAGTGACAGATTTGGTGTAAACCCACTTAGTCCGAGCAGGCCGTCACATCTCCGTTCAACAAATGCTCCATTCATCATGGCATCGTGTACATCTGGGGCAGTTTCAGACAGATTCTTCATCTCAGATAAATGCAGCGGCAGAGACAGCTGGCCGTACTTGTAGTGTCCAGCTGCTGTGAGAAAGGGAAGCATCCTAGACGAATCGGTGTAGTATGTCGGACATCTCCAGAAAGGTCAACCAGAATACGGCTGTTGGGTGGCCCTCGATGGATTCCTGGAATTCCAGCATCTGGTCCTGAAGAACTGCAAGCTGTGCGTGAGATGTTTTGATGGACTGCAGTTGTTCTGTTACATCAACTGTGTTCTCAAGCAGTGTTTTCAATGCCCTTTCAATGGGTTACTGCCACTGCTTATTGTCTCTCTCTGATGCCCATGTTTCGAACGCATCCCAGTACAAACGCCAGAGTGCCTCACTCAACATTCGAATGGCGTGTATGGATTGGTAGTAGTCTGCTTTCTCTCCGAACATCATCTTTGCCGTCCCTTCAAGACAGACGAGGAAATCTTCTGCACCGGAGTCCCTCATTACTATGCAGATGGCCTTCACATAATTGTGAGCTTGGTGAAAACCTCCCAGAAGCAAGACAAGCTTGGAAAACTCATCTCTGTGTCTATCCCGGATGGTCAAGGCAAGTTCGTATGTTGCTTGGTCCCCTGTAAAGACAGTCCATGTATCACCGAGTGCACGCGATGTCTTCACCAGTCGTGTCATCTCCTCTTTCAACACAGCAGGGTCTGTTGGAGATGCTGGATCAGAGGCAGATACCTTATCTTGCTTGCCTCTTTGTGTTGTAACAACCTGGCACAGAATGCAGAAAAGCCAGGCAGGCCAACATTCCCTTCATATGGCACATGCAGTAGTTGCGACGTCGGAGCATATCGCCCAAGTCGCCAAACTAGCAACATATGTTCTGCGCTGTTGTCGGATGTTGTTACTAACGCCACGACGCGCTCGATGTTGGTGAGATTTCTGGACGATTGTCTGTCCCTGGTAGAAATGTGACAGATCGGAATAGTTGTGTCGGGAATGGTAGCCAGGGTTTTCCTCCGATGTGATGTTGAGATGGGAATACTGACACCCTCAATGTGTCTAACTCTGCAGATGGCACATGGCCGGGATTTTCGACGATGATTGCAGTTGTTGTATTGCAGCTTTCACCCTCTAATGTCTTCATTTCCAGTCCAGATTGTCCACTGCAAAGACGTGCTGTGTGTCGTGATTGTGAGACATGTTCTTTGGGATATACACCCCATCTTCCTCAATATGTTGCATGATGTTGGCACATTGTGAAGTTAGTTGACGCTGCAAACTGTCATAGCAGATCCCTGTACCAAGCCTGTTGTTCAATGTGATCAGTGCCTTGCCAAGCGTCTTAGTAATAGGCAGTGGCGATACCCAGTGGAGTGGTTATCCCAGAAACATGTTGTAGAAGTTGTTGGGACACGATAAGAGCCTTTTCCTTGGTTGGTTCATCAGCTGGTATCCGTCCTGAATTGTGAGCCTCCTCTTCTCCTTGTGGTAATCGAGCTTTATTGCAGAGAAGCATGGCAGTGAAATTGAACAGATAGATCGGAACCATCTTCTCAGCAGCAGATAACGATACCTCGGTTGACTGCTCACGTCGTCTTTCTCTCCTGCAGTGGTCGATGTAAAGGAGGAGGAAAGCAATCTTTTGGCGACCATCGCCACTATTCAGTATATCCTATTGCGATACATGCTTCGCTGGGCCGGTCGTGTAGACTGCACGTCAGAATCAACAGATGACCACATATCTAAGGCTGTCTTGTTTGGGAAGATCGTTGTCGCGCGATAATGCACCGGACAGTCGAATAGGGGAAGATGGCCTGATTCCACCTACCGCCGTTTCGAAACATGTTCACCTTACGTAGCCTGTGTCTTTCAGAAGATACACACAACGCCGTTGGTCCGTTCTATCTGGTGTCTATGCCAAGGGAAGTAAAATACCCCAGGATAAATGTGTAATCTGTCGTGGACTCACTCAGTGGTGGTTTCTGCCTTTAAACCACCGGATTTTGTTCTCGATGGCCAGGGCGGGCGTGTGAGAGGCACCGAGCAGGCAATGTATACGACAGCAGTGTCCTCGCTGACTCCCCACAGTGGTCTGTGGTAGTATAGATTTGGGGAACTAGAGAGTGCATAGAAACACCTGGCAAACGATACAAATGCGTTCCAAAATGACTGATTGCAGCGCACAGTGTTCCAAAGTGACTGACTGCAGTGCGTAATGTTCCAAAGTGACTCATTGCAGCGCACAGTTTTCCAAAGTGACTGATTGCAGCGCACAATGTTTCAAAATGACTGATTCCAGCGTACAGTGTTCCAAAGACATTGACTGTAGCGCACAATGTTCCAAAGTGACTGGTCGCAGCACACAGTGTTCCAAAAAGACTGAAGGAAAAAGGAAGAAGGAGGGAAGAAAGGGAAGATCACATACCAGGGACTTTCTGCCCTTGATCCGATGCAACCTTTCGTGTGCGACATCCGCGATAGGTTGTGCTACTCAGTCATCGCCATTTACAACCATCAAAGGGCTTCTCGAACCAGAAGAATACTTTTTTTCTAATCTCTGGATACGAAGAACTGCCAAGACGACGAAGTGACGTACGGCTTTTAATGTCTCACCCGAAATACACATGCGACATTAGAAGAACGAAATTGCCCAAGCGCGAGCACATGTAACTACTTGATGCTGCGTCTGTGAAAAGGCCCAGTTCTACATGTTTTCGTGTGGTTCCGTGATTATACAAAACCACAACTTGGGTTCTGGTATTTGGCCGGAATAATCAAACAGCAGGTGGTAGTTGCTTCATATGTGACCTTTCATGCGTTCTTCCGATTATTCTGATGATCTACTCGTTCGTGGGACACTTCTTATACACTGTCTCGCATCCCGGGGTCAGGAGTCCGGTTCGTAATGAAATCATTGTGGAAGGAATTAAAACAAAGTGTCCCTCATTAACAATGCAAGGTAATACAGTGCGGTCTCCTCTTTGACATTATGCCGAGTCGCGGTGGTTACCAAACTGTTTAAAAATTATGTTTGATAAATCGTCTAATTGCTGAGATTGTCCGAGTCATCCCAGAGGCGATGAATACGGATATGAGCGCCAGACACGCGCGGACGAGTTACGGAAATACTGACAATAGGGTCTAATAAAATCTGGCTCCGTGTGTTTTTCTTTGCGATAGAATCATAGGGCAAAGTTGTTTAGGCGAAACTGCGTGCGGAAATGACTGATTTGACAGATGTCAAGCCGCCCATAGGCAATGTAAATATGTAAAAAATTTTGGTAGACAAAGCTTGAAGGAGGTCTTACGCATACTTATGATTGAGACCTAGACAAACATCGACGTATTGGATCCGTCAGTTGATGCGCAGTTCAGTTTATACGCTAACTGTGGAGTATGGTAAGAGTATCCTCTCCGTGGCGCCGGGGTTTATTCTCCTCTCTCTGTGTTCACGCTTCCTTAGACCACTGGCCTTTGCTATGTTTATCAATTGGCGATGTATTAGACAAACCCAAACTATTGTAATTTAGTGTCGTTTACTTACATGTTTGCGACATACAATCCATTTCTAGAGGGCCATTATCTTACCAGAGACAATCGAATGGTGATCACCTATCCAGATGACGTCACTGTAAACGAGTTTACGATCAACGTATTGTAGTGGCGATAATTGATGTCCAAGGTTTGTTGTTCAGTTGGAGGCTGTAGGCTATCTGGATCTGGATCTGGATAAGTACTAAGGAAAGTTCTACTAGGCTACTGCGCTGAGGGTTTATTTTGAAGTATCCTTCTCTAGAGTTAGTAAGTCCTATACAGGCTACACATGTACCCTCTGTGTTGGACTATTTACTTCCCCTGGCATAGACACCAGATAAAAGGGACCAACGTCTTAAAGTATCTCCTTCGATCTGCAAAGACAGCGTGTGGTGAACGACATTGCCCAAGTTTCGAAACGGCGGTCAGTATAGTCCATTTGACGTTCATATGTATTCAATAGCCAACCTAGAAATGTTTTATCCTATGAATTATTTTGATGATTTGTACTCATATGGTGTCCTAGAACAAATTCAGCTTGGTTGCCCAAACAGCAACTTTTGGCAACTCTGGTAATTTGCATAAATCCAAGATGGCCACTGGTCGATATCTTGAAAATGTAACTTTTGAACCACTTGTCCTAGAATTATGTACATTACCTCTTTTAAGGGGTACTCAATCAATTTCTGATGTTATTTTTTGTGAGTTCAAATATTTTAAGATTATCCATTTATGTGCATGAATAAACTAAAATATACCTTAGTAGAAGTTTCCATTCATTGTCAACCGAGAGGTCAAATTTGACTTTCAGGTGAAGGTCAAATTTGTTCGTGAGAAAACTGTAACATGGATTTATGCAGAATTTCAAGAAAACAACATGAATTTCAACCAAGAAACTGTGTCATGCATTCACGGAAGAGGTCGGGCGACGACACTTCTGTGCGCGCGTCTCCCTACGCCAGCCACATCCACTGGGGGTTCGCTCCAAGCAGTTTATGGCGTCTCGGACACCCGCACGTTTGAGAAGAATGACAGTTCCAAGAAATGCCTGGTCCGTGACGTAGGCGTCGACGTGATTGACGTATCACTCACGAGCCTCGGGGAAGAGCGGATCCCTAGATGCGACGGGAATGGCCAAACCAAATTACCATTATGCGCGTAAGTAGATAGATTCGCCGGCTGTACGAAGACAAACGACGGGGAAGAAAAAGGCAGGCGTTCGAGACGCGAGTTGTTGTCACTTACGTCGTGATCGTCTCACTCAAGCGCCATGTTCGTCCGCTGTGCGAAGACCTCTTGTGTTAGCAGAAAGTGCGCGCCATTCATATAAGTGTTCTCTGCCTCATTCGTTATGTAAACAGTGTCATGCCTACAAGTGATTTTTCTCTCTTAAACCGAAATTCCTCGTTTAAAAACTAATGTTCTTGGCATGGGCGGATCTAGATGCAATAGTCTGGGAGGGGGGGGGGGGTAAAAATCTCCAATTGCACCCCTTGTGCGTCGCCAAAAAACCTTCATTGGCGGCCGAACCAAATTCATATTGGTTGTGTTGTCTGAGCCGGAGCTTCAGCACGACTCCGCTGTTACGCTGTCGGATCATCGAAAGACTGGAGAGGGAAGCAGTTGAAAATTGTTCGCCGCCGAGCCGCCTTCATTTCCGCTTCTCCGCTGTCTCGGCTCATCGACAGATTACATTGGAAGACGGGGGAGGGTGGGCGGTTGAAAATATTTTTTCGCAACGTTTACAAGGGGCACGCATTTGGGACACATTACAAAATGTTTACGGAGCACGCCACTATGGCGCAGGCATAGCGGGGCCAAACTCACAGGCCCTCTGGATCCGCCTACGCGTGGTACTAAAATTGTAATGTTTGTTTGCGTTTAATAGATAATCCTGAAACAATGTACGTAATTTGAATGCTGCGTCCAGTAAACATGTACACATACAGACACACACGCAAACAAGTAGACACTCACACACGCTCGGATGCATTCACAAACACACACACACACACACACACACACACACACACACACACACACACACACACACACACACACACACACACACACACACACACACACACACACACACACACACACACACACACACACACACACACACACACACACACACACACACACACACACAGACACACAAACACACACACTCACACTCACACACACACACACACACACACACACACACACACACACACACACACACACACACACACACACACACACACACTACTAGCGCTCATGTATTGCCTCGTTAATAGCTGGGTTAGGTTATACTAGTATCAAAAAACTGTCATAAAATACAGGGTCTAAATACGTTATAATTAACAAAGATCACACATCATATTCAGGTTAGCTTTGTTTCTGCCCGCTCACCCATACCAATGACAAACGAAGAAGAATGATAAAAAAGGAGACAAGTCGACATTAAATTAAACACATTACATTGTTTTACAATCCCCCCAAATAATCATATTATAGTTATCTATCTATGAAATGATCCCTAACGTCGCCACAGCTAAATGGTATTTAAGGTCAATTTCTGCCAGATAATCTCAGTGACATTCTTTGGTCAGGCTAAATAATGAAAACACCTGACGCACAATCGATTTGCCGGGGCGACATGTTAACGGAAACTGTTAGTTCTCGCCCTCTCGTACATTGGATCGGCACGCGCCATCTTTGAAAGGTCACTCGAATACAACGCCATTACATCATGTAATGAACCGATGTCCGCTAGTAACCGATATGCCTTCTGAACTTCTCAAGTCAGGAGAATTTAGCATGCACGTGCGCCACGAATAAACACGTGAAGTGGAAGTAGGCTACTTGTGGGAAGCCTCTGACGGACAGGACGTAGAGTATACAGAGAACAAGTGAGGACGGATCACAAATAGATTATCGAAACAGAAGAGGGCGCCAGAGGGATAAGAGTAAGGCCCAAATTAAGACGGACATAAAGTGTGGTGACAAAATAATTATACTAAATAATAATAATAATACATGCTTTTATTTGTATGGCGCCATGTCTCCCGATATAAAAACATGTCCAAAGGCGCTTAAAATACAACATCGGTAAAACACAATAGCTGTAATACAATAGTTATTTTACATATAAAATGAACAATATAGTAAGAATCTAATAAGACATGTAAACGTTATTTGTAAATAAATAACGTATCAGAGTATTGGATAAATACTGACTAGACTTTACAATCTAAAATTAAACTATTTACTGCTTTAAAATAAATAAATAAAGTAATTAAATTAAATAAATAATTAAAATGCAATATAAAAACATATAGTGACGACATATCTCGAAAGGGCAAGGGTGAGCAGCTGCGAATGGGAGAACACTACAGAAGATTGGGGTAGGTGAAAAAGTAGGCCTATCATCAAGATGGCGGAACAGACAGAGTCATGGAGTCACCACCCCGCAAGAGATCACGGGAAGAAGGACACGAATGCCGCGAAGTTCGTGTTACTGGACGACGCTGGACGATTTCTGTCGACCATCCAACTCGTTCGTGTGCGAAGTGATATTTCTATTTATGAATTATATCGATCGTCACAATGCGGTCATGTATATATATCATTAATAAAAAAGCGTTGAATTATGAAACCGGCTTCAGAATTCATCAGCTATTGCTGATATTGATTAATGCATAATAAAATTGTTAGGGTCTTATAATGCGTGCGCCATGAAATTCAGTCAATCGTGGCTCGTCGCTTCGTGGAATTAATGGTAACTGTATGCGTGTAGCTGACGCAGGAATAAAAACAGCGTGTCTAGACGCTGACATGGTGTCTTTTGTTATTGCAATAACGCGACTGTCCTAGATGCTGCAATAACACGGTTGCGTCGTTATATGTAGCGATACATCAATGACGAGGACTAGCTTTCTCATGCAAATGATCGTACATGACTCAAAACTCGTTTCAACTGGCAACTGTTCCGTGCAATACGCTGGCAGGCCAGAATATCATCACGTGGGCACACTTCGAGTAGAAGCCTGTCAATATTGGGGATTGGATATTTGATGCTGTTTGGCAACTAATGACGCAGTATACAACAGTCCTAAACTACTACCATTTAAACGTGCCACGCGTGCCGCTTCTCTCAGTACACGGACAGCAGTGCGTTTTTTGTTGCTGGTTTGGAAGGCTGAATTCTGGTTGGACATGCACGGGTGGCACATGATGGTGACATGAATTAGCCGGGTGTGTTTGCATGGACAACAGAAAATAATATAAATCTAACCAGTTTCAACATGTACTCTAGAAATGATTTATGACAAATAAACACGACAGGTACGTTTTAGTATGGAAACACTAATAAGAAATGTTAGGAGTAGCGTAGCTGTCAGTGCTATCTGGCAAGGCGATTGAGGGCAGTTTTATGTCCGCGCGTTGTTTTAAAACATAGGTGAACAGATGTAACGAGAAACGACTTCTACACAGATCCTAGCGTTGTGTTCTCTCCCGCGTGCTCTCCACGCAAGCAGCGGTGCTTGACCCGCCCAGTAACCGCTCAATGGCAACTTCTGGCAGACCTTGCAGCAGGCTGGTTTAGTATTATTGTTACCCTCCATTTTGTCCCGGAAGTCCGAGGCGAGGTGGGCCTGGATACTAGCCTTTTTAATTCTTCCACCTGTAATCCCGAAGTGCCGTCTCCACTCCCTCCCTGTCTCGCTAAATCTCTGTTCGTACAGTCCCCCAATCTTCTTCTACCGTCCAGTCTAGGGGCATCTGCCGCTTCGTTTGCCATTCCCGTTCCATTCGTTCCAACCCAGTCGATATATCACCAGGGTCTCCACTAGAATATGTCAGATGACCCTAGTGGTTGATTCGTTGCTGCCTACTTGGATCAATGATTCGGATGCAGCAGGAACAGGTCTTGGATATCACACAGACGGTGGTTCTTGCTTCCATTCAGAGATTGCTTGCAGATTATACAAAGTTTATGTTTGCTCTCCCCGATCATAACAAGCAATGTTCCTGACCGTGTCCTTTGTACGATCTGCTCACGTATACGTAGGTCGATCATTGATAGCGGATCTTGTTACATTCGTATTGAAACAGCTGTAATTATACTTTTGATACTCGTTTTTATTGCTCGATTTATTGCTTTTAATTGATGCCTTAATGCTTTTAATTGATGCCACTTGTTTCTAGCTGCATGGATTAGTGTGAGCTAATAGCACTGGAACTGGATTCTTGTTTGAAATGTTTGAAAATTGCTTACCACATTTTGTCAGTAAAACACTATAGTCTCTCAGTTTCGCTCCGGCACGATGACTGATTTGGTGATATTGGTGCGTTCGGCTTAACACAGCCACTGTGTCAATACACAAGCGTTCTATGACTAGGCCTACATTGCTGTCATTTAAAATATGAAATTTCCTAGTAGACTGTCTAGGTCCTATGAACTCACTAATCTGCTCATTTCTTCTATACAAAAATGTTCCAAAAATAACTAATAACAGACACTCTACGGTAATTTGAAACCAAGTAACTCTTCACTCCTTTGTGGCATGGTCACTCAGTCGCCTTCGTGGTGGCGAGTGATTTTATTTTTCTGGAATAGGGCCTGTAAGTCTTGCGCCTCGATTTCGATCTGGAGTCATCTGGCGACATTGACTCCACTTATGTCAGCTTAAATAATGGGGATATGTTTTATTTTGGGATGTAATCATAAGTTTTTTTTCCAAATCGTCTTTTTTTTCCGGTTTCCGACAAATTATCACAACAGTTCTAATTTTCACACAGGACAGTAAATGAATGGAACAGATTATCTGCTGATTGTGTGGGTGCTAGTAGCGCGTTAATATGTTTAAAATTAAAATCGACACATACCCCAAAAGGGCGGGGTACACGTAGATAAAAAGGGTTGAACAATCGATAGGGCATAAGGCTTCTTTGTCCATCTGCCATCTAGAGGTAATTCTGTAGGTGGCAATCTTGTTAAATCTTGTTAAAGTTGAAGCAGTGGGAAAAAATGTCCGTTAAGAATGTTCATGGTAATCGTGCACCTTAATCGAATTGTTATCACGATTTGACGAGCCATGGTGGCGACTTAGACTTTGTCTTTGTTGACAATGATAACCTTAGTACAACACGTTATTGAACTAATGCATACTTTTTGGTGATTGTGAGCAATTAGGCAATTTTTCAGATATAAATGGTTACTGAACTGTTTTGAAATAACAACGTTTAACATTCGCGGGTTTTATGGCAAGCGATAATCCGTTGTATTTCTTTTTAATTCCTATTTCTTACATAATTGTTAATCATGTTATGTAATCCATATGTTATATTTCATATTTTAATATGTACTGGTTCTTGCTACATTAACTAAATATTAGTACATATTTTAATTAGACAAAAACAAAATTTCGGGATCAAAAGAAAATTAAGTATACACCCCGTGTATGACTGCCGTCGACTGCTGCGTGGCTCTTTCTCTGCATTTTAAATTTCCCTGATGTATAATTCATATAAAACTGAATTGACAACGCCATAACACAATTAACAAAACTACAATAAACCGATAAACTAAATGTCAACAACTGTTTCCTGGCTTTCGCAAATCAGTGAGCAATAATTGTGGATGTCGCCAGTCGGCTCCACGCGCGCGGAATCTCACCATGTATTATGACACACTTACAGGCCCTCTAGCGCATTTCTTGTGTCAATACAACATCCGTGCCGCCCTCTCGCGGATAAATTATAGCTATGCGAGATTGCTTAGCGACCACGTAGGTGATAACTGCACTGCCGCTACATGTCACCACCGCCCGAAAGAGAGGCGTGGAGGATGCTGTGTATTCTCTTTGGAACAACGGGATTTCGACAAATGATATCGAATAGATCATAAGCATGGGGAAAACAAATGTAGAGCCTAGGTATGCCAGAACTCGGTTGGGAACAATCGGGTGTAACGAAGGTATTACAATTTGTTCTTGTTAATTTTCGTTCGGAATCTGGGATTCTGGCTACTTACCCGTAGGCCTTATGTGTAATATTAGGAACTGTCCTGCCAAAGTTCACATTTGTTTAATTTATTTGATACATTAACATGGAACAATCAAAGTTGGAAAGGGATATTTTGTGTAATAGCAATGATAAAGCGTTCAGTTAATTCAGCGCACTTGCACACGCTGATACAGTGTATTTAAAAAAAAACGGCGTTGTATGTTGGCACAGTGGAGACCCGACGTATTTAGGGAAGTAAGACACATCGCCTTGGTATGTTTTTGGCGTGTAGTCAGTTGCTGGAAAAGTAAAGCGATGCAAGTCACGATGTTATTGTCTAGGACTCTAAATCGCGCCGGTTAAGTACCTGACGTTGACCGCCGATTGGGGCTCAGTCACACTTGTTTATAGATTGCATTCACGACATTGGTGTCTTACCAATAATGTGTATTGAACGAGTTCCACTGTCACTAAGATCATCGACATACCTAATAGGGCATTCCTATGTTACTGCACGCTTCTCAACAAGTCAACCGTTGCCCACAATCACGGAACGAATATCGCAATTCGCTTGATATATCCTAAATAACACGATCTGTTGATCCGACCGGGAAATAAATATGAATAGACTGCCAAATCGTTTGGTCAGGGAAATCAGTGGATTACAAATATCGACAGTAGCCTTTTATTGGAAGTGTTGCAAGAGGCATTTGCAACACTATTACATATTTTGTTGATGGGTTTTGGTTGGTCTCCAGACAAAAGCGTTGCCTTTGTGGTTTGGGGGCGGTTTAACACAAGAATAAAGAACTCGACAAATAAGCCTCCATCTTATACTCATTTATGTTGCAACACATCAAGTACAGCAGCGCTCACCATGGCCTCTTATACTCTTCTCAGCTGACCGTTTAAGTTCTGCTGTCACCACGCACTTGATGCTAAACCAATGCTTCCCGATAACGCAAGCATGGCGCCTTCATATCAAATCAAATTAAACCAAATAATGTTTTTGTAACTCATTACAATACATACAAATCAAATTAAGACAAATCCTATATAATAACACAGTGGTCACAACAAGGGAAGAACATTAAATAGTGTTATACTCCCGGTTGTATATTTCAATGTAAATATCATTACATTGTAAACAAAAACAGCGTGCAGATGTAAAAGATATATATACCTGGTTGAAAGATACGTTATATATTAACACCATTGTGTAAAACGAATTGCTTAAGTATACATTTGTAATTAATTACTGAATAAGTCGTAAACTTAAGTCTTGTGCTGAAATAATTCCAAATGATAGCAATGAGAGGTACTCACCATTCGATTCCTCCATTATTTACATAAACACACGCATGCGTACATGTCAAATATATGCTGTTTGTCAAATATTGGATAACTCATTAACGCAGGTACAGTAGAACGTCGTTTTACGGTCACCTCACTAATACAGCCACCTCGCTATTAAGGTCACCCTGATACAGTCCCCAATTATGTGTATAACAGTAGAAAATTAGTCCCACTAACGCGGTCACCTCGTTATTCAGATCACTTTTGTCCAGTTTGTAAAATAATGGCTAATGAAGTATTGTAATTACAGTAGAATACCGCTTTACGATCACCTCGGTGATACAGCCACCTCGCAATTAAGGTCACACTGGGACAGTCCCACATATTTTTTTGTAACAGTAACGAATAGGAAATCTAGGAATTAGGAATAGGAAATCAGTCCCAATAATACGGTCACCTCGTTATTCAGATTACTTTTGCCCAGTCCCGAGAGTGACTTTAATAGCGAGGTTCCACTGAATTTTATGTCTAAATAAAAGTAAAGTAAAAGTCACTGACTTCGTGTTTACCCCCGTCAAACATTGTATACACACTTGTGTGTGTGTATGATATTTTGTAGATTATGTATAATTATATATCATCAAACATATGGATGTGTATATGGTTATGTATCAGACTTTGGGCCGAGTACATTTTCATGAGTAAAAGTACAAGTACATTATCACGAGTACGAGTAAAAGTACGAGTACATTAAACAAAATGTAAATATTAAATAATAACGTATTTTATTAATTAATCTAATTTATACAACTCAGCACAAGTGAATATGCAATGGCAGGTGATCAATATTTTTATGAGGAAAACTGTGAAACATCTCTTTATTTCGTTGGCATTCATTTCAGTGGCATCCTGTGATCTTATCATCAATTTGCCAATGCACCGAATGAACATGAGTTGTTCAAGGTTGAGTCTTAATTAGCCTGCAACGTTCAGGGCGGAATACTTAGAAGTTAGCAATTTATATTTTCTGATCGTAGACTACTGGTTTTAGAGAGGGTTAGCACATGTCCATATAGCAGGCTCAAAATCCCCTTTGGACTTTTTAGCCAGGCTGCAGGCACCCGATTATACTAGTATAGGAGGCAGTCTGACTTGAGCCACCTTACATCTACAGAGGAGGACTGGCAGTGCTTGTTCTTAGCAGTTGCATTGTCAGCCAGTGCCCAGTGGCATGGTCTCCAGACTACATCAAAGGCATTTCCTGTCTTACTGGTGGGTTAACTGCTAACTGGCTCTTTATGGACATCCTGGTGGCTTAATTGAACAAACAGGTATATGGCCTGAACTGATAGCCTACGATTATTGTGCGCTTAACAGGGTGTTTCTGACTGGGAAAAGATGCTGACTGTTGCCAAGTTTGGGTAGCATAGTCATGATTATCAGAGAATGAGGTTGTACTATGTATATGTATGGTAAGGTGGTATTCTATCAGAAATAACAAAGTGTTTAAAGATAGTTGAACATTTAATTATTTCAGGAAAGTTTCATTTTATAACTACAAATACATTTATTTTCCCCAGTACATATTGAGACAGTACTCATATGTACTCGTAATGTACTCGTAAAATCTGAGTACAATGAGTATGAGTACGAGTCCATGACCCAGAAGTTTTACGAGTACAAGTACGAAGACGAGTACTTCAAAAATGTACACGAGTACCGAGTACTTCCGCCCCAGGTCTGATGTCTTTTCTTGTATCATGTTGCCAATGTTTGAATAAATGAGTCTAACAATACTTCCTCCAATCAGTGCTGCAGTAGGTCATTGACCGCTGAGTACCCGCGTGAGTCGGCATGATCACCTAACCACCGAAGCATGAGATCCACTCCATGTCTAGACGGGGTCCAACAAATTGCCCGTGGACAGCATCACACGCATTACACTATGACTTGTTCTGTTGATTTGGTCTTTTGAAAACGCAACAATGAACATGCACGTATTGCCTAACCAACACAACCGACTTTCAAAGCAAACCACGAGCTATAAATACAATTTCCATCCTGAAATATTGAACTGTTCAATGCATGATACAGCAGACAAGTTGTCCCTATTATGTGTTTCGCCATTTTTATAAGTTTTAGAAGGAAACACCGGGTGTTTCTGGAAACAAAAGACCAGTTACAATCTCACCCAGCAGTTGATGTATTTGCATTAATCCAACATGGCATTTATTGATCATATATGCCCACTGCCCACTTGCTTTGTGTATGAAATCCAGAAAAAACGTGTCCCCGATTATGCTGTTTAACCCACCTTTCATTACAGAAAAACTATTTGAAGAAGAAAGCTTTACTATCCTTATCATGGTACGTTTTAATACTAAAATTAATAGTCTATTACTCCTTAAACACAGACATTGTAGATCATGCATTTAGCGTTAACAATTTGGGAAAACTGTACAGTTACACAATTATATTATGACAAGAAATTATATAAGCTATATTTACATGTCGTAAGCAATGTCTTTATTAAACTGGAATTTACTACATAAATATCCGTCCATGGAGCATCCATAATCGGCTTGTTTGACAATCTTCGTGCGTTTGTTAATGGAACAAGATATTTTCGCAGATCGGATGACAACAATGGTTGACACGTCTACGCATTCTTCTGACTTCCGGCAAGTGTTGACATCCTTCAAGGATAGGCCGCTTCTCGGTACGATGTGTTGGCTTAATGAATCACTCGATCCCTTGAAAAAGTACAAGTGTTACTGTCTTCTTAGCAAAGCCCGTCAATGTTGACGTCATTCATTATGTCACCATTCGTAGTAATATTCATTAGAATTGTGCAGTGGTTTTAACAAGCGTCGATATCATACACAAACTGTCAACCACTGTTGAGAACAAAATTAATGCAACAATATGTCGGCAACGGAGCGAGACACTAGTTACAATTCACTATGATTAACACATACATCCATCGAAACGATAGTTGTACGTCTCCAAAATGCCGTCCCGTTTCCCGTTTTGGTATTCGCAAAATTGCTATATCTGAAGGTAGGTTGTATGTGTCTCGTTTTTGTATACTAATTAATACAATATCATTAACCCTAGAATGAACATGTTGATTGTATACTTCCCGCATAATTGCGTGTAATAAGCCGGGAACATTGTGCGTAATTTTTTTTAAACATTGAATTTTTTTTTTTATTACAAATTACAGAAAGTAAACAAAACATTAAGATTATAAGGAACTCTGTTGGCACAATAACGGGCCAGGCTCGTTTTACAGAAAAGTTCGTTGGTGTTCTGCGCGATCGCGATATTCCCACCTGCATGATAACCAATTTAACGAACGCCCTATTAATTATCACCACCTCACTGATTCCTGGCAACGGAACAGACTACCAACCTTTAACATGTGTTTCTGTAAGGTTTATCGTCACTAATTGGTTAGCGGCAAACATTCTAGTCATTTATAAACGCAATAGTATAGACGCACTTCGTCACGGGTAGGCCCATAGCACGATGTCAATTGCAGATATGACAACAGGTGATTTAAAGAAAGAAGGTCTCTATTTCTGTATATCTGTCTGCCTGGTGGCCTGCCTGTCTGTCTGCCTGTCTGTCTGTCTATCTGTCTGTCTGGGTGTCTGCCTGCCCGCCCTGTCAGCCTGTGTAATCTACAATATTGTTGACTAGCTGAGTTACCTGCCCGGGAAAAAGGCAGACATCTACATCCTCAAATCATTTGCACTGAAATCTAAGACAAGATTTGTTGACATAATTATAAACACAGAAGATAGACTAAACCTCAAATGCCAAACATTTGAATTCCAGACACCCCAAACCCATCCCACATGTTTCCAGCCTACTCGCATTAATAAATTGTAACTGATCTCTCGCCTAGTTGTTAGAACAACCTTTTGCCAGAAATCGCACGCGCTCACCCGTGTAAATGACGTAACCAGCAACAGGCAGCTGGGTTACGCGTCCGGGATTTTATAATGTTAATAACGTAAAAAACAAATACATTTGTATATGGAATAATTACATCTACAATGATATAGAAAAACATTAAATTCCGTGGCTGGAACGCCACAGAATTGTTGCAATGTGTTGTTCGCCAGAAGTACCACGCGCTCACGGGACTGACGCGGCGAAATGTTTACGTCACCAGCGACAGGTAAACATGGTGCATGTTAAGCGCTGAGAAGTTTCTAACGTCAATAACTTTAAAACTAATCAAAATTTTTTGTAGATGGCATAATTATATTTACGATGATATAGAAAAAACATTAAATTCCACGGCTGGAACTCCACGTACACCTTTTGAAATATTGAGCCACCCAAGTTCTCAACCACCCCGGACGAATTTCGAAAATGTCTAAATCTACGAACCACCTCAATGGGCCAGGTAGATCAAATCCAAAATGTCAGCCTGATACATGCAAAACTGACGGAGATGTGGGTGCACGTATAAACAGACAGCGAACTGTTTTATAATATAGATGTCGTAGGAGGCGTGATGCTTTTGTGATAGGAATTCACACCGGTGAACACTATCTTATATCCCCCAACGTTGTGTGCTGTCCCCCGACCTTTATTCTTTTACATGCGTGTTTTATTCTATGTGTATCTTTGCAATGCGCAACGGAAGTGTCCCCACTTTGACATAATATGTTATTTAATCTACCCGTATTTGCATTACCGGTACAAATCCAAGTCGTCCACAAGTCCCAGGACGTGACTAAACTCGCGAAGATCCAATTCAAAACAATAATAATTTCGGCTGTGTCAGTTGTTCAGTAATCCATTCTAGATGAACATTTATTAGAGGTCATGGTGCACTCACGCACCCGCGCGCGCACGCACACGCATACACGCAAGCACACACACATGCATACACACCACACACACGCGCGCGCGCGCGCACGCACGCACACGCACACGCACACGCACACGCACACACACACACACAAACACATACTTTTTATGTTGCTTTGAAGCTGTGCCTTCATGGATTTAGCGAGTCACGGGGACGAAGGACTAAAATGAACTACACTGCATAAATGCATCTGGGATATGAAATTTGCATAATTCGTTGACTTATGACAGTCAGCTAACAGTATCAGCAGTAGTACTGAGGACCTGCGGCTGTGTCTGTACGGGGAATCCGTATATATAGTTGTCGCCATACGATCTCACTATCCAGTTGCTTTTCATTTTCACATCAAAGCTTCCGTCTACTCCTTCTCGCAACAGGTCTATTTGGACTATCGGTCATCAGCCCTGGGAAGAATATCGATCGCAATATTCTCGGTGTCGTTTTCCAATGGCTGAAGTCTTAGAAGTCCATGCACGTCATCCGACATCGGTCAGACGTCCTCCGTGCTATACACTTACGCTGGCACTTGCGGCGTCTAAGTTTCGCCGAGATCAAAAGTCAAAAGCTCGGCGACGGTCCGTCGGAATATATCGGTCGACCGACAACAAAGCCAGTATGTTCGCCGTAACGCGACACTGTAGTTATGTATGTGGCTGGTAGTAGCCAGATATGTCAAGGTGTGGTTTGTGTCGGTGCAGCAGCGTGCGCGCAGCATGGCTGGCGGTTTTCATCGGGGCTTACTTAGCAGGCGGCGCCGCCGTCTTCAGGTATCTGGAAATCGAACCAGAATTGACCATCCGCAACCAGCTACGTCAGGATCGCATCAACTTTCTCGAGTCGAACCCGTGCGTAGCAGGTAGTTTGAACGGTTTTATATTTGGGGTTTAGACACGGCTACGGCATCCATCAATTAAACAAATTATCGGACCGCTTTGTTCCGTGCAGGCCTGGAAATTGTGTGGCAGTATCTCACAACGTTGCCAGTTTCCGGTGTTGCGTGTCCACCGTCATTATTTTTGTGCAGGAGGCGGAACCATCGCATATGTTAGTATCAACTTCGTTCGACATATCACGTCCCGCTTTACTGAGTATATAAACACTTACCTACTGTGACGTCCATAAGAAGAACTACAAACAGTCGTGTCCATTACATGTTACACATGTACGCTTACTCCGACTACTGACGTAACAACGTGTACATAATCGACCTACGCAAATCACCTAAAGTAGTTAACATGTATACTGAATAATTAGCTCATGCATTTGTTGCCCGTATTGCTTTCGCTAAAGTGACGTTTCTCTTCTTGGTGTATCGCTATCTATCTGCCTATCTGCCTATCTGCCTATCTGCCTATCTACCTATATGTATATCTGTCTATCTAGCTATACATATATATATCTATATATCTATCTGTCTGTCTATCTGTCTATCTATCTATCTGTCTATCTGTATATCTGTATATATGTATATCTGTCTATCTGTCTATCTGTCTATCTGTCTATCTGTCTATCTGTCTATCTGTCTATCTGCCTATCTGCATATCTGTTTGTGTGTATGTCTGTAAGTCTGTATATATATATATATACCTACCTACCTACCTATATATATATATATATACATATATATATATCCATCCATACGTACATACATACATACATGCATCTGTCAATTTATCAATCAATGTTTTATTTCCAAATGAAAAGTTATGATACATATAAACACTGTAGATTAACATAATAAAGCAACATAAGATAGGCTTGATTCAAAAACATGCTGACAATTTTGCACTGCTAACAGAGCTACATGTCTATTGACATAAATAAAAGCGATACGTAAGGTCAAATATCATCATAAAATGAAGAGATCCGCGGAAGAAATCCAAACACGACTGTTTGATTTGCGACGTTCTGATTAAATATACGTGTTTGAGCATTCGAGTATACTTCAAAATTAATGTATTTATGTTAATGAAGAAAACACGCTACGTATGTCCTGCAAGTGACCTCAAAATGTCAAACGAGCACTTCCTTTCTTATGTGTGTAAATACGTGCTTCGCGCGAGTAAACAGGAATCGGCGATAAAGTATTCTAATCGCGGTCTGTGTGGAATAAATAATGTGGATTATCACCTCTAAGTTTAGAAACGGTTATTTTGTTGTGAATTGATCAATTCACATATACAATTGAATTTTCCAAAATTGTATTCACCAATATTCGCAAATATCGTCTTTCTACTGATTCATTTCTAGCTAATGAGGTTAACATCACCTCGTTCCACGTCACCAAGACCTGTATGCCCTCTCGACGATTCCTGTCTATCTATGTTGTTCTTCTTTTGCAAAGTGCTTGCACTCTCGGTTGCTCATACATCCCCTTCCTGGTCTGTCATCGCACTGTCTTTCTATCTTAATGTTGTGTTTCCCTTCCTCTTCTCTAGTTTTCACCCATTTCTGTTCCGTTTCGATGCTGTCTTTGTCAACCTCTCCTAGTCCATTCTATGTATGCGTCCTGTACATCTCAGTTTGCTCCGTCTACTGTGATGTTTCTTCATGCCAATATATTTACTTGTGTCCTTTGTCTTCCTTCTATCTTCTCCTGTTACTTTGCATATTTATCAATAAGTCGCAACTGAAATATGTCTTTATCTAAAGTGATGTATTTTCCGCAAAATATTTGCATATGTGACTCGAATAAATTAGGTTCGAATACGTGACTACGAAACGACTAGATTGAATAACATTGACCTGGGTACAACTTAATTTCCGATCCTTTTTGCACCTGTCATAGTGGAAGCCTGTAGAAGATATGCACATCCTTCGGACATGACACTAAAAGCATCTGATCCTTCTATGCAGGAAATAAATAAGATACCCATACCGGCGATAAAACCGTAACACAATAATGGTCTTTATGTGTAACGTATCAAAAATACAATTTCTGGAGCGGCCCAACGCGGTTTAAGACAATTCCACTAAGTTCCTCGCGTGACGTCACAAATACAATTTTCAGGATATTACTTATATGTGACACGTCAGACAATCGACGCAAACTTATTAAAGACGATGAATTGTGAACGAATGATTTATGTTCGGAGTATAATTTGATATTGATAAATGATACGATCGAAATTGCTTATATTATTATAGTTCACTAAGGGCTCGATATGTCAGATATGTACCCAAACAAATGAAAATAATTTCAAATACCAATACTGGCATGCGACAAATTGTTCGAATATTGTGATACATCGCAGATGATAAGGTAAGGCACTTGCACTTGGGGAAACCATACAGACAAATCTATTCCTGCTTTATGATTGATAGTAGTTCCTTCATCGCGGAAGCACAGAGCACAACAATTGATATTGATGCGGTCTTCGGGTATATTCCACATTTACTAAGAAGGCAGTAATGTGTATATAATTGTATCTACGTGGTAGCTCATATTGTCCTTAGCACGTAGGTTCCGTGTGCAAACGGAACCAGTTCATGAACTGGTGCTACGAGTCAGAGATCAATGCCGATTCAAGAATTGGTGACGTGGCTGTGGCCAGTAGGCAATATTGTGACGTCAACCAAGTGTAAACATTATATATATATATATATAAATAAAGTTAATTATTATTTATTACCTGTATAAATATATAGATTTATATTTCTATATATTTTGGCCACATAACAATTATATATATATATATAATTTTGTTAAGTGGCCAAAATATATAGAAATCTATATATTTATACAGGTAATAAATAATAATTAACTGTATTCATACATTAGTCTCCAGAGTACGACTCTGTTCAGTAATGTGTACAGAGTTGCTAGAATAAAACAATATATATGTACATGAACTTATTGGTGTAAATATAAATTTAGCCTGATACTTTTTTAAAATAGCGTTGTTAATATAAACATTGTGGCTAGAATTCTTATACATATATAGAATACTGCTGATTCTATAGAAATTCTATATTCTAGTGTACAGAACATTTTGTTTAAGACAACCACCACAATTACGCTGTTTCCAACATAACAACATGTAGATGATTTTTTAGAATCATATAGGTATTTTTATAAAGGGATGTGCATTCTTGGAAGTCATCAACACCAATCAACACACGTGACGTGTTGATACTCTTTGTGATATGTACATGATCGTTTGAACAGTCGTCTAGCTGATATTGTATCCTGTAATTTAAACGGCAGATAGTGACATTATACTGTAAATTACACTTCTACGGTCAGAAAGTTAATAACCAGACTTAGCGAAATGTCGACGATAAAGAGGTACACATTCTCACACATCACCGGGCGAACTATAATAGGGAGAAACACATGTCTGGCTAATATGTTTTTGTCAGCGATGAAAACTAAATACCACAGGTGTCACGACTCAACATCTGGTGGAATGGCATATGCGACGTGTAGTGTATCTTCATATTCTGGTTAGTCCACATGCGCTTTGGCTCACGCCAGTAGCTAGGATACGTTCTTCTAGGGGTCATAAGCAGCGTAATCGCGTCATTTTGAAAGATATTTGAAAAGTATTCTGCTTATTTGTGTTCATGTTCTTTTTCGTTGAACCCCCAGACATGGACGAAGATCGTATGAAAATCGCTGTGCTCGGTAGATCCCCCAGAAGGCCAAAGATATTTTCCTTTACTGGTGTTTCTGTTGAACAGGTTGCATTCTTCTCGTTTTGGTGTGTAAGATGATCTGGCAGGAAACGTTCGAGTGGTGTTCTAAAACATCCTAAACTCTGTTTGACACTAACGTTCTCCTTCTCCCCTCCCTTGCCCATTGCTCGTGGGTGGGGTGGGGGTTTCGTCATTCAATCGTCCCCCTCCCTTGCCCATTGCTCGTGGGTGGAGTGTTTCGTCATTCAATCGTCCGCCTCCCTTGCCCATTGCTCGTGGGTGAAGTGGGGGTTTCGTCATTCAATCGTCCCCCTCCCTTGAGCGTGTTTCTCTCTTACTCGACCCTGTTCATCCCTGTCCTTTCGAGATAGATCTTTATCTTCTAATTCTACATGACTCTTCCGTTGTCCATGCTCTCTTTGTCAATGTTTCCTCGCTCTTTCTCTAAACATGTCCTGCCCATTCCAACCTGCTCCCACCTACTTGTATTTCCGACACAAAACATCACCCGTGAAATAACCAGTGGCTATGGAACTACAATGTAATAACTGGTATTACTCAATACGTAATTTATTGAAAATACAGTCGATTGAGGTGTGCACAGTATATGAAAAGATGCAGCAAGAACGTGAGAACTTTGGAAATAGCCAGTGGCACTATGACATCCGTTGTGTTCAAAGCACCGTCTTTAAGGAAACGTCATTGGTTGAGATATAGGTGAAGACATTATGGTGCACTGGGAAATTCAGAACTTTGACAGGCAGACCGCTGGAGGGAAGACAGCACGGCAGCCAGTCACGTCAACGAAGCAGCCAACTAACAACGACATCTTAGCCGCTTGCATGAACTCCTTCCGGCTCTTGTTGTACGGACATGACCAACGGTTACGTGTAATTGCACATGGCGACGAGGTGGGACGCTCCCTACACGAAAGTGGTCTCGTTAACCATTAGTCTCGTTGACGCCGTGAAATGCAGCCGCCATTAGTGACGCGTTTTCAGTTACCACGCCTATTCTTGTACCGTTGGTGGCGTTGACGTTGCGTGGACACTGCAAAAATTCCAGACCTGACGTTCGTGTCATCAAGACCTCACTTCTCCTCCGGCGTCATGCACCCGATGCCACATTCGGGAGACACGCTAACGGGAATTAACGATATCTAATGCGCCGAGCTTGGGGCACACCCTCGTTAATATCACGAGATGATTATTTTAATATCTTCATTCGCGCTAACTGAGTAACGCATGTAATTGCACATGGCGAACATGTGGGACGCGCCCTACTCGAAAGTGGTCTCGTTAACCATTAGCCTCGTTGACGCCGTGAAATGCAGTCGCCATTAGTGACGCGTTTTCCGGAGAGCCTCAAGGCAGGGGTGCAATTGGGGGTTTTGGTGAACCAGCCCTCCGAATATTCACCATGTTCCGACGCAAATGTTTGTCCAGGGTGTTGCTAAACGCACGGCACGTCAATAAAGCCTGACATATACGTACTGACTTTTCATCGGCGATTAGTCGACGACAGCTCGTCCGCCGCCGACTAGTCCATGAGCCAAACACCAAAAGTGTGGGCAGCGATCCACCTAGGTCATAGGAGGACGAATGCCTGTGACTCGTAGACTACTCGTCGGGCCGAGGAATTGTCAGCGACTAGAAGTCAGCACACCAGGAACGGTGGTGGAGTGGTAGAGCGGTATACCGGGTATTGAATCATACTACCGATCGCTGTATCGAAACCTGGACAATTTAATTTACTTCAACTTGTTTTGTCTTTCGGGAGAGACACTAAGCCGTTGTTCCCTTCTACCTGGAACCTATGCCAGTGGAAATAAAATATCCAAACACAGGAGGTAAATACGTAACCTGCAGTGAACTCACGAACTCAAGACACGGATAATTGTAAAAAATAAACCATGCCTATGTTAGCCATAGAGAAGGCTGTTTGGAGTTAGATCTATCATAAGTCACAAGTCAGGTGTATGCAGGTTTAAGGGTAAAACAAAGTACACTTTGGTCTGACCGGAAGTGACTGCCATATATGTGATGGACTGCTTCTACAAAGAAGAGACCACTGACGTTAATCTCTGCACACACACGCGCACCCGCACCCGCACACGCACTCATGCACGCACGCACGCACACGCACACGCACACGCACACACACACACACAGCTTCATGATTTCAATTCAACTGACACTGGTAACCAACCTATGTACAAAAATAAAGAGATTAGCAAGTAAATTGGAAATTGCAACAATCTGTCATTGTCCTCTGCAACTATTCGATGCCATCAACCACGGTGGCCATTGTATGAGTGTGTACACAGTATCTTAGTCAACACTGCCTGTCTTGATACACGATCGTCGTCGATTCAAAGGAGGCAATTGGTGAGATTTGTTGTCATCTGTTAACGCCTCAAGTTATATATAACTCTGTGAATGATGTGGTATTTTGGTGTATTGATAGTCTTTATCGAAAATCAACACCAGCCGGCAACAAGCTATGACGTACTCGGAACAAGGGTGTGATCAAATAACCATTTAATACATTCCACAAATAGCCCGGTTTGTGACGGTTAGCATCACTCCTTCAGAGATGCAATCAACGCCGTTCTGAAAAGAGATAATTGACCAACGCAGCACACTAAATATCCCTATCTCTGTATGATAAACTGCGTCAGAGGAGAAAACCAGAACATCACGACGGAAACATTCGCCCGGTGCTCGCTGCAGCATAGTCGTTATATAAACGAAGTACACTATTATGAAGCATCTGATGGAATTAGTGGGTCGTTAGAGGCCACATTTGAAACATGACAGCTCCAGCAGCATCACATATCGTATCAAAATCATGGCGACGCTGAGGTGTTAAAATATTTCGCTCCGCACTATATCCTATTTTCTGAAGCGAGCGGTGAATTGCCGTGTACGCGCCAGACAATACGTGAATGGTACGTGAATTCGTCTACAACATACGTCTTAAACAGTTTACGTTTTTTAAAGACTGTATTGTATTGATTTTATTGTGAAAGCTGCAAAAATCGAGGAATTGCTATTGTCCTGCACCAACCTAACTGCTGTGTCGAGGTCACACGTGGCTGCATTCTTGTGCATGACGATGCGTCTCTGGGGACCCATGCCGATCGACCCAATACAACATAGAATCAGCACGGGTCGGTTCGTGTTGTGTCCCCGAAGAATGCACAAGTCGTTGGGTCTTCATCACGGCTGTGACACCGGCAACGGAGTCACCCAGGCGTGACGGCCGGGTTCATCTTGGTGGCGCTTCAGCTGATTCTACTTATATAATACATTTATTCGTACTAAAATTGTACAATTCAACTAAATCAATGTATATAAGTTACTGTGTACATAAAACAGTAAGCAATGAGCGCAGCTCGTCAATGGCTAAAAAAGAAGAGCTACCCACATTATTTATATTATGTAATACATCTTTTGCAAATGAGACTCTACATACTAGTTCATCATCCAGCCCCTCCTGGTAGTGGTCTTGAATCATACCATAAAACTGATTAGACTTCATTCGAAAGAATGTCATGGCATCAAGTTTGAATTTGGACATGATATAGTTAACACTTTTAGACATATATGACCCACTACCTTGAAAGGCTAGATGAGAGAGCATTTTCAAACTGGAGTTACTGCATTTCAAGCAACTCTGCATAAATCGTACCATTCGATTCATAATTTGAATTTGAATCGGTAAACAGTCTGCTAAAAGTTGCACCATATTACAATGCGTGCAAACTGGTAGATTAAACAGTTTTCTGATACCTTTGCGCCACGTAGTATAAAACATATCAAGAAGTTTGTTTTGCAAGTTCCACAGACATACACCATAGAAAGATGCACAGTACGACATATATAATTGACGTTTTATGTTTATATTACAAAACTCAAAATTAGCAGATAATGCATTTACACGCCATATAAAATCATGACACATATCTTTTACCATAGCCTGGTGAGCGTCAGGACCAATAACGTGGCCTAAATGCAACCCTTTTTTACTATTTTTTTTCACTTTTAAACCATCAAAGTAAAATGGGCAGTCGGTACCACTTCCATATTTAGTAAGTTGACATTTTGCCGGGTTGAATTGTAAATCATATTCATATGCAAATTTTAGACATATATCACACATTTTGTTCAATGTATATATCGATGGAGCTACCAAAGATATATCATCAGCATAGCCAACAGCACCATAGTACTTATGACCGATCATACAGCCAAAACCAGACATGCAGAGTCTTGTTAACATTTCATCAATGTAGATAGAAAATAAAATGGGGGACAACACCCCACCCTGCTTCACACCATTGGCAGTGGAGAAATGCAATGACATGGAATTGTTCCATGATACATTTAAATGTTGATTAGTGTACATATAAAGTAAACATCTGATTAAAAGGGGATTCATTCCTCTATCCATCAGTAAGTTAAAAAGTTTAACATAATTTACTTTATCGAATGCTTTAGTCGCATCTAGTAATAATACGTAAACATGCGATTTATTCTGCTGGAAATAGTTCACAGTCTCCATTAACGCAAATGTACATTTAGCTGTAGAGCTTTGAGGTTTGAAACCAAACTGTAGATCACTTGTTTTAAGAGCATCAGAACTTTTTATCATTATAACCCAATCAAATATTTTCGACAGAGGGCTACTAAGAGCAATGGCTCGATAGTTGTCAGAATTATTTGCTGATTTCCTCTTGTTTTTTACCAGAGGTTGAATTGTTGATATATTAAAACCATATGTTGAGTGGGAATGTAAATTTCAACCATGGACATAGCCCAACCCAGCAACTCTTTTACCAAAACGCTACCAGCATTGTCGGCAAATTACAAGACGTTAACATTTTCTTTAGCGATCATGACTACTACTACATAGCGATAACCGAAACATGGCTGCGGGGGATATTTTCGACAACGAGGTACTGCCAAATTCATACAACATATACAGAAGAGACACAGACGGCACAGTTGTGGCAAACAACAAGAAGTGCCACGGCGGTGGTGCCTTGGTTGCAGTGAGTAATACATACAACTCCAAACGTAGGCTGGATCTGGAAAATGATTTGGAAATAGTATGGACTCAAACGCGCTTGACGGGACAAAGCCTCTACCTATAGAATGTGTTTACGTCCCGACCTGGTCTGATGTGGACACCTGGTCAGAGCTCGACACATCGCTGGAACTGGTCATTAGAGCTATGAACCCGGACTGCGATTGTGTGTTACCTTTGGGCGATTTCAATCGTCCAGGCATCCAATGGACACCATCAAACAACACAATAGGCCTTATGCCCCATTCATGGACCAATCCACAGTCCGAACTGTGTGTTGAAATGTTATCTGAATACGGCCTTGTGCAGTGTAACCACACGTGCAACGAGCACACACTATATCTTGTCTTTGTGCATGGTGCAGAGTGTAATGTTAAAACAATAGACAAGACGGTGGAATCCACACACGACGCCCTGCATTGTGAACTCATGTGTGCCAACCGAACAAAGCAGGAAGCCGCGAAACGTTTTGTTTATAACTATCGCAAAGCGGACTTTAGTCACCTAAGACACCTATTATTTTGTATCCCGTGGCCGTTTCTCACGAACAGTACTGACATTGACGAGCGTTTTGATCTATTTTCTGACATTTTGTATGCTGCCATAAACGAATGCGTTCTTCGTATCTGCATCCGTGGACGTAAATACCCAGTATGGTATGATAACGATATAATAACAACCTTGAATGAGAAAGACACAAAGCATGGGAACGCTCACATTCGTTATCTGGTTACCAAGTATTTTTTGAACTACGAACCAGTTTTAAGAAACTTAAAAGAGAAAGGTATTGTGACTACATATCCGAAATTGAACAGTCCGTCAAACAAAACACCAAACGTCTATTCAGTTTTACCAAAAGCAAGCAAACTAACATAAAGGTTCTTAACTCAGTGTTGTATAACGGCGCTGAGGCAGATTGTCCAGCTGACATGGCAGAACTATTTTCTGACCACTTCGAATCTGTCTTTACATTAGTAGATAACCTTGTTTATCCAAGTATTCCCTCCTTTCAATCCGACTCAATGACTAATATCAATATGTCTTATGATGATGTCATCGGTGTGCTAAGAACCACCGATGTGAACAAAGCATGCGGTCCTGGCAATATATTAGGTGTAATCCTTAGGGAATGTGCCGCCGAATTAACAGGTCCACTAACTATGCTTTTTAATATGTCCTTAATCTGTGGAACTTTTCCAACTTGTTTTAAAAGAGCAAATGTTGTTCCTGTGTACAGGAAGGGGGGTAAACGAAATGTGTGCAACTACAGACCTATCTCTCTCTTACCGCTATTTAACTAAGTTTTTCAGAAAGTGGTATACGACTCATTGTATAAGCATGTGCATAACACAATTTCGGGCAGCCAGCACGGATTTGTGAGGCGTAGAAGTACAGTATCTAATCTAGCGTGTTACTTGAACGCCATTTCTAAATCTATTGACAACAAGAAACAGGTCGATTCTGTTATTTTGACTTCAGTAAAACCTTTGATTCAGTGTGCCACCCATTGTTAATTCACAAGCTTAGATCATATGGCTATTCCGGGCATTGCATAGAGTGGTTGCAGTCTTACCTTGTCAACCGAAAAACAACGCGTGGTCCTCAAAGGCAGAGTATCTGATTGGAAGCCGGTGTTGTCTGGTGTACCACAACGTTCACAAATTGGACCTCTTCCGTTTATCTTGTATATTAACGATCTCACTAATCATGTTGATTCATGTGAAATGTCATTGTATGCTGATGATTCCAAATTGTTTAAAGAAATTACGTCGGTGACCAATTGTCAGTTGGTGCAGAAGGATTTGGACAGTGCATGTCTTTAGTGTGAGACATGTCACTTTAAGCTTAACGTTGAGAAATGCTGCATAATGTCATTCACTAACAAAAATAAACGTATATCCTACGATTATACTATTTTAAGCCAGTCTCTGCCTAAGGTCACCGCTATCAAAGATCTCGGTGTCACACTGACCGACAGTTTGACGTTTAAAGATCATATTAATCGTAGTGTTTTTAAAAGTTTTAAGATGAGTGGTTTTATTAAACGTGTTTGCACAACATTTACCGATGTACAGCGATCCTTTTATATATCTCTAGTCAGAAGCTAGTTGCAGTATTGCAGTGTTATGTGGAATCCCTGGCAACGTACGTTTATCGACAAAATTGAACGAGTTAAAAAAATCATTAAATATTTATATTACAAATCCAAAATACAGTACTCCTCTGACAGTTATCCTGACATTTGCCATTATTTGAGACTACCTTCCCTTCAACATAGTAGGCAAGTTGCAGATCTCATCTTTTTACACAATTGTGCACTCCCAACTAGACTCAATCTATCTGGCAGGGACTGTCCAATTTCATTGTCATTCACAATCTCTATGAAAATACACTTCTTTTAGATTTTCCAATAGCAGAATCAACATTAGAAAACACTATGTTTTGAATAGATGTATGACCACTTTCAATACGTTGTATTTAAGTGACTCAACTTGTGATACATTTTCAGGAGCTGAAACCTTTAGATCGTCAATTCAGAAACATTTCTATGTATAACGGATGTTTGCCTGGTGTATTTGATGTTGATATTGTGTGGTTTTTATGTCCTTATTGTTTTTATTGTTATATTATTGTTTTATTATTTATATGTATTGTTTCAGTTATCAGTCATGTTACTGGGTTCACTGGACCTGTTGGAATCTGAATAAATACAATACAATACAATACAATAAGACGTGGCAGATGTTTCTCTCGATAGATCACTGCTACGAAACATCTTCAGTGGCTCCTAATTCAAATCCGCCCGCGCAGAGTTCGCCACGATTCCTGACTCCGCAGATATATGACATCTTCCGTGGCTGCACGTACTGCGCCTTTTGTTCAAGGCAGGAAATAACATATAAAATACCATACTGCAAGACTAATTGTAGACAACTGTCTTTGGCTTATGTTGGTCCTAAAATCTGGAATACATTTATTACAAATAATTATTTACAATATTGTACATCTCTTCATATGTTCAAACAAAGGACCAAGCGTCTAATTCTAGCAAACATATGCTAAATGCTGCTTTAATGTAATTTTGTCATGTTAAGATGTACCCGGTGTTCAGTGTTAGGTACTCGTGTAATGTTGTCGTGTTAAGATGTACCTGGTGTTCAGTGTTACGGTACTCGTGTAATGTTGTCATGTTAAGATGTACCTGGTGTTCAGTGTTACGGTACTCGTATAATGTTGTCATGTTAAGATGTACCTGGTGTTCAGTCTTACGGTACTCGTATAATGCATTATTAAATAATTAGTTAGTTTATTATGAAGATGTTTTTTTTTTTTGGACACGAATTATAGTTTTCATTGCAAATATGACATGAATAAGGAACACAAGCAATGTGTTGCTTCGTTCCATTTGTTACGTAATGTATACATGTTTCATATTACTGCTACATCTGTGCTATACTTAACATTATGTATCAATAAAGATTATTATTATTATTATTATTATATGATATCGATTCATGACTCCGCAGATATATGACATCTTCCATGGCTGCACGTACTGCGCCTTTTGTTCATGATATCGATTCATGACTCCGCAGATATATGACATCTTCCATGGCTGCACGTACTGCGCCTTTTGTTCATGATATCGATTCACATCACCGGAGGTTAAATGTTTATTTTACGGTGTTTGAGTAAGCATAAGGGAGGCTGTCACTGCAGCGCATGATAAATGACCTTCGAGGTTTCGAGACTGGTCGCTTTATGGACGAGGCATCACAATGGAGTATTCGTTTGCAGTGGAGATATTGGTCATATTGATCTGCAGCAGAAATCACAGATGGTGCTGGTTAACGTATGGTAGTTCTAACATCGGGAAAGCTAACCTTATTTGTGAAAGCAGTGAGTTTTGTATTTACTTATGTGGTTATGTATAGTGAGACATTTGGTGGCATTTATCATACAACTATATGCATTAACGTGTCTTACACCCAGTAATTGGCTGCAGTACTGCGAACTATATAACAAATTGAATCTTCGTTGGGCATGATCGTATCCGAAATAGTTCACATATCGAAGCGTTTCCATAGATAGCTATGATACAGTTATGGGAAATATACAGCACGTTTTATTATTCCTATGCTAATTCCTGTTCTGGTGTTATTACTTTTTCGAACTCCAGTCGTTTTTCGCGTGCACTCGAATACACGACGGTTTATACGACGCACTGCGTTTTCTTTGCTAATCCGTGGATAAAACACAAAACTAATCCTTGTTGGCATAAAAAGAAATGGTTGCAATGGTCATATCCAAATCTTCTGCTCTGTTACAGTGTGCCACATAGCGCACTCTGTGACCGCTCGTGGTGGCAATAACTTCACTGTTATATTTGTGTTGTAGTCGCAGTAATTATATCTAAGTAGCGATATGTCAACAGTGTCGTTTTGGCTGCACGTTTCAGTTTGTATGCACACATGTCAAAATGCAGGACCGTGGTCTAATGTCCATATTTTGGCTGCTCATTTATGCAGATCCAGGATTCATGTTCACGGGAAATAAAACGCCCACGTGCGTGCCTTCTAAAGGGGCTATTCCATGTTCCTTTCCGATCTGTCGGCGGATATAAAAGGTCATTCGATTTGTACCGGAAAGGTCTGCCTATCACAAGAGAAGAGTTCCCATGCGTAACAATACTGTCCAACAAACATCAATATCGACGTAGAAAGTGGACGATGAATCCATTCACTTACCAAGAATCCAGAAATATGTGTCTTTTGTAGCGCTCATCTGTCGCACATCCATATCATATTTTCAACGTTTACACACTTAGTAAATAATTTGTTTTATTAATGCACAATTCACGTAATTATACCCGCAGCGAGCACGTCATATATAACAACGTGGTATTCTTGTTACAATAATTTCGTTTACGTTACATACAATAAATAATAAATAGTTAATCAAATAAATGGTTTATCCTATTCTCCATGGTTTGTTCAACTGGCGCCTATCTAATTAGTCCGGTAGTGAAATGCTGTTTTGAGTGTGAACCTTGCAGTAGGGTCCGGACAAAGTTTTTTGGCAGTTTCTATATCTTGTATGGGTCCTTATAAAGAATCCGAGTGATGCCCCTTGGCACCCTTGAACAAATTAGTGTCGCCGTTATAAAACATAACAATTTCGTCATTATCTCAGTAACTATTTGCAACAGCACAACAAATTAGGTATCAATACCTATGTTATGAAGGTCTGTTGTACTTATCGGGATGTTTCCGAAACGATACGACACGACACGACACTTCACTACCAAAAATATGCAAATTAGGTGTTGTCATTAGTAGAACACAGTGGTGCAGAGGCTAGAGCTTCGGACTCCGAGAGAACCCGGGTTCGAATCCTGTGCGACGGTGTCAAACCGTGGGCAACTTCGTTCACTACACGTTGCCCCAGTTCATTCAGCTGTGTGAATGAGTAGCTGACTGTAGACACTGGTGGATATATGTGTATGAATAGTCTTTGCGCATTAATTGCAGCGTGGCCGGATGCTTCCCAGAGAAGTCGAGGTGGTGTTCGATTGAACAGGTCTGCCAGGAAGTAAAATGTAAAGCGCTTTGAGCAATCCTGCCAACATGATACTGCGCTATACAAGAACGTACCTTTACTTTACTTTAATTTTAATTTTATAGCAGCACCTTAAAATTGTATTTTAGTAATGAAATAGTGAAGCTGACTGGCCCTTACATCTATGGGCAGTGAACGAGATGTTGTCCTACATCTTTGCTGCTGGCCACTTCAACTACGCCAGATATGGTTTAAAAACCAAAGGTCAATGGAGTCTCTATCTACGGACATTCTTCATAGGTTCATGAAGCGAGAACATGAGATGTGCCATAAACCAAGACAGTGGAATGTCATGTGGTCTGATATGTTCATAGAAACAACATTCACGAGGTAAGGACATTACCCAAATTGATTAGTGGGAATAACTCGTGCTGAAACGGTGGGCATTGAGCATACACGTCTGCAGCAAAGTTGCTCAAGACGTCGCTGACATGGCAGATGGGTACAGAGAGAAGAATGTGACTACTCATAAAGAGGAGAAGCCGTCACGCATCCACTCTAATAGGCAAGAGCTACAAAAGATCAGGGATCATCTTCTGGCATGCATCGATCATCAACCAACGTGCATCATAAACATTGTTACCGGCAGAATAGCTCCAGACACAGTGAACGCAGATAATGCGGCCGGCATCAGCAAAACACAATTAGAGTCATCTGAGAGACGCTGGCCAGCAGGATTTAATGGTACTTTGTTCAAGCGGGTTGTTACAATGTCAGAATCCAGAAAAAAACACAATGAAAATTGCACTAAAGTTGTTCACGACGTAAATCTAACATACCCGAGAGTGTTGGGATTACAATAATACGGCAACGTTGATCTGTGACTAGTGTTGCGCCACGAACTTTCCTCCGTGCTAACATCAATGGCTGATCAATACGGTGAAAGGCTGATCATAACTGCAAAGACTATGCTGAAGAAGACATTTCAAGTGGGTGTGACTTCCACGTTGAATGTGAAGCAGAAGGACGCTTCTCGATGGATGTTCCATCCTGTGGATCATACATTGGCCTGGTAAGGGAACAGTGGAAGACTTAACAAACAGTCTCTGCTGATACATGCTTAAGAAAACCGCGAAAGGAGTATGTACCTCGCATTCAATAGGTACTGGCTTCAACATCAAAAGTGGAACTAGGCTAACAAGGGGTGGTCACCAAGTCACTATACAACAAGACTCGGTACTCAAACTTCACATCCACGCCAGAAAGTTGTCTTGAGGGTTACTGAAGTCACAGTTCAGTTGATAGACTTCATTTGTCAGTCGCTTGATGAACATGAACAAACTGGAACACCACTAATCCACACATAAGCTAGTAATAACTGGTGGGGATCCTGTCCCCATGGAACTGTACCGTGTCGTTGTGGTTACTGTAACTGGAACACTACCAATCCACGCATAGGCTAGTGATAACTGCTGGGGATCCTGTCCCCGTGGAACTGTACCATGTCGTTGTGGTTACTGTAACTGGAACACTACCAATCCACACATAGGCTAGTGATAACTGCTGGGGATCCTGTCCCCATGGAACTGTACCATGTCGTTGTGGTTACTGTAACTGGAACACTACCAATCCACACATAGGCTAGTGATAACTGCAGGAGATCCTGTCCCCATGGAACTGTACCATGTCGTTGTGGTTACTGTAACTGGAACACTACCAATCCACACATAGGCTAGTGATAACTGCTGGGGATCCTGTCCCCATGGAACTGTACCATGTCGTTGTGGTTACTGTAACTGGAACACTACCAATCCACACATAGGCTAGTGATAACTGCTGGGGATCATGTCCCCATGGAACTGTACCGTGTCGTTGTGGTTACTGTAACTGGAACATTACCAATCCACACATAGGCTTGTGATAACTGCTGGGGATCCTGTCCCCATGGAACTGTAACGTGGTGTTCTAACAAATCAAAATGATCTTCAGACGATACACGAAAAAGCGGACACGTGATCGTAGTTCAGCTAATGATACAACGTCATATGCGATGAGACGGATGAGTTCGTCCTGCTCTTCCAGTACTACGCATAATTTGGTGTTACCTGCAGTCTTACACTGGAGAGCACCAATCCCGGTCGGGCAGTGATATACTTTGCAGCGACAATAACAAAGCTGCATGTTTCATTGCTGTCAGAAGTTCGTGAGGAGGCACGGTAAAAAACGAGTAAGCAAAGGTGAAAACAACACCAGGAGTACAGACTTCAACCAACGACAGAGGTATTTGGAGAAAATGTTTACCGGATCCACAACCAGACAACCCTTGATTCCACTGGATGTCACGAAGTATCGATGGACACGTGATGACGTAACCAAATCATTCACACCAGTCACATTGTCATACAGTGTAACTCTCGTCCCAGCTGAAATTTTTGAATTAATCCGATATTAATTTCATCAGATAAACCCAGTCATTCAGCACTCTGTCGTTGTTCTGCAGCACGATCATTGTGAACACTATCTATCGATGAGAGGCTAACTGTCAAAGTGACAACACACGAGTTGCTGTCACCAGCGTAGATAGCGATATAATAATGTATAATTCAAACATTATTAAGAAAAAAAACGAAGCTTAGTTAATGGCATTGTTACAGTTATATAATATTTATCAATGTTTGACTATCAGCGTACAAGTAATCTTTTGGATGGCGCCAAAACATTTCCTGACGCTATTATTATGTGGTTAGACACTTCATTTGAAACGCTCAGTTTTCTCAATGGCTGCTAAAAAATTGCCTATTATGTGGACATTGGTTTGCGGAACAACTTACTGAATGTTCTCGTCGATATTGTATATTCTCAAAACACAGGTAGAGTCAATTAAATAGTTTGTAAATGGCGGTTCTTAATTTGCATATTTTGGGTAATGAAGTGTTGTATCTTTTCGGAAACATCCTGAATAGTTCCATATACCTTCAAAACATGGGTATAGACACCTCATTATTTATCGTGCTGTTGTCAATAGTTACTGAGATATTAACAAAAATAGAATATTTGATAATGGGTACATTTTGCATATTTTCACAAATGCTCAAGGGTGTCAGAGTGGCATCACTCGGATTCCTTATAAGGACATATAAGAGAAATATAAACTGCTAAAAACTTTGCCCGGACCCTGCTGCAAGGTTTTCTGGCCTACTGCCGGACTAAATCCGTGTACTTCTGCACGGAGAACAAGATTTAACAAGATTGACATCCTGAAAGTTAACTCTAATTGGCAGATGGACAAAGAAGCCTTTTGGCTTATCGAGAGTCCAATACATTTTATCTACGCGTACCCCGCCCTATTATGGTATGTGTCGATTTTATTTTTAAACATATGCACGCTATTTGCACCAACACAATCAGGAGATAATATGTTCCATTCATTTACAATCCTTTGTGAGAATGAGAACTTTCTTATATATAATCTACACTGCTCCTTTACTAATGTAACTTCATGTCCTCTTGTCCTTCTATCTTTCCTAACTGAGAAAAAATATTTCTATCAATATTTTCATAACCATTCGATATTCTAAACACTTCTATCTGATCTCCTCTCAATCTCCTGGTCTCTAGTGTTGTTAAACCACATTCTTTTAGGCGTTTTTCATAACTAAGATCCCTCAGTTTTTGTATAATTTTAGTTGCTCTCCTCTGTACTCTTTCTAGCATATCTATGTCCTTCCTATGATATGGCCTCCATGCTGGAATACGATATTCGATATGAGACCTAACTATTGTTTTGTACAGCGGAATTATTAGCTCTTTTTCCTTATACGTTATGTTTCGCCTAATTAATCCAAGGATTTGATTTCCCTTTGAAGCTGCAATTCCGCACTGCTCTGAAACCTTCATATCAGCAATAATGGTAACCCACTCAAAACTGTTTTCCAGTTTGAAGCCTCCCCATCAACTACTACCCGTTGTCTACTGTCAATTATTAGCCATTTTTCTATTTAGTTAATTAAACCATTTCCTTTCCCTTAAGCAGTAACCTTTGATATGGCATGTTATCGAAAGCTTTCTGAAAATCTAAGTAGATTATATCTACTGGTGATCCCTTGTCTACCCACTTAGTGATATCTTCCAAAAAACATAACATATTTGTTAAGCATGACCTCGCTTTTAGAAACCCATGTTGAGATGTTTTTAACAAGTTATGTTTAACAAGAAAATCCACAATGTGATCTTTAATTAGTCTTTCTAATAATTTGCAAATCGCTGACGTTAAACTCACTGGTCTGTAGTTATATGACTTGTTTCTGGAACCTTTTTTTAAATAACGGTATAATGTTTGCTTCTTTCCATTCTAAAGGAACAACTCCCTCTTCTAATGACACGTTGAACATTTTTGCAAGTGGTATACTAATTTGTTCTACAATTTCCAATAGTAGTTTGGATGGAATCCCATCCACTCCAGGTGATTTATTATCCTTCATAGCCCTAATTGTCTTAGCTACCATTAGCTTACAATTAACTGTCCTAAATAGTATGATTCTGCCCCCTTGAACTTAGCCTCTGGTACTGACAGTAAACTGATATCTTCCCTGGTAAACACTGAACTAAAATACTCATTCAGGTCTTCTGCCACTAAGAATCTTTGATATTATATTTCCAACACTATCTTCTAGAGGACCGACCCTATCCTGAACTTTCTGTTCGCTCCGAACATATGCATAAAATCTCTTGCTGTCTTGTTTTATATTACAAGCTAATTTTTGGTCGTAGCTTCTCTTCGAATTTCAGTTGTAGCTTAGTTTAGTGCTTCTTTATAAATGTTGTAGTCTTCGTCATTCCAAGTACGTCAATATAACTTCCACATAATTTATTTGTACTTATTTTTCCTAATGGCATCTTTCGATATGTATTTTTTTCTGGACCGTTTCCCTTGTTTTTTTTCAAGGGAACACATTTATTGACGATGCACTCTATTTCACTCTTTAAGATATTACAGCATTCTGTTGCTGTCTTATTCTTCAATATTTCCTAATTTTATATTATCTTCCTTTGTGGAAATTTCTCCTGAACTGCTTTGTGATATTTCTTTCTGATTTTACTTTGATGGTAATATGTATCTGGTTGTGATCACTACTTCCCAGTGGCTCAAATAATTTGACATTGTCAACTAATTCATTGTGTGAAGACAAAACTATGTATAAAACATTCTCACCCCTGGTTGGCTCTAGCACATGTTGAGAAAGGAAACTGTCTTGTACTAAAACTAATAACATATGGTCCTCACTCCCCGTACTCTGTAGAGATTTCCATTGTATGGGTAAAACCTCCCATAATAATACAGTCACGTTTGCTAACTTCCCTTACAGCGTTTTGTACTTTCTCATTCTCTTATATTTGGACTTCGATAAACTAACCCCACCGTTAACGTTGAGTTTCCTGTAACTATGTTACACCAAACAGCTTCTTCGCAATCTGATTCTCTTTCAAATTTTATTTCATAAGCCTGGATAGATTATCTAAGATATAAAATAACTCCACCCCCCTTCTTCCTATTCTATCTTTCCTGAACATTATATAGCCTGTTAGTCCCAATTCGGCATCTGATATATATCAGTGGTGGCCCATGATTCGGCTATACCTATTATGTGATGGTCAATATATTCTATCATAATGTTTAATTAACTTCTTTTGTTTACTATGCCTCTTGAATTTAAACAAACGCATTTATATCCTGATTCAGAACAGTTTTCCAGGCTGGTCTTTGCTGATTTATTTATGCTGTCTTTATCCATGCCTCCTGTTTCAGGCTTCTCTGTGAATCCCCCGCGAATCTAATTTAAATAGAAGCAGCCTGTCCCACTGTCAACAGATTGCAGCAAGTTCTCTGGGAAAACTGCTGCCCCTTTCCACTTAGATGGAGGCCATCTCTCATGTACATATTTTCCCTCCCAACAAAATATCCCCATAAGTGTACGAATCCCACCCTCTGTACACATCTGCTCAACTAGTGCGTTGATAGCCATCCTCTTGTAGTTTCTGTATGTTGAGAGAATAATATGTTCGATACTTGTCTTCTTTAACTTCCTCACTAACTTTCTGTACCTCCCTGTCAGCATTATTTGTCCCTACGTGTACTTGTATAGACCCTCCCTTGCCATGCCCCAATGCCTTCTCTACCCTTTCAGTCACATGTTCTATCCCAGCCCCCGGCAAACAAACAACGACGTCCTCCCCTTCGCTTAGTGGTTTATCGGTCTATCTCAGAATAGAGTCGCCCATAAACACCCTCTCGTTTCTCATTGCCTCAGAGTAGCTCCTTCTCCGGTTTGCATCTGTCTGGTTGTAGTCTTGTTCCACTGTCTTCTGCTCTTCTGTCACAATCTTGTCTGTTCCATTCTTTCCTGACACTGTTTTTATTACATATGTCCTCCTGTCATCGTCCCTTCCAACTTCTCTTCTGTCACATTTACTCTCACTTCCTTTCTTCCCGACATGTTTCCTCCCATTGCATTTCCTTCTCTCCTCTCCCGTCTCTTTCTCCTCCTACCTCTTTCTCTACGGTCACTTTTCCCCCTTCACGCCTTTCACAATTCCTGCCGTCGATCCTCCAAGTTCTTCCCCTCCGATCACCATCCCTCCTCTCAGTCTCCTTTCCTCGGTCTTCTTGTCATTACTCTGCTCCTTCAATCTCACAATATTCCCAACTCTCTCTCTGTCGTCTCTCTCCATTCCACCTGTCTCCTTGGTGATTCTCATCTCCATCCCCTTCACAATAACTACCAACCTAGCTACCTCCTTTTCCAGACATTCCACCTTCCAGCACCCTTTAAACAAAGCCCATGACTTCCCACAGCCGGATAGGGCAAAATCCACCCAACTGTGGCAGTCGTTGCACAAGTGTCTCTTTGCCTTGACTTGCCGCTTGCAAGGCGCCATATCAGAATGTATTTAATATAATATAATCTCTTTAGCTATTTAAAATAGTTTAGTCAACTGTGTTTACATTATTCACTGTCTATGTAGTCTTTAAGAAGACTGCTTACTGTGCACAAATGTTACACTTTACGTAAGATTGCCTTGTTTATTTCGGTTACAGTTTTTGGTTATAGTCACAGCTGACTATCTATCCTATCAGAAATTATAACGTTACCGGTAGTGACCTAATTTAAATACATTCAATTTTTTTACGCTAGACTGCCTTATTGATTTAGGTTATACCGCGCCCTAGCGAATACGTAGGACACTAGCTAATAAACTTAGTTCGCCCTGTTATCACAAATGCTTAATTTAAACAACAAAGCTACCTAATCAAAATGTCTAGCAGGTACTGGCTTACACATATTTTATCTTATGTAAGTAGTTTATGTTTGTTACGTTATCACCTATATGTTCTACCACATAATGAGGTTTCTTAAATCTTATCGTAGGTTAACTTATCCTATCATCACTCACCAGACTAAAGTGTTCTAAAATACTTGATCTAACTAACTTTAAGCACAACTGCTACTCAATTTATGTTTACTGCTATTTTATGAATTATATTAAGGCAAGAATAATAATTATCAATCAGTAATTACACTTGTTTATCAACTTGTCTATATCACCAATTTTTACGATCTATCTCCGCCAAATATAGCCTCGAAAATGCAAATAGAACCTCCATTTTCTTCTTCCCATGATTCCTTGCGGATGGGATCATTAGAATTGTCCTGGCATTCGGACGAATAATCTCCACCTATGACGACTCTCTGCTGTTCTCTCCCTCTCTCGGGAGTACTTATATTGCGTCTAAATCATCTGCTGCGCAGCAAACCATAAAGATTATCACAAAGGAGACATTGCAGACTGCGTAGAGACACTGACGCAGTGTAGATGAAAATTGTTGAATGTTTGACAGATGTTCAATCATTGTTGAACCGTGTTTACCTACTAGTGGATGCTTACAATTAAAAGGACATCACTCTAGATAGAATATTGATATGTTATTGTTTTGGCGACAGCTGCCGCCACATAATGATTCAGTGGGACAATCCTTCAGGTTCGCCATTTTGTCTGATTACGTAAGACCTTCTGCTATTGACCGATGGAATACATTGGATTATCATTAGTATGATAGAGGGCATAGTTTATAATATTATAGACCTACGATAAGCTAGAAAGAGCACACAACGAAGAGTGACCAAATTTACCCCTGAGATGAAAATGTTTAGTTATGAAAACCGTCTGATGAAATGTGGGTTGACAACGTTAGAGACTATGAGACTAAGTGGAGACCAAATAGAATTGTTTAAAACATTGAATGGTAATGAACATATTAATAAAATTATTGTATTCAAAATTGAAGAATGAGTAGAACCAGAGAGCAGCATTAATGAAAGAACAGTGTACGTTAGATATCAGAAAGGGCCCATTTGCATAGAGGAGAATAAATTACTGGAACAAATCGTGTGATGATTGTATTCATTCTCGCAGTGTGAATAATTTTTTTAAATAGAGTTTACAGATATCTGATAATGGTTATATGTAGTTGTAACTTTGTTGGACTCTCGGCAAGCCTAAGGCTTCCTAGTCCAATAGTCCAAAGCTACATGCTCCGGACGGCAACCTTTTAAAACCTGTAAGCCAGGTTCGACGGAGTCTGGCCACATGAAGTGCTCACCTTGCCTCTCGTAATCCACTGCAGATTGTTGTTGTCATTGTCATTTGTTTGCATATTACGTTTGCACAAAAACACGCAAATGTATTTTATTGGCAGACGTCCCGCTTTTGAAATGTGTCTGTAAGAACATTTAATGGTGAACGCAGCTGTTTTAACTTTCCAAAGCGACCGGTAAACCTTTTGTTATGATTGATTGATTATATTGATCTTGAAAAATGTGTTTCTCTGCGAACAGTCATTCCAACAAACTGAGAAAATTAACAAAGCTATCATTCCAAGGCGGAAGGAAATAACAATCACATTTATTTGATAAAACGCCATATCCACAAACGTTCGCAGCGCTGTTCATAAAACGAATACATAAATAATATTTAAAAAAAATAAAACTAAAAACATTATATAGATGCATAAGTAACAGTAGACCAAATAAATCAGTAGTGGTAGAATAAATGAATTACCGACCTACAATAGATATCAATAAACTACGGCAAATTAATTGATTCACATACAAGTAGAATAAATATAAACATCAATAAGTAATTTCGATTTAATTTCATGTTAAAGTATGTTAAAATTGTGCTGCAGGAATTTAAGTGTGCGCATGCAGTAACATAATAAACTGTTGCGCTTCTGAAGCTATCTTGAAATATTCAAAAGATGTTCGTGACGTAGCATTTGTCAGCAGAGCATTCCACACTGCAGCAACTGCGTGAAATTAATGCGGCTTCTAATGCTGTAAAAAAGAGCTACATTGAAACGGAGCATACGTACGGTAATGAGAGCGTTTAATTGCTCACCACGAGACGGTTTGCAACGTAAGTGGTTATAGTTATACGTGAGTTGCGCTGACCTTTCAGAGGGATTTAAACGTTTGGGCAATCGCGCTGCAATGACAACTTAAATGGGAAATTGCACTGGAAGTGGGCGTTCTGTTCGCAGTACGGGTTCGTAGAATTCGCTAAGCACAGGTCGTTTTCACACCGTTATATTATCACACTTGTGTCATCATTGCATTGTCTGTGCGTACGACGTGGTCTTCTTCTTCGACTGTTCGTTAGAACGACGATGACGTCAACGGTGAGGGTAGGTACATCCTTCCTCGCCATTTCTGCCTGCGCTGATCGCATAAAGTAATGCGGTCGACGTCATCAACCAAGCTACCTTCTGGACTTAACGGTCTGAGATCCAGTAGCACACCAGAAACGCAGGCAAAACTCTTGGTTGCCACGCAGTTCCTCTCTGATCTGATCAGGGCCATTGTTTCCGGGGGAGATCCAGTGTGCAGCATCGTTTGTTGTCCTTAGCCTCAACAGTATATTTGTGTGACATAGAAAGAAACTATAGTTGACATTTAGCCTTTCAACAGGGGGAATATCAGGTGACGTAACTACATTCCGGATACAGAGGTGCCAACCCAGGTGGCATCACAAGCACCCACGCCATGCCGAAGCGGTCACAACTGAGATGGGCTGGCCACTTGAACAGGGTGCCAGATACTAGTCTTCCGAAGAGAACATTCTATGGTGACCTGACGAATGCGACACGCTCGTGGAGGCCAAAAACAAAGATACAAGAACACCTCGATAAATGTCATATGTGAAGATCTTTGATGTTGACAGAGATCCGCAGCAAAATACGCATGGGTACTGCTTCCTTTGAGCGTTGGCGCAGGACTCGTCTGCTGTTTCCTCTCCTTTGCATTATAGAAAATTCCGTACGAGGATTGAACTCCAAGCAATCTATCAACGCATCAAGACAAAGCTAAAACAACCATGGATGAGTGCGGCCATTTTCTATTCGCGGATTCGTGGGTCGATGACGGAGCCGTTATTACTCGACTAGTTGTTCCTGTCATGTCGTCCAAGTTTACATATTTTGATTACATGACTTTAATATGCACTGTGTTTGTGACCTGGTTTTGTACAACATTTGTTAGCTGACTGTAACGTCCATCCTTTGTTGTTCTCTTGTTTTGAATGAATAACAACATTTATTATTCGGCTGCATGATGCATTATTTGTGTGCGTCGGCTTTGCAAGTATAACATAATGTGTTATCTGACTGTATGATGCTTGATTGGTTGGACTCCAGTGTCGGATCAATAACACAATTTGTATCTGACGAAAACGAAATGTGCGTTCGGTTCTTATCTCGAGCGAGTATCTTTTCTATGATGATGGATTGTAAAATTGCCTGGTCAGACTCTCTTCGTAAGTGTAATTGCAAATACAAAACAATCTTTTATTACCACATTTAATATACCCAAGTATACTACCTTCTGCGAGCATAGCAGATATATAGACACATCGCTTGGAAGAACATACAACTCTTTTCACTTTTGAAACCGGTCAGCGAACAGCGACATCGACAGCAGATGGCAGTAATTTAAGAGCAGAATGTACAGGGTGCTCTGAACTCGGAAAATCTCATCCTCCTCGTGACGTCACTCCAACGAGCCGGAAGAACTAACAAAGCAATTTTTAGCCAGAACAAACGTGCGGTTTAACACTGCCGCTGTGTTAAAAATAGCGCACTTAAAATATTAATGAGAACGTTGATGAACTGATAATTGCCTAACATGAAACGTTTTTGGGAACACTTGTTCGTAATTACTTCAGTTCCATTGACATTTTTGAAAGCGATGGAGCGATCGCGAAATCGCGTAAACCCGGTGGTTTAACGAGAAATGGGGAAAGGAAAGAAACTGTGTTGGTAGATAATACAATTCTGGTGTAGCGATGCAACTTCAAGTCGGAAACGAGTTCCTAGAAACCAGGCAGACGAGCGGAGGGATATTGATATTCCTTTGTGCTCTTTTATGTATTATTGCGCATGGAAGGATGCAAATCAACCACGTCGTAAACGTTTACAGTGGTATCATTCTTTCTCGATTCTTCCGCCATTTAGAAAGGACCTACGGCTGGCGTTGTCTCCCAACCCAAACGTCCTGTATTGCCAGCATAACAGCGTGGTGTACCCAATGACACCGCGACCTCTTGCACACGACGCGACCGCGTACTAATTAAACCACTCCGGCAGTGATGTGACACGCAGCGCACATTCATCACAACATGTTGAACGCTCGTACGATGTACGCACGCGTAATATAAAGGGGCAGTAACTGTTTAAGTCAGATGAATTAAAACTTGAACTAGTTACGTACATGTGGTAAAGTTGACTAACTGAAAATGCAGTGCTACTACAGACCAGCGCGGTAGCTTTCTAAGCAATGTTGACAGTATATCATTGTAACATGGCACATTGTCAACATCCTTGCGCGGTGCTGTAAGGTCTACTTTGTGGTGTATGTAGTGAGCCATGACAGCTCAACTGAATTAGATTTTATTAAACCATTTAGTAGGGTAGGCAAGAAAGCAATATTTTGTCCAGAACATTTAAACTTGACTTAGGCCCTACAATGATTTAAATGTATAGGCCCAATTGATACCTCACTGTCCTCCTGGATGCTTCTTCCGTTTACCCCCTCCACAAACACACTATCGTGTTTACACCATACCGCTCTCCCGGCAACGACGGGAATCCACTGTGATTTCTGATTGGTCACTTCACCACTTCAGTTATCATCATCCTTTTAGTTTCCCTTTAAACAATGCTTAACAACTAGGTTTACGAGGTCTTCTTGGTATGCGGCAAACGTTTTGGTAGGACATTCAAACAACAATATGCACGTCATCGCCGAGCTGTGGAAATTACCTCGGCTGCCCGTATGCACAACGCAATACGGTGACCGCTCCGAGCTCGGTTGCCAGGCTACGAGATTGACCTGTGTCCGTTATCCTAGCAAAGGTGTCGTAAAACGAAACAATAGCCTTGTGGTCATCTGCTGACCCTATATGACCGTTGTCCAGCGGATCTCCCGCCGGTAAATACATGTGTACATGTACCGTGCGACTAATGAGGAACGATAAATCGACAGATGGTGCGTATCGCCTGTCCAGGCACTCGAAACTTTGATTTATCACCATAAATGGAGGACGGATCAGCGATATGTGGATCCGAAGGTTTCTTGTGTTGGGAATGAAAACGGATAGTTTTGAAAATAGACGTCGATTTGTATCGTACATTTGTCTTATTTTAAAGTGACATTATAATTTCTCATTGATACATAGGTTATATTGGTACTGTGTCACGCACGCAGCATGCACGTACGCACGCACGTGTGCACACACGCACGCACACACACGCACACACACACACACACACACACACACACACACACACACACACACACACACACACACACACACACACACACGCATACACGATAGATGTAACATTCAATGGGGGGAAACTGTTGGTTGAACCCCCGTTAACATTATATGACATATAGCAAATAACAAAGGTTTATAGGGTCACAGAAAGACAGCATCAAACATGCCATGTGGCCACCAAGCAACACAATTTCGAGTTGTACATGGTCACCGTCTCTCCGTATTATATAACCACGGCTCCTTGTCTATGGCCATCCATAAGTTACAATGGGCATAGGCAAAGGTTACATGGAAGCAATCGCGAGATGAAAGGGGTAATTATGAGTTTCTTGGTCTGAATTTCAATTTATTAATCAACACAAAATTACACGTCGGTGAAATGTGAGTGTTTGCGTAATTGCGTAGACACACAACAGCCTGTTCGTTACTGACCTGTCGCGATGCCTCTTCATTAAGCTACACAAAATTATTGCACTGGCGAAGTCAGGCGACAGTTTTTCCAGTCACGAGAGCATTCTGCATAGTGACGTTCACTGCCATTGTGTTTCCATCTTACGCAGCCATTTTTGTCACAATAACCACATCATCATCTTCATTGTGTAGCCGTAGTGTCTGGTGGTTGGGCGAAGGCCTCAGCATGTCGTTCCCAAACCTGCCTGTCTTGCGCTATCCTCTGTTAGTTGGTGCCCGTCCAGTATTCGTGTAGCTCGTCTCTCCACCGTCTCTTCCTCTAGATCGTTTCCCTTCGTAAGGTTTCCAGGTTGTGATACGCGATGTCCATCGATTATCTCGTAGTTTGCTGATGTGCCCTGCCTAGGTCCACCTCTGTCTTCTGATGTGTTCCATCACGTCTATGACCTTTGTCTTCTCTCTTACCCAGATGTTTAGTTTCTCTCTCGATATGTGATGTCTATCATATTTCTTTCCATCTTTATTTGTGCGGCTGCTAGCTTGTTCTTTGCACGTGCCCACGTTTCCGCGCAGTATATCATCGCTGGAAGTACGCATGAGTTGTAGACTTGTCTCGTCAAGCGGGTTCCAAAGTTGAAGATGTCGTGGTGTTTGGCGAATGGTGTCCAGCCGGTAGTGATTCTTCTTTGAATCTTCTTGTCTTTGTTTTTGTCTCTGACACTGTATCGCTGTCCCAGATAGACGTAGCTTTCAACGTTCTCTATCTGCGTGGTGTTGATATATATATTGATGTGTCAATTTGTTGCATCACTTTTGTCTTCGAAATGTTCATTTTCAGACCTTGTTTTTCACTTTCATTAGCTAGCTCCTGCAGCAATTTATGTAGTTCTTGCGGTGTAATAGCGCGTATGAGTATATCGTCAGCGAAGCGAAGATGACTGAGATATTCTCCGTTTATCCTCAAGCTTCTTTTCTTTTGTGTAGGTGGACTGTCACCGAGCTGTTGGTGTAGATGTATTTCAGGAGTTCGATATACACGTCTTCAATCCCCTGTTCTTGAAGAGAGGTCAGTATTGCTTGAGTTTGCACCGAGACACTGTCTAGAAGTGTAATCAGTCTGTCTCGGCCTATTGCCATATTCTTCTGGCTTTCTTCTTGATGCCTTAATCGTTTCTCGTATGATCTCTTGTTTGTACTTCCTGATGTCCTCCTTTGCTTTCCTTTTGATGGTCTTGCGTATTTCTGCGTACTCTATTTGTTTTTTACGGTCGCCGTCATCCACCATTTTTCGTCGTTTCTTTATTAGTGCTCGTATCGTTGACGATATTAACGTCTTTACCTGCCTGTTGACTGCTTTGGCTATACTTGTCGCACTTAGTTGAATAATCTCAGTGATGTTTTCGTTCATGGTGTCGATGTCGTGTAGTTCTTGTAGTATCTCGAATCGATTTCGCAGTTCGAGTTGGAATTCGATCTTTTTGGTTCCTATTTATGTGGTATCTACACTCGGTGGTCTATTGTTTATCAACTTCTTCCTTTCAGCCTTGACAACCAGTTTGATGTTGCTCATTACCATTATGTGGTCGCTTCCTATGTTGACTTGGTTGATGACAGTTATGTCAGTGTCCAAGACTTGCCTGTTTGTTAGGATGTAATCAATTTCGTTCATCCTTTCTCCATTTGGGTTTTTCCACGTCCATATCATCCCTGCTTTCTTCTGGAACATGGTATTCATTATTGTGTACTTTCTTGGTGTTGCTTATTCTACCAAGGTGTCGCCTCATTCGTTTCTCACACCTAGGCCAAATTTGCCTGTTGCCATTTCCGAAAGACAATAGCCTACCTACTTATTTTCCTGTCACAATATCTGCTGACGTCAAACACGACAGATTTGACAAAATATCAAAACGCATCTCCAAGTATTGCTGCCAATACTACCTCTGGTTTTGAATAGAAGCTTTGATGGCATCAGCTGACTTGTACTGCAGGCACTATACGTGTAGCAGGAAAGAGGACATACAATTGTTGCGGTATGTCCTTTAATTGATATGTGCATAACAAAGTGTATAGGAACAAGCGTTAGACTGGAGAATCTACCAGTGTTTGTAAGGCGTACAACCTCAATTGTTGCGGACTTATGCCCATAACATCAAAAAAAATGTGTTTATTTTGAGCAATTGTCCAACAAATCCAGGTGTGGTTACCTGGTTTTCAGAGGCATGCCAGGGCCCCAAAAATATGAAATATACATAAGCCACCATGAACTATAATATATATAATATCTAACTATTTGCGTTTGGTGGAATCATGTGATGCATTGTTCTAAGCATGCTGTCGTCTTGCTGCTTGTCGAATCAAGGCACACGAACCCCATGTGTTAGTTCGTGATCTCGCCACATCGTTTACGACAGTCAACAAAAATAGCTTCAGGGGTTATCCCTAGTATGGCATGAAACAGATTGCACCACAAGCGCACATCCTAATAACTGCCCATATACAATACTGGCCATACTCCTGGGCTGTCCTGATTGCATAAGATTTATGATAACTCTACCCTTTTACAATATCGAGCTTAGAAGAGTACAGAGACAAGCTAGAGTTTGTGATGCTATGAAAGTTTTCCGTTTGCATTGAGTAACCTGAGCAAATGTGTGAGGGGATCTGACACGAACGAGAGGAGGTCCACCGCCATTACCACCACTCTTCTTTGCATGCAGAACTGTCGAGCCGTGGCACAAATTGCCTGCAAACGCTTCAATCACTGGGACTATTAGTTGCGACTACACAATATTACGCACACAATACCACACCGGCGGCGTGTACGTAGCAGCGTTTACCCCGTTTTAAAATACTTGTTTTTTCCGCACCACCGCGACGTTCCTCTTTGTGTGCAGTCACGTCGCGTGGGTGTGGCCGCCGACGACTCGTGCCCGTCGCTTCCTCGCGTCACGGAAATGCCAAGTGTCGCTCGCGGCGACGGCGGCGGCGCTCGCGAACTAATTGCAGCGACGGCAGCGGCGACGCAGGACGTATGTACACGCTGACGAGCTGACACTGACATGGACGCCGCCGCTGTCGAGGTCGTTGTCAACGTCGTCGACGACGCGTGAACGAGGGTCGGAAACAGCCACGATGCAGATGCAAAGGAGCAGCGTACGCACCGTCTTTCTGGTGCTCTTCGTGTGTGCCTATCTTGTGTTTGGTGCCATTATCTTCAGTTTACTGGAGGAGAAACCGGAGCAAACGCTGAAGGTGGCCGTGCGCGAACGACGGCAGCAGTTCCTGCTCAATTATAGCTGCATACAAGGTATTGTTGTACGTTTATCGTCCTATTTTCAGCCCATCGAGGCTGGATCCTTGCTATACTCATTTAAACCCTAATAATGTTTGAAAATCCGCTTTGATGTCACGATTTATTCCACACATGTGTCAACTAGCAACCGACGATTAATAAGCTCGGATTTGCGATGTGACACCCGTTCTGTGTACGTCTAACCTGCTGTTGAGCGTGATAGTCGATCCAGTGCGCTTCTATCTGTTATCACACTCGACGGGGAAGTGTCACCCTTAGTACAATGACTGGGAGATGTCTACTTGGGATTAGGCGCACATTGGAGTAGCCTGTTAACCGCGCATGTCGAACATCTGGGTCAAGTTAACAGGTTTCTTGCGTGCTTTGCAATCAGGTCTGGACGTTTGTTTATGCAAATTAACAAGTCCAGTAGATGTGCGTGCTCTTGTCTGTCAACAAAACTTACCAAGCAGGCAAACAAAGATTCATCAAACAGGATAATGATATACGGTCAAACAGTAATGCTTGCGCTCGGTTCATAAGTTGTTGTGTTGAGTAGGTGAAAGGCAACAACACATTATACACACATAGCCGCGACAGGCTACATCGGTCCTGACCCACATGCTTTGTGCGCAAGCTATGGATGAATGCACACCAAGTCGTCCATGCACGGCGTCTGGTCGCGAACCGAATACTTCCTGATACACTTAGCGAATACCGTATTTCTACTCAAACAAGACGCGACGTATTCGAGTGCGCGCGCGTGTGTGTGCGTGCGTGCGTGTGCTTTCTAAACAAAACTGTGCCACATATAGATCCAATCCTTAGGGGAGATGAGAATTATCTCGGAAAGAGAATATCCATTATCTTCAAGACGTTCGCAAATATAAGGGTGACGCAATGCGCCACGACCCTCGTAGACGCAATTCCCCCAGTTCTCATTGCGTTATACACTCGAACGTCATTCTGGGAGTTGGTTATTGTATACAGGTCGTACACGTAACCAGAGTATGTGACATGTCGTTCGTTGCATACATATAATAACTTGTCCGTACTAGCCTACGTGACTGGCTACATGTGATCATTCTCTTCACATTTACTTGTTTATAAACCGCCCGTTTTACGTCAACCTTGTAGGGTTCAGCGCGTAAATTTCTGTGTCGTTTCTTAGGACTTCAATCTAACGTACTTTGTATACTTGGTCGTACAATTATTACCGCAACTGTGTTAGAATTTTAAGGATATACTGTACGTGTTTTCTCTGAACATATGTTAATAATGTCAAAAGGTACGTCGTTTAGAATGCGGTGGTGAGAAATGCAAAAAGGTGATATTTAGGAAATAGTACTGTTGAAAACGAGAGTGGTATCACGCGTATTGTGTTTATTTAAATGATGGTTTGTTTACATGTGTGACTTAAAGGTTTGTCGATAATTCTTTTGACATGCGACAATGCGTCAGGTACGTGATATCTAATCACAAAAAAGACACTGCTACGCAATCGTTATATTGATGTTTAAAAAGCACGCTTTCCAACCACAGCCAACAAACTATTGTAATATTTATTCTTGATCGTGAACACTGCAATGTATCGGATTTTTTTGACGGCTGATGACACAGCTTGAAATCTTGATTGTGTGTGATCGGTAGCAGCTGGTTGACCATTTTTTCCATGTCGTCGTCATCCGTCTTCCTTGGGCGGAACACGTTCTTATTTTGAGGAGAACCCAACTGGCTCGGTGCTTACATTTCTATTGCACAGATGAGAGTACGTCAGAATCTTCCTGCCCTGCCCAGTTGTACCTCAGGGAGGTTCCATAAAGACTGGCAGTGGCGGATTAACCAACGGGCACTATAGACATATACCTAGGCCCCATGAAGGCCACGAGCCCATGGAAATACCAGAGCATACTTTTGTAGACTGACTACTCCCGAATCCCAGCTAGCAATACATGATTTGAGCAATAATGGCTATTGCATCGGAGTGGTGCTGAAGCTCCACCAAAAATCTTCAACAGGACCCCCTTCGTCTCCGATGTCTTGATCCAACAGCGCAGTCGTGCACATTTTACTTCCCCTGCACATACATAAGGTAGACGGTACCTATTATGTTATTATGTTAGTACCTCTCCCGAGTTATTACGCAGGCAACGCGAAATGTACGAAATTGGCCGAGCTTCGACACGACAGCAGATGGATTCCAATAATTCTAAGCACGGTCGTTTCGATTGGCAGTCCGACGCTCGGTTATTAAGCCACCGAGCACCGCGCCGCACAACACAGAAGTGTTGTACACAATTTAATTTAGCCACTTCAGCACAGAAAGACACATTGCGTGTAGCAGATTTCTTATAGGCAGTTTTTCCACAATAAAATAACATAATGACTTGGTTATTGAAATAAGGAGCGCGGGACCTCGATAGACCAATCGTTGCCTGCGGAAGTTCCAGAGCTCCTTATTTTTCTGACAGTTTCACAGGAAATGACGTCATTTCCGGCGACCTCAACACAACAAAACCAGAAGGCGGACAAGACAACTGGTTATTTGTAATACACATCATGTCCCCGCGTATTCTCAGAGAGTTTGCATAAAGCACGGTGCGTATGCGTTTTGCTGTTATTCCGTGAACGCGTCTTGGGGCGGATATCGAGGTCTTCTATTACACGAAATACAATATTCACACACACGCGTGTTAGCGCTAGATTCCGTGAAGCGTGCGTGTTATGTGTCAACATAACAGTCCAAACACGCGACACGAGAGCGACACGTGTTTACAATAGCGGGCGGAAATACTCTTGTGACGAGGGAAGCATTGTGTTAGTCATGGTATGTGTCCATCTTAAATTCACATACAAAATGACAGTGTTGCTGTTTTACTAGTCACGGCACGTTATCACTATTATAACGTTTTGCAAATTTAGTACGCTACCAGTAGATCTATTATGCTGAGGTGGGATCAACCAGTCTACGGCGCAAGCACATTTTTGGCCAAGTGTTATGGTGGAGGATTTGCGAAATCGCCTGGAACGCAAACAAGGACTTGGTTTTAGGTAAACATTCCGATTATTTTTTAGCTGAAGACGAATAAGCATACACAACAGTCTCAACACACAACAACATCTGTCTTACTGATATTTACGGGTTAACTCATAACACGCTAGCTACAATAAGAAATAAACAGGTTTGCTCCGGGTGTCCGTTACGAATTGTAAACATCGTATACCATTATCCTCTACCGTTATTACTGTTGTCATACGCTGTGAAACGCAGGGGCACCGACTGCCACTAAGGCTTGTGTCTCGTGTTACAACCAACCGGATATCGTCTGCTTGGTGTCCAGTAATAATTGTTATTATTACAATAGTGCTATACTATTGTACTATTGTTGTTATTAAACACACAAAATGAAAATCGACACGGCCACGTTGATGGCATAAGTGTGGCTTGATATCGCGGGCGCAGTTACACTGACATATCGCTATAACATCACAGCGCAAGGTGCTGTTGAACGGTAACGCAGTGGAAATCCTTCTTGATCTGCAGATCAGTAACTGTTCCATGGATACGTTGGATATACATTAAGCATTTTGACTCTCCATACAGCCAGGACACCAATTGTTTTTGTTTTTCAGAGGGCGTTAAAACTCGTCATATTCTAATTGAACGTATGTTTTCCAAGCAGCTTTCGAAATGGCTTAAGATCCCAAGAGATTGCCAAACTTGCTCAGAACAAGGGACGCCAACATCCTTCGCATCCATACATTTGATTCACTCGAAGTCATTGTTTGCCGAGCGCTCATCAAGCTACAACATGCCCCAGAGACCCCCAGTCTCCCAGTTTTGGTACCCCTGTTCTGGAGACAATGGTTGTCCGCGTGAAAACAATCGTACCGTCCCGCAATTAATATAGGCCTACCGGGTATTCAATGCAGTCTAACCCCCTGAAGTCTCATTAAAACTTATTCATGCGCTACTTGGGTGGTTTGTGTGTATGCGCCAGGGCTAATTAGATTAGTAAGTATTCATTTAGGTGAATGTTTTAGTTTTGGTTTACGGTCTTCTTTTCGTTGTTTAGTTTGGTGTGGAGAATGTCACCCTAGCTGTATGTGTAAAGCTGCGTGGATTGTTGCTCGTAGCATAGACTTTTGCCTCTCAATACAGTTAATTTCTTTTGTGTACGTGGTTATTTTGAGATGTTGTTGATATGAACCGGGTTGTAGATTGGAAGGATCTCGATGACTTCTGGACAAAAATAATTTGTTTGTTTCACTAAGTTTTGACTGGATATGCAATATGAGATGGCGCCAGGTACATGGAAGCCACGCATCTACAATGACAGGATCTGGAACTATTGCGTTACAATCAGAACATCCATTCTACGATGACGTCGCTTATATCGTTTTGCAACACATTGGCCTCTTTTAACTTTGACATTTCCTTTCAACACATTTCATTTGTTACAACATCTCGTCATCTTGCGGTCACGTGAACATGTACACCGATAATAACGGATCCACGAATCGCTGTTCGTGAGTGTCTAATCTGGTCATGGGTAAATGCGTTGGACTGCCAACTTACGAGCTACGTGGAGTGAGACCACCATTGATTTTCACAAATTCAGCCATGATAACGTTTGTTTGTATTTGTGGAAAATGTGTCTTACATTTTCTTTTAAAATTACAGCATTGTTAACATATATTAGTAACCTCTATTAGTCACGCACGAACTACGTGGTGTTCGGTGCATAGCTCTTCCTAAAGACACTTATAGTTATACTTAGACAGAAAGCTCTGATTTTCGTGGCAATTCTTTACGTAATGGGGAACGAATACAAAAGGAGTATGTGGCTTCACCCATGTTCGATGTGTTTGTGCACGCGCGTGTGAGCTTACGTGCGTGCGCGCGCATTTGTGTATGTGTGTATGCGTGCGTGTGTACGCGTGTGCGCGTGTATACACGTATACGAATATTTGTGTTGCCAAAACTAGATGGAAATTCGAAATGCTGCAGCATATGAACTACTCACCATACGGTCAACGTCAGTTAACATGTTTTGCGTGAATTAACGATGTTTACTGCGATTAAGTATTCCCGTGGGATCCATTCTACTACAAATGTAACATTACTTTAGAATATTACCGTAGTACGACCTAATCAATTGCGCTGTCCAATTTATCGGTTGTCTCAACCATATTGCACGGGTGCCATCACGCGACCTTTCTGTTTCGATCGCAATGAGAGTGGATTACATGTCCAGGCAACCTTCAAAAACAATACTTAGGCCTAGCCCTTTTTGCGGTAAACATCAAGGACAGGTTGCGATGTAATTAGATAGTGCTCAATGTGTCTGTTGTTTTGCATACAATGGCATCAATGTCTTTGAATGAGCGTAATTATCTTTGGATGCCCGTTTGCCTAATGATAATGACAGTTGGACGAAGTGCTACTGAACTAAACAAATAGCGTTGCCTCTTTATGAAGGTAACTATTATGGGGAGAAAACCATTATAAGAGGATATGTAAGTAAAATAACATTTTATAGTTTCCGGATATAATTAATATCATGTATAAATTTTCAGTGTCACTGACACATAATGTTTAATGTAGAAATCAATGATGTTCTGTCCCGTTTTACCTAGATGCCACCAATGCAAATAGCCGGGTACAGGAAGGTCGACAGAGCCGAAGAGTGATACATCACTTCGCTGTAAAATATTAACCATCGTATCGAAGTTTTAGGTCCTGTGCAAGAAAGAACCACGTCAACGACGAGGCAAATCGATGGAGAGTTACCACCAGAATGCGCAATAGAAAGACTTAACCTGCCTCTGGTGGCCGGCAAAACATTCATTGTCACTCAGAGTTACCACGTATGCGAAGTCACGTCTGGTAAAGCGTCTGACGTGACGTGAATTCACTGCGTCAAGCGTAAGACAACACTGGATTGATTGGAGCCGTGGGGAACTGTACAAATTGGCCAACTTCACGCGTGCTGTATACGACAATGGAGTCCGTCTTCCTTAAACTCCTAGAGAAGACGTCATACGGTGCTAAACAATATGACACCCAGTACGAGGAAACCACAGGGATTAGCATTCGTCGTGATTAAAAGTTTTGGAGAGGCTGTGTCGTATGCATCAGCTGGATTTTCAAGATAATCAACCAAGTAGAGTCGTTATACGCTGATTAGATTAGTTTAAAAAAAATGGCGACACCTTGCTTTAGGGACAAGAAACTGACAAATTAAAATTAAAGCGCCACTAAATGCATATACGATTACATTTAATTCACATTATCAAAGATGTATATATATATATATATATATATATATGTATATATACATATATATATATATACATACATCTATGATAATGTGAATTATATTTAATCGTATATGCGTATATTCACATTATCATAGATGTACGTAGATGTATATATATATATATATATATATATTCAAAGATAAACAACACGTTTTTTTTCCAACTCGTAATATCCAAAGACAATGTTGTGTGGAGAACTCCAAATTGCTTCGCGATGTCCGAGGATGTACTCCGGTAGTGAATGAAACAACATTTAGGGAAGCTGTGTGCTTGCAGTGGCTGCTATCAGCCGTGTTGACCGCGGTCAGTGGACACAAGACATAGCGCCATACTGACCTGTCAACCGCCATCGTAAAACCACTTAATTGTGCAGCAAACGATGCGGCCCGCTTGCCCCGGGACGGAGCGCGAGAGGCCAGGCCATCTATTGCGCGCGCGTGCGCACAGGTGCGGGAGACGGACGACGGCGGGAAATGTCATATCACTTATGCGCAGGCGATCGTCGCGAGAGATCGCCTGCCGCTGCGCGCTCAGCCGTTCAGATAGCGGCAATGGGTCTCGTAAAATATCGTCTCTCGGTTCTTAATCGCGATGCTGCGCGTCAAACCCGCTGTAGTTGATAACGCTTGGACAGCGGACTGTATCAACAATTCTACGAGGTATATGGGTGGCGGTGGTCGGTCGACTGATCTAAACAATTATGATATAACATGTTGACTACCAATAGACTAGGGCTATTTAGTTATGCACCAGTATGATATGGGTAAGGCTTTCACAAGTGTCAGACCACTTCAAAATGTTTACCATTTTACGTATCTTGGGAGCAACATGTCCTATGAGACGACATTTGACACTGAATTGCAAAAGTGAACGGACAGGAAACGATAAATTGTTTTGTCGACTCTGCAGGTGATAATGGAATACCCATCACGTGACAACTGGGGTGAAATGCCATGTTACAAAGCGATACGACTTTTATCGTTGCTCTATTAAGGCGAAGCGAATTAAGAAATAATTTCTTTCGTAACCCTCCATGCAAGTATTGCGTGGCCTACGGGTGTGACGTCTTAGATTCACCATGGCCATAACACAAAGAGCACAACCAACTGGGGAATATTCAAAAGAACACCTGCTGGGCGCAGGACAACATCGCTGTGCACTTTACCTAACATTTGGCAGGCTTGATCGTTGCAACGCCAGCACACTGTCCATAGGGGGAAATATTTAGCCACGCTGCATGTAGGTCACTATATGTAGGCTACTACATTCTGCTGAATCAACGCACCTACGTTGTCCGCATAGCTAAGGACTTATTCATAGCCTACTAGAGGAGTGGATTGGGATCAGATACAGACTTGGATTTATGGAGTCATTTTTGATCAACAGTTAATTCGCATTAACGTGTGATTCAAATTGAAATGGCGTCTGTGAGTCACATATCGACGATTAATCGTCTTAACTGTTTTCGTGTTGCGGTGTTAAGGAGAGATTTGTTTTGAGTTATTAGATACGCAAATTACGAGCAAATGTTACAACACGCAAAATGTCAGAATGATGACACACATAACGGCGGACAATTATAATATCGGTGAACATTCGTCTGAGTTGTTTGTGTTAATTTAAAACCTTCAATCACGCCAGTTTGAACAACGGTAGAGAGATTCGCAGTGGGCACTGTTGCCCAACAGCGAGGAAATTGTAACATCGAACCATCTGGCTGCTGTTAGATTAGCTATTTTATCTGTCTCCAGGCGTCAACTTTACATTATATGTGTATTCAGCTGAATGACGTAGCTGGATCCAGATGAGTGTGTCGAACAAAAGCACCAGCATCGTAATGATGGATCTATCCCATTACGCCTTTCTGGATGACTTCGTCAGACCGGATTCGACGATTAAACACGCCTGATCTGTTATTTGGTAGAAGACCTCCCACACCCTTCGTGATGATTTGACGACGTACACCAGTAACTCATATTCAGTACACACTGACGTCTAACTATTATCGAAACTGGCACAATGTCGACAGCACGGCAACGCCAATATACTTGTGATATTAAAATCTACTATAGCGCACAGCTTGCATCTGCGCCCACTGTATTCTCTGGATTATTGTTAATAAAACCGAAGACAAGTCGAAGGTTTCCGGTAATGAACAGGAACCAAAATATGTTGCGTAGGTTTGGTAAAATATTTTATTGAAGTTTGGTCCATATGACCTGCATAAACAGGAACGTTTACGGTGTTCCCTTCTCATCTATAGCCTTACGTTTTCTATGTATAACTTTGTTACGCATACTTGTTTTCTGCGTGCGTACGTGCGCGTGTGCGTGTGCGTGTGCGTGTGCGTGTGCGTGTGCGTGTGCGTGTGCGTGTGCGTGTGCGTGCGCGTGCGCGTGCGCGTGCGCATGCGCATGCGCATGCGTATGCGTATGTGTATGTATGTATGTATGTATGTATATATATATATATATATATATATACATATACATGTATATACATACATACATACGTACGTACGTACGTACATACATACATACATACATACATACATACATACGTATGCGTATGCGTATGCGTATGCGTATGCGTATGCGTATGCGTATGCGTATGCGTATGCGTATGCGTATGCGTATGCGTATGTATGTATGTATGTATGTATGTATGTATGTATGTATGTATGTATGTATGTATGTATGTATGTATGTATGTATGTATGTATATATATATATATACATATACATGTATATACATACATACATACGTACGTACGTACGTACGTACGTACATACATACATATATTATTTTATTACGAATTTTAATAATGACATTATACATCCTGGCGCATATATGGACAGTAACAACCTACGCGTATTACTATTTCACGTGCCCGACCAGTGTTGATTACAGGGCCTACTGGGGATTTCCCGTTAAAGGAGCCAAACACATACTGTTTCATTTGGACGAAAAATTACTTATATGTATCTTTCACGCATGTCAGATTACTTCTCATTCGACCACTACACACGTTTCCTGTATAATTATGCTTAAACTACGATTGTGTTTGTTTGCAGATGCCGAATTAGAAGAATTCATTGTCGCCATCATTAATGCGAACAACCGCGGCGTGTCTGCGGCACGCAATGTCACCTCGGAGCCGAACTGGAGCTTCGGACAGTCGCTCTTCTTCGCCGGCACAATACTCACCACTATAGGTTGGTTTGCATTCTTCCTCTTCCTTCCCTTTCGTCCCTTACTGTGTGGAGACAACGTCACTCGAACTATTCCACCCCAGCGCCGGATTTAGGATGGAGCCGCCTGGGCAGTGATTGACCGGGTATCGTATCACAATAGTTCGCACTCCTCGTACCAGTATAGTAGGAATTTCATTCAAAAATGCGACTTTGTCCATCAAGAACACCAATTTGCACACTACAGAAATACCCAAGTTGCATCTAAGAATGTTTGGGCCCCAAAGAAATGACACAAAAAGCGTTTTGTGGAGTCCCCCACAAAATATATTGTGGAGCCCCGTCTGCCCAGCCTAAATCCGGCGAGGTCCACACCCTTTAATTATGCAAATCTCCTGCAATTGTCTGCCACCCTCAGCTGTTCATTCCTGCCATTTTGTGACCTCTCTTCACATTGCCTCTCCATCTTTGTTCCTCTTCTCCATCTACCAATTTCTTCTGTTTTCCGTGCTCTCTTTATCAATCTGTCTTCACTTGTTCTCTGCTTACGTATTGCCCATCTCGATCTGCCCCCAATTACTTTGTTGTCACCTCTAATAATATAAGCATAACAACCGTTGTTCTGGGTGGTGTCTTTATACCAGGAGATATATATATATATTATATATATATATATATATATATATATATATATATATATATATATATATATATATATATATATCAGTATTTACTTGTAAAGGCTACTATTCTGTATCACGGCAATAATCTTCTGGTCCGGCAAAATAATTTAAATCCATTGGGTTTCTTCTCTAGCTTGGTCGCTCTCCTCTCTTCTTGTGGTGGGTACCGACACCATGCGTTGACTTATTTCTTCAAACGTTTCCTCTCATTGTAATAGTTGCATTTAGGAGTTCGTTGCAGAAGCGGAAGGTAGCCAGTAGTGCTGACCTTTTATACATCTACCTGTGTTGCTGCAGGCACTGCCACAGCAATGTTGACGCGGTGTTGGTGGTGTAGTAGCTCTTCACAGTACTAGAAAAGCAGCAACACCATTTGTCTCGAATACGTTAACACGATATTGCAGACATAGCCATAACTGCTCCCAGTAGCCGTAAATAAAATTAATTATTGATTCTCGACGTGGCGCACCAAGTGATTTAATATATTGCCTTTATTAATACGTTTGGTTGTAGTTTAACCATCGTTTTATGCAACAATTGTCGGTGGTGTTTATTTTATTTCCACGGAGTTTCGGTCGTTGACCATTAAATTCTATCGATGCCGACCGCAGATTCGAGCAGCAGCAACTCAGCGTTCGTATGGAAACCAGCGAACCACCAAACCGATTTCTCACCTTTTGCATGATTTTATTACCGAGGTGATCGTCAAGCGAGGTCCGACTGTGCTCGGTGACGTCACATCACCGCTGGCCGAGTAAGCAGGCAATGCCGACACTAGCGTAACCAACTTCCTCATAAGGCGTCTTTCAGTATGTTATTTCCAATATAGAAAAGTTCAATTCCAAGGAGCAACGGTGTTCTATTTCTCGGACATCGTAGGGCCTACGCTCTTATGCATTAGCAAGCGCGTTTTCCTGATTTGATCATGCACCGCGACGGGAAAGAGAAGACAGGATCTCCAGTAGAACACTCGGCAGCAGAAGACACCGGACTGGCGTAGCCTCTCCGTAGAAATGGTGCTCTTACGACCGTAGCGAAGTGAATACACTAGCCGAGCTGGTGTGTTATAGTATAAAAGCAAAAAGTGCACATTTTGTTTTTGAAAGGTGATTCGTTTAATGTTATTTGTAAATATACAAATAATGTGGTAACGTGAACACATCTTCAGACTAAATTACGTTTGCTGTATACAGGTGGAAGTAATCAAAGGTGATTTACTATATTACAACTTTATGTTTTAGTAACAACGTTGAGAGTTAAGGTTGCGCATATATCGCTTAGGATTCACACTTCAAACTCCACCAACAAATCGTAGAGACGTGTAAGTCTGTCCTACGAAGCAGAGGGAAATCGGCGTAGTGTGCAATCATCCCCGCTGAAATGGCTAAGCACGTTGAACTGTTGCACCGGACACCCGGTAGTAAAACAACTATCCTATTCGCGTTGCGGTGTTCTTGTTTAGCGGAACGTTTCTTGCGGTTTGATTGTGTCGGCATTGCCTGCTTATTCGGTCAGCGGTGATGTGACGTCATCGAGCACAGTTGGACCTCGCTTGACGATCACTTCGGTAATGCAGTCACCTCACAATTAAGGGGCCGTCTCGTGTTATTTCTATATGCAGTAAAGCATAATGAATTAATCTCGCTAATGCGGTCATCTCGCCATTGAGGTCACTTTCACCCAAGTCGAAGGGTCCCATTGTATAGGCGTGTTCCGCTGACGACGATTCAGTGTCGCTCGAAACAGACAAAACATTATTTCCCAGAGGCGAGCACAGCTTTTAATTAGTTTCATCATATCATCCTTACGTGGGTGATTCTTGGATCAGACCGGCGGTCCTCTTCCACGAACTGTGAATACAGTCTGACGAAATGTTGACGTCATCGTTGAGAATTGAATGTTACGGCAACTGCCGAGAGGCCTGACTAAATCAGCGTCGTTTACAGAAACCAGGGATCGGATATTTTTCTTAGTACATTGTCAGTCGTGTCAATATATCAAGAAGACTCAGCTGTATATAGTCTTATAGTACAAATAACAGTAATAATACGAATGATTACGACAGTTCATATAGTCACCCGACAGCAACAACAGTAATAATACAAATAATTACGACAGTTCCTATAGTCACCCGACAGCAACAACAGTAATAATACAAATAATTACGACAGTTCCTATAGTCACCCGACAGCAACAACAGTAATAATACGAATAATTACGACAGTTCCTATAGTCACCCGACAGCAACAACAGTAATAATACGAATAATAACAACAGTTCCTATAGTCACCCGACAGCAACAACAGTAATAATACGAATAATAACAACAGTTCCTATAGTCACCCGACAGCAACAACAGTAATAATACGAATAATAACAACAATTCCTATAGTCACCCGACAGCTACAACAGTAATAATACGAATAATAACAACAGTTCCTATAGTCACCCGACAGCAACAACAGTAATAATACGAATAATTACGACAGTTCCTATAGTCACCCGACAGCAACAACAGTGATAATACGAATAATTACGACAGTTCATATAGTCACCCGACAGCAACAACAGTGATAATACGAATAATTACGACAGTTCCTATAGTCACCCGACAGCAACAACAGTAATAATACGAATAATAATAACAGTTCCTATAGTCACCCGACAGCAACAACAGTAATAATACGAATAATTACGACAGTTCCTATAGTCACCCGACATCTACAACAGTAATAATACGAATAATAATAACAGTTCATATAGTCACCCGACAGCAACAACAGTGATAATACGAATAATTACGACAGTTCCTATAGTCACCCGACAGCTACAACAGTAATAATACGAATAATAACAACAGTTCCTATAGTCACCCGACAGCAACAACAGTAATAATACGAATAATTACGACAGTTCCTATAGTCACCCGACAGCAACAACAGTGATAATACGAATAATTACGACAGTTCCTATAGTCACCCGACAGCAACAACAGTAATAATACGAATAATAACAACAGTTCCTATAGTCACCCGACAGCAACAATAGTAATAATACGAATAATAACAACAATTCCTATAGTCACCCGACAGCAACAACAGTGATAATACGAATAATTACGACAGTTCCTATAGTCACCCGACAGCAACAACAGTAATAATACGAATAATAACAACAATTCCTATAGTCACCCGACAGCAACAACAGTGATAATACGAATAATAACAACAATTCCTATAGTCACCCGACAGCAACAACAGTAATAATACGAATAATAACAACAGTTCCTATAGTCACCCGACAGCAACAACAGTAATAATACGAATAATAACAACAGTTCCTATAGTCACCCGACAGCTACAACTTATGTGCTTATGAAACGCCGACTATAATCGTGCATAAGTTGTTACCCTATAGTGACAATGGCTGGAACGATACACTACTTCGCGATACAGAGGTCACGATACGATAGGTATCGCGATACAGACTACATTGACTAGAATGGTACAACAACAGTAAAACACTCGTTTGTTTATTGTGAACGACTGAAACGAATCACTAGTACAGGTCCATTGTTTCAAACTCAATAGCATCCTGTTGCACTCGCAATGTTGCATATCACTGCAGACGTCAAGTCACGTCATCCACCATAACCACGAGGTCCAAATTGCATGCGCGCATTGAAAACATAATAGTGTGTAAAGATTTTACATAGATTATAGTTAGATAATACACACGTACTACATGTTGTAACTCGATATGTTATCGATACACAGACAGTTGTGGTTTGAGTTGGACGTTTATTGCTTCACAAAGGTGGCGCGAATACTGTTTTGCCTACCGCGATCGTGCATCGCAGCGTATCGCGATACGGATATTTGTATCGTGTACTGTACCGTGCAGCGTGTATCGTTCCGGCCCTAATAATGACTGATGACCAATTGTTTAGGCATAAACGTGATCTCTGGGTCATCCAGCACCTTCTGTGGACGCGTAGGCCAATAAGAAGATAATAAACACGCACGTACACGGGACCGCAACATAACGGGTACGCACTCATCGTGTCTACGTCACGCCGAGACGGAAATAGGGTATTAAGAACAATATGCAGGATGTGATGCTGTAAATAAGATAGCCAGAAATAGCTTGTCGTCGGATGTCGTGCTGATGCCACGAAATTTCTTGTGACATTTAATGGACATCAACTGGACTAGGTAGCAAATAGACTAGAAATAGTACTGACGTAATTGGTGTGATGGACATCGGAGATTTCAGCATGAGCGAAATTAGTGACGTGCTAGATACACCTCTTTGTTCGTTCCACAACGACAACTGTATGGTAACTCAATGAATATCTGCTGAATAGCCAAGTCTAACGTCACGTACTTAATATAGGTCACACCGCTGCTTATTGTCAAACGTCAAGAAATACGAGAAATGTCATTGGAATTTTAACGGCAAAATACGTCCCTGCTCCAATATTGATAGGAATAAGATAATTATGGGACAATGTTTTGCATTATGAAAATGCTCCTTATATTTAACGAGCTTTATGAGCTATCTTAGTGAAACAGATCTGTTTACAAGCCAGACAAACCGGAACGCAAACAACACTTGAGGCGATCTCAGTACACAAGCTTCGGTCAGTATTCCCCATGAGTTACCGTCACTTACGTATGCACTTCACTTACGAAAAACAACTTATATAATAAGTAGTTTTCACGCCGATCGTAGTATTTCTCATTCGACCGCTGCACGAGCTTCCTACATATCACAATATAATTAGATGTGGTTTGCCTTTCATATATCTTAATATGTCTCTTAGAATGACACGCCAATTTGGTTTATGTTGAGAATGAATGACGCACACATAGCTTGACAATTTCAGTTATTTCAGTTATTATCACTTTCGGTGTGTATGTATTAATGACATATATTCCGTCCATTCTACTTCAACCTTTGATTGATTGTTGGGCAAAATTCGATTCTGCATTGATGTGACTCAAGCAGAGGTGAATTTGAAATAATGTATTGTTCCACGACACGCAACACACACACACGAGCGCGCACGCACGCACACACCACACTCACGCCCATACACACACACACACACACACACACACACACACACACACACACACACACACACACACACACACACACACACACACACACACACACACACACACACACACACACACACACACACACACACACACACACACACACACACACACACACAGACGGGGACACACACAGACACACACCGACGGGGATACACACACGCGCACGCACGCACGCACGCACGCACGCACGCACGCACGCACACATACGCACACATACAAACACACACACACATGCACACACACAAACACACACACAAACACACACACAAACACACACACAAACACACACACACATCTGCTTTATTGCTAGTCAAACCACTTTAACTGAAATGTGAAGAAGCAACGATGTCCGGTTGTGGCATTTAAAGGTCTTTACTGTACTAAGCAATAAGAGTAAATGTTAGTTTTACTATATGTTGAATACGTGAATATTTCAATTTTCACACTGCTCTCTGTGGCAGGCAGGCAGTGAACATGTGTTCATGGTAACGAGTGCACATTATCGATCTCAACCCGATGACCTTTGAACAATACGCTGACACGACACAATTCGTTTCGCCGAGACCACACCTAACTAGTGACACTGTGTACTGTTAGCGGATATCACCTGGTCACTGGCAGTCCATGGTGTCATACCCGCGACAAGACACCGATTCACTAACAGCACCAATGGCAGTACTTGCGTTTACTACAATTTCACATGCCTTGGTTGTTAAGCTCACTCCGTGCAAATGGACATGTCAGTGTAAAATAAACACCATTGGTTTGCAACTCGACGTCAGAGTACATTTATTCTGCTTAAACGAACACTTCCGTAGAGTAGAGGTCCAATAATAATTAATCTCGTAGACTCGCACACGATTAATATGATTAAGCGCGTTGTTGTACAAGAAATCCACGGAGCTTTGGTTACCGTATATTTGCCATGCTTTTCACACACAACGTGCACGTATGACAGGGTTTATTAAGATATCAACGAATGAAATTGCGTTTTGTGTTCATGTTCTGAAACAGGAATATCAGCACCATTTTGTTGAAACTAAATCTATTGATGTTTAAAACATATCAGCATAGTTTGTTGCGTCAACGAGACAGAGTGATAATTTCAGCGACAACAAATAACATCGGGTGATAATGAATTCGTCCGAACACGTCATAACAAACGCTAATTTCGAGGCGGTGTAAACCATAATTATCACCCCCGCATCTAATTGTGTTTAGCGCCTCCAGTCTACGCCGTGGTGATGACTGTTCATTGTTAAAGTCGTGTGCTGACATTCACAGGTTACAAAGTTAGCACTCTGTGAAGATATTCGTGTATTCTATCCGGTAGCAAACAACAGACCGACACAACGCCCCGTTGTTTGTATTTTGGTCTTCTAGGTAGGAAGGTATACACGTAAGGCGTTGTAGCGTCATCGTTTGATATTTTGTAGACGAGCGTTGACCTAGCAATAACATGGCCGTCGCAACGAGAAGCTGGATAAAAGCACAGCAGTGTTCGACATGGTTTTTCGTGATATTTTTGGGTAATAGATGTGTATCAATATAATTCTGACCCACTTTTACATGTGAACACTTTATGACTGGACAAG